>CM035807.1:105576226-105953726 GCA_020466095.1 Chlorops oryzae
TAGGCGAATAGAACAAACACGTTCATTGCGGATCTCTTACTGGTCCGACGGCTGGCAACGCACTGATCGAGCTCACGTATTGTCACGCAATTTATATGTTTTTGAATTAGAGGTCGTAGGCTAACTTGAACAAACACGTTCAATGCTGAGCTCTTACCGGGCCGACTTCCGGATACGCCCTGATCGAGCTCACGTATTGTCCGCTATTTATGGTTTTTTCAAAATTGAACAGAATGTCTTTTTGACCTCAAATAAATGATATTGTGCCCCTTAATGCCTTGATGTCTATGCCAGGGAGACATTTCCTTCAGGGTTATCGGCAACTTTACTTGCTGAATGTTTCCTCGAATCGTAAAGAAAATTTACGAGAAGAAAATTCCTGGAAAGCTCTATATTTTCCACCCATATGAAAATAGTTTTGTATTTTCCTTCCCCAAAGAAATATAAATTCCCTTAATAGCTTTCCAAACATTCACCTCAGTGACCTCCCCAGAGCTGACCTAAACTCTATTTAGAAGTATATTATGTTTTTGAAGTAGAGGTCGCAGGCGAACGTTAACAAACACGTGCGGAGCTCGTGCGATGCATCTCAGGACTCAAAAATGAACCGAAAGCTGTTATAGTCCTGTCCAGAGAGCTCTTGGAAATGCCTGAGGTCACTTTCGTTATGCCAGGCCGTTTTAATCTGGATTGTATCGAAAACTTGTTTGCAGCTTTAAGGTCAAAGCTCGGCCACAACTCCAACCCATTGGCCAGAGAAGTTCAATATTTAACAGCAAGATTGATGTCGATGAGAATGCGCGACAGAACTATGTGAAAAACAAAAATTGCACCGAAGAGGAATGTGAAGAATTGGATCTAGATTGGAATATAACGGACTTCAAAAGTGGAAAATCACAAGAAGCGGCGTGCACTATCAAATATTTAACAGCGTCCACAATAGATGAAAATGATGAAAGCCACATTCAAAACTTTGCGAAAAGTGCCGCTGAAAGATACTTCTCTGGGTATTTAAGCACCAAAGCTATTAGGAAATTTGAATGTGATCAATGCGATGAGTATTTAAAGCAAATTCACAATAGCCAGCTTAACATATCAGAAGAATTTATTGAGTTAAAAATTACCTGGATGAATATATGCTTCTCCAAAATCCAAGTGAAGAGTTTTTTTAAAGTATGCCAAAAATATTTTGAAGTTTATCAAAAGGAATTCGATGAAAACTGTTGGAGAATTGGAATATTAAGATTAATAAAGAAAAATTGCGTAGCCGAAACCAAAGATTGGTTTGCAGAAAATAATGCTTGCTTAGAGCACCGCTTAACCATATTAGAAGTGCTGCTTAAAATATTGATACGAAAGCACTGTCGCTGGCTTATGCAAAAAAAATATTTAGAATAAAAAAGAAAACTTTCTTCACGAGCCTGCACGAAAAAACTTCGCATACTGAAAAATAAATAGACCAGAACACTGTAGGTGGTGCATTAGCTGCTTAAGCCAAAAAAAAACAACCCTTAAGGCTTTATGCTTAAGGCGCATAGAGTTCGGATAGATCGTTTCTACCGAATAGATATTTTCTTGACTTGACTGCTTTGAAAACGCTAAACATACACACAAGCTTCTATAAACATATGCATGCATACCGATTGACAAATCCCGTTCATTGACAAAGCCAAAACGAACCAGAGGTTGCATCAACCGCGATTTTCGTGTGCTCGACCGGATCTAACACAAAAAGGCGTGTTTGAAGAAGGTTTGAGTTCGTTTCCTCTCGCTGCTGGTCCGGGTGAATTTCAAAATACATACATATATAAAATGACATCTCTTGTTGTTCTATACCAGTGTCGGCCGAATTTCGATTTTCCTAACACTTGTGCTTGAAAGACCGAATTCTGCCGACGCAGCAGTCGCAGACCTATAGCGCCCCAGTAGAAAATGTCCCGCGGACATCCGCGGGGATGTCCACGTGAAAATGGGAGTCGCACCACCTGCCTTCCTGGAGGTTGCGCGCGGTGATATTTCTACACGAATGTCATTACGCTTCACCTCGGACGAGTTCATCGGGGCGGCGCGAGAAAGTCCGCTGCAGCGAAAAAAGTATTTGAGAGCTGCATGTGCTCTTTTTTTTCTCTCTCGTTGTCTATTTTTAGAAACCCGTTTGACAACTCCCTCTCTCTCTCTCTCTCCTGAGTTCAGAAAGGAAACTCGAGTTTCGAGAGAGGATTCTCTCATCGCGTTTTTTCGTGTAGTTCGAATTTTTCTAAAAATCTTTTTTTCTTCTACAATTATTGTTTTGCTCGGGCAGGGATCGTACCCGCGATCTTCGGTTTATGAGGCCAGTATGCATGCCATAAGCTACATCTCGCAAATGATCGCCTGACGCTAAAACCATATTTAAAATTAAGCAGCTAATGAGATTCAAGCAAGACGAGTTCAAAATGTAAATGACAATCGGGCATGCCTTTTTCGCTCCACCACGCTGACACTGTCATGCGGAGCATTTCACCGAGGCGTCCGCTCTGAAAGACGCGCGGACTTGTTCACCGCCGACATAATATTCTGCTGGGGAGTAGCTCACAGCGAGGTCGACAGCGCATTCACACACACAATTATGAATGTTCTTGATCGGTCCATCGTTAACCCGGCTGTTAGCTTAAGAAAGTTACACTTTAGGGATCAATTGGCCGCGGTGTATTTTTCATACAAAATAACATATATAGTCAACATAAAAATTTTAACTCTTTACAAGCAGATTGTTATGGCTGAAGGTAAATATATTTCATCAATCTCCAGATATTGGCCTCTAAAAAGTTGCATTTTGGACCAAATGGTCCTAAGGCACCAACAGGGTACCTTCACTACTAGGGTCTGTCACAAAAATTCCAAAAATCGCCTCAAAATCGGACTTTTTCGAAATATTTCAAACAAACATAGAATTCGAGTTTTAAAAAATTTTTTTTTAAATGGGCGTGGCAAAGGGGCGGTTTTCATAAAGAAATTTAACAAAAGTCGGTATATGGGCACCTAATGGCCTTAAAAACCTTTTGAATATTCTTTCTTAAGGATCCCGTTCTTTGGGCGTGGTTTAAAAACTATTTAAACATCTGTGTCTGTGTCGGGTACACAGAAAGACTTTTGTGCGTAAATACAACCAAATTTTTTAAATAATCATTTTCAAACAACGATTTGTTATATCAACAACCAAAAGTATCAACACTCAATGAAATATTTCAACAAATGATTTGTTATATTAACAACCAAAGGTATTAACACTCAACAGAAATTTTCAAATAACATTTGTAATATCAACAACCAAAGCTATTAATAAAAATCAACCAATTATTTTAAATAAATAAAAAAGGAAAATAATGCCTCATTTACATATTCCATAATAAAAATTTGAGTCTGCAAATTCAGTTTACGGAAGATAATTATACATTATAACATCATAAACATATGTGAGCTAATTTTTGATTATTTTGTCTCTTCTGGTATGGAAGTCCGCATAAAGCTAATCAGAATTTTAGAAAAATATTTATATGCACTTTCAAAAATTTCAAATAAAAGTTTCGTCAATATAACAAAAAATTCAAACATCAGTTTTGTCAAGTGTGAATACCTTCGGTGTTCAATATAACAAAAATTTCAAGCAAATGTTTTTTTAAGTGTTAATACTTTTGGTATTTAATGCAAAAAAATAATCAACCAAGTTTTTGTTCAAAATTTAATATTACGAACTTTTCCCGAATTTCGTGATTTGTTTGAAATTTTTAATTGGGACAATTAAAAAATCGATGAATCGAGTTTAACAAACGCCATTAATTGGAATTTTAGGTAGCCAGTTTTAGCCAGGCTTAACTGTGTCAAAATGACATTGCCTACAGGGTTTTTGAAAACCTTTTTTTTTTGTGAATGGTTCCTCTGATCCTAAAAAAAATCCTATGAAGAAAATTTCTGGAAAACCTATAATTTACCCCCTTTAGAAACACCTTTTGTATTTTCCTCACCCAATGATATATTGAACATTTTTTTCATTGCAAAGTGTCCTGGAGGCGCAAAAATTCCAACATTTCAAGCAACATATCGAATAAAATACTGATGAACATATCTAACAATATATTACCACACTCGATTAGAAAGCACCTTGATCAAATTCGGGGCAGCTCGTAAGATAATTAAATTTTGGTTTCATTGTCAAATGTTTTTTCCCTTTTTCCAGGTTAGGATCGCTAAACAACTCTAACATTCAAGCAACATAAAAATCGAAAATTCACTGTAGAACTTACTGATACACAATTTCATTAAAAACATGTAATAGTCGGCCGTCAATAATATATTAGTCACAGCTGTAAATTGACATTTCTTAAACATTATTATCATATTCATTAATCAGTAGCCTAGCAAAAAAATTTTTTTTTCAATTTATTATCAAAGTTAATAAATAAAAAAAGTTAAATGTTTTTAATCATTTAAATTTTTATAATGGAATTTTTGAAGCTTTTCATGCAAAAGCGGTATTCACACCGATCTCGGTAAGTTGGTGTTGCAACGAAGCACAATTTTTGCCCTGTGAATGCGAGTTCGGATTTTCGCTTCTCAACGGGGCTCAGGCAGTCATTTTGAGTTCCTACTCAGTGCTAAAAGACAATTGATTTTTTGTGTACCAACTAAGGTTTAAAATAACAATATGATCTGCCATAAAATCTACACAATGCCATGGCATTGAAAATTGCTGCCATTTATACTTACAAAAATGTGATATTAAAAATGAAAGTTTTGTTTAAAATAACATTTTTCACCATACGTGAAAAATGAGGGACCCAAAAGCCCAAATAATAATTAAAAATAAGTTTTTTTTAAATTTTAATTTAAATAGTTTTATAAATACGTTTGGTAATATGGGCCCTAAAAATAACCTCCTCTCCATGCATCTCTTAGGAATGTACCTACAAAAACCGCAGTCCCTGATTTAGAGAAATTTTTATTTTATTGAACCAAAAAAAAGGATTTATCATAATGAAAATCAGATTCCTTGAGCAAGCTATTGAAAATGCCAATTTTAAAGCCGTCTTTTCTCCATGTCTTTAAGTACTAAATTCGAAAATTGTTTTAACATCATTGTGGTCATACACCTGGTGTACCACCTCAAACCCTTTCAGTTACCTGATTCAATTATAAAGTCATAAATATTTTCTGAACGATTTCAACGGAATGCCTCCAGACAGCGACAATGAAATTATTGTCGAAGCAGCATGCGAAGTTCATGCAACCTTTAGACTTCCATAATCGTTTTGCAATGGAAGTAACGATGGAACGGGCATGCAACGAAGACAGGATACAGACGGCAATCTTCTTGTTAAATGGCAATATCGTCGTCGTTGCCAATGCTACTGTAACCATTAGCGTTCAACGACGCTTTAGCCATAAGAATTAAACTGTAAATCGAAAATCGCGGCTCCCGAAGGATGAAATGCCTGCCATCCTGCCTGATGCATACCGTTCCTTTTCCATATTCCCCTGGTAACAGCCACGATTATGGGAATTATTTTGTTGTAGCAACAGTGCTAAATCGAGTTCGTTGGTTCGATTGTCGGTTTGTGCACAAAGTTCATCAGAATGTTGCGCGTTCGATAGAAAATATTTTGTTAGGATAAACGATTTATAAAGCAAAATGAATTTGCAATGCTAATTTCCCTCCTCGAAATTGAAGTTCTTAAAGTGCATCAATTCAGTTAGGTTCATTAAAAACAAAAAAAAAACAAAAAAAAACAAAAAAAAAACTGATGGAAAATGTCACGACACAAGGAGCTCGATACGAATGGCAACACTGACGAGGATTGGCTTATTTTTGAAATTCTGTGCGGCTCTGCGACTGTAGGAGGTGATGGTGTGGTAAGTATGAATGGAAAAAAAAACGTAATAAACGGAAACGATTAATATAAATAAACCAGGAGAGTCACAGAATCCGATAGCTGTCGCAATCGGAATTAAAATCGATCGAAATTTCATACATCATATACAAATGTTGTCGTTTTTGGTTTTGAATCGGAATCATTATCGGTTCTTAGTTGCACAGAACCCTATTTTATCCGGATGTCTATCAGATATATATGAAAATTCAGTCGACTTAAATTCCGATTCCGACAGCTATCGGATTCTATGACAACCCTGAATAATTCACACTTTCGCTATTTTTTGGTGGAAACAAAAATGTGTCAAGATACGCAAAAACTATTGAAGATCGAGCAATTTATAGAAAAAATATGAAGTTCAATGAATCCAGCTGCTTAAGCAGGTCTACAAATCTGAAGTCTCTTTGAAGGGAATATAAATAGTGAAAATGAAAAAAATATGGATAGGCACGCAAATACATATATATTTTTTCTCCAGAGAACTTGTGACGTTTCGACTCTACTCTGGGGTGTGCTAAGGTAGTCGATTTAGGGTGTTCAAAACCCTCAGACATGGCGAGGAAGTTCAAAGAATCATAATAAATTAGTCACAACACGCGGCTTTTTAGCGCCTTAGACCCTTCCGACATAATTTTTTGCGTACGCGCCCGATTTCAATCCATCAGAGAAAAATGTAAGTGGAGAAAATCTGTTTTTATATGAGTCCAGCCGGGTGTTGTGGTGTATGGGCACGAAGTGTATGAAGAAGTAGATAGGTAAACATAAGAAAAAAAAAATGTTTTCAAATTATTTCACAAGCTGTGTACAATACCATACACCCGGTATATAGCTTGTGTATGGAACGAAGTGAACTAAACCGGTATTTTTCATTATTTCTATATACCAATGCTATACACAGTGAACCCAGTTTTCACACCACGGCATATCCTAGGACATGTATTAGGAATAGTGGACAGGTCTTGTATAATAGCAGCGTGCTGTGCATATCATACTTCGTGCTATGCACGTGTTCGAGCACCTCTCGTGCACAGTTCCGACTGGGAGGTTAGTTATGATCGTCATTTTCTCAGTTGGGTTAAGGTTAGTGTGGCAGCCACGATGAAGCCCGGTGTGATACCACGAGGGAAGTTCGATAACTAGAACATCCACGACTGAAATGGGAGTTGAACCCAGAGCTTCATTTTCTCAGTAGTTTTTGTTAAACACTCCGATCCTTCTAAATTGAAGAGGAGCCATGATTTCTTACGGGTCTAATATATCTGCAGCAACCCAGTTTTATGCAAAATTTTGTTGCAACTAAAACGTTTCGTAAATTCCTCTCAACCGGCCGGCTTTCAATTTTTACTCACTATCGTTCTGTATGTCTTCAATTATTGTTTAATGCTTTAAAAATTTGTCACACTGAAGCTCCTCAGGCACCTAAGCCATGACTCCTCGTTTCCGTTTCCTGCCGCTCGCGAATGGTCATGTTAGCGTGTTCGTTTCTAGATTGCGTGCAGGTTTTTTTTATGCGTTTGCGATTTTACCGGCAATTTGGTTCATTCAATATGTTTTGGTTGTCTTTTTATTATATTTTTTTTTTTACCGTGATCCTTTTACCTTAGCCGTCAAGTGAATGACCCAAATAACAGCAACAACAACAAATCATAACAACTTTCAAAACCGTTGGCAACTGTTAAATCAAAAAAAAAAAAAACAACATGTTAGCTTGTGTTTTATGCTGGCATTCGGTGTTGCCATTGAGCTCCTTTTCACTGAAATCCCGCTTTGCATTCGTATGTTTGCGTGTGTCTGAGTGTGCTTGTATGTGTGTTATGAAAGACAGCATGGAATGCGGTGCTATGTTGTCGTAAATTCCAAAAGTTTGATACTTAAAGCAAACAATATTTTTCTATCGTTGTGATTTTGAATTTTCCTATGCTACGCCGCATTATTGCAGGTCGATTCGTTCGATTCAGTAGTCAGCGGTGGGTCGTCGTAATTGGTTTAAATCGGGTAAATCTAATTAAAGATCCTTGGGGGTCTCAAACACGAACGGAAGTTGAAGTGGGCTAAGATTGAAGAAGATTCAATTTGAAAATTAAGCTTCAATATGCCGCTCGATAATGACCATCATCATCATCACCATCATCACTTAACTCTGCCACATCGTCATGAGCATTCGATGAGGGGACTATCGCCACATCGACATCATTTGGTAATGCGTTAATAAAAGTTTATATCTATTTAAATAGGACTGTACATATTTTGAAAGAAACTATTGAAAACTTTTGAGCTTCTTTCTCTTTCTTCTTTCTCCAAGCTGGACACATCGTTTGGAAATGTCACGACAACGGATCATCATCACAGTATTGATTTGGTAACCACGCTACGCAGCGAATTGGCGGCGCTGTCTTACAAAAGGGATCGATTGGCGAGTGAGGTAAGATTTTTTGTGGCCCTTTGATTGCAAGTTGAATGAGTTTCTTGTCCACAGTTAACGGAAGTGAAAACTTCATTATGCTCACGCGAATCGGAGTGCGAGAATTTGCGAGCGCAAGCGGCAAGACAAACGGCATTGATATCCTCGCTGCAAAATCGAATTCAAGCGGCTGAAAACCGCGAACAATCCATACAATCGCGATGTGACGCGACGATCCAAGCAATTCAACGTGAGAAACGTGCATCCGATGAGCAAAACAGGGAGCTCCTCGGTAAGATTCAACATTTGGAAACGCATCTAGCGAACGAGGAGAGCCAAAAGGAATCCATTAAAGCGCAACTAAATGAGCTTCTACGTCGTTTGAGTGCTGGACTGGGCATAGAGATATGTGACAATGTGCCACATCTGACGCCGGATTGTGTGGTCGTTCGGGTCGAAGAAGTTATGACCGAATTGCAGCGCACAAAGGCGAAAGTCAGCTCGACATGCGATACACTGAGCAGCTGTGAGAACGAACTATTGAGTCTGAAATCTTTGTCCAATATCGAGAAGCAACGTTTGAGTGCCCAATTGGATGCGGCAACGTGTCATAATCATGAGCTGGAATCTCGATGCAGGCAGTACGAGCGCGACTTGCAAATGCAGCGCGATCGCTTGACCGAATCGGAGATTTCGAGTGAAAAACTGAAAGAGGAACTGCGCGGCTTCGAGTCGCGTTGCCATCGTTTGCAGAATGGTCTGGACCGGGCGCAGAACGAACGAATGCAATTCCTACGTTGCATGGCCGGTCAACTGGATGTGGCTGAGCCATGCGAGACCTTGATCAAGGATAAATTGCGAGAGATTTTGAGTGACAATAGGGAAATGCATGCGGTGAGTGCATGGCCACTTTTGACGAAGTCTAATGTAATAATAACTTTTATTATTATTTTTTTTTTTATCTCAGCAAATCCATGCTTTGCGCAATCAATTGACGAACGAACATGAGAAGTTGAAGGAGACGCAAGAAACCACGCAATGCCGTTTGAGAACTGAGGAGGCTCACAAGGGTGAATTGGAAGAGAGACTTGAGAAGTGCCATTCGGAAATTCAAACTCTACGCCAGGATCATATGGGCTTATCGGAGTACCTGCATCGTTTGGCGCGCGCTCTCAGCTGGAGCGAATGCAGTGAGCCACCTGCGCTCGGTACGGATACAAATTTAATGGCGGATAGCTTGCTAGAACGCGCTGAAAGACTAGCCGCACACTACGACCATCATGGACAGGATCATCATCATCATCATCATAATCACCGACACGTTCATACGCCAGATAAAGTAAAGGAAATTTCGAAATACATACTCACTTTGTTTCGATCAAACGCCAGTGATAGCAACTCTGATTGAGATTCAGCGTTGCCAGATTTTGCTTTTCATTTAAAAATCTTGATAGTCATACATATAACTTTATTGTCCTTCCAGGGATGTTGCGATCACCACCATCACCCAATGAAATTGCGACGTGAGCGCTCCTGCCATGACATTCCACTTAAAGAGAGTACCAGCATTTATAATTTGCAACGCCGAGTTCGCATCCTTCGCGAGCAAATTCAACGCCGCGATCTGCACTTGGAACTGCTGAAACGAAAATTGGCCATAATTGAAGATGGTGCTCGAGGGAAATGTGTTCTACAGGTAGAGTCCTGCTTAAAAACAAATTAATGTAGTGAAATGAAAAAATTTTTTTTTGAAACTCACAGGGAGAACGCGATGACGCCGTTTGTCGCGCAAAAAAAGCAACGAAGCAAATTGAAAAGCTTACTTCGCAACTTATTGACGCACGCTCTCAAATTGCCGAGGTTAATGCGCAACTATCTGAAGCTGTGGAATATAAGGTTCGATAGTTCATGAAACAAAAAAAAAGAAATATTTCAAAAATCCTGCCTTGATGGTTGCCTTTTCTAGATAACGGCTCTGGAGAGAGCACGCAAGATTGACGAACTCACCGCCCAGATATGTGATATGGAGGATGAAAAGTCACGTCTACTTGCACAGTTGAGCACTTTTAAGGAAAAATTAAAAGTTTCCAATGAATCGTCACAAAATCGTCGTTGCCGTGACGAAGCCCTGATCAACGTGAGTCCAATAGAAAAGTTAAAATTCAAATTCTATATATTAGATCAATTTTACAGTCACTTCGCGAGGATGTCAATCGCCTGCAGGCTCAGCTCTCCGATGCCAATCATCGTCTATCACATTTGCAGTCGTTTCGAACTTCGGTAGCACGAACTCTTCATTTACGCGATTTACCCGAAACCGATTTACTTCATCGTTTGCAAGCACTTTGCTCGGCACATCAGGAATTCACTTTACTCTCGAAACGCTACGAATCTGCTTCGCCAGTTGGTGATCATCCTTGCCCACGGTACGATGATCCATTGCCACCCTCGGCACACTGTCATCCGCCCAGGGATGAATCACCGCCAAGTCCAATGGAAGTCCATCACCATCGATCCACCAGTTCGAAACATAGAAGCCTGCATGGTAAATATGACGATTACCGGCATCGCAGTAAGAGCCGAGAAAAACGTCATCACGGCGAATGCTTCGACTCTGATGTCCATCGCAGTCACCATCACCAATGCAAGGAGGATCTAATCGGAGGAGTTTGTGATGATGATTTCGATTTTAAGGGAAAATACTGTTAGCTTTTAAAATATTATTTGAAATTAATTAAATTTTTATCAGCATCGAAATAAAAGAAAATTATAAAATTTTAACTTCAAACATCTGGCAGCACTCTAACACTTTCTAATTAATCAGACTTCTGGCAGCATTTCAAAAACTAATCAATTCGAGTTTTGGAGAAATTGCTAAAATTATTCCGACCTTAATCCCTTGCCACTAGACTTGTAGAATGCAATTTCGATTTTCAATCTATCGAAAACATCGATGGTTTTTGAAGACTATCGATAGTTTTGATTCATTGACATTTAATTTAGCTTTGACAAAGTGGTGGTAGTTATGACTGAGAGGGCTTTCCTTTTTTTTGAGATTGCTAAAAAAAAAACGCTCTTTTTATATATAGATAACTGCGACAGTCGTTCGAAAATTCAACTTTCGATTTTCAAAATTATCGATTATCGAAACTATCGATTATCGAGTCTATGGATTATTGAACTTATCTATTATTAAATCTATCGATTATTGATTTATCGAACTTATCGATTATTGGCTCTATCGATTATTGAACCCATCGATTAATGAAGCTATAAATTTTTTAGACAATCGAGTATTGATAATATCGATTAACGAACAATCAATAACTATACAGATCTATTAAACCCAACTCTAAGACAAACTTTGACACCTCCTTGCTAAATCACATCATGAAAAATCTTGAGAAATTCTGCGAGTCTTATGTTTCTGATTATACAAACCAAATGAGAATTATAGGCGTCATGATAAACTGCGAATACTATGGTCACAAGGTATGGAAAATCGAGTAAGAAAGGCTTTAAAATTCGGCACATTGTATATTACCACGTGATATTAATTGATATGAAGGATACTGTTGCACAATATACCATTTTTTATATATAAATGTTAATCAGCTCAAATTGATGTTTATCGATGGTTTTAAAAAAACTACTAATCGACCACTACCGATGGTGCCGACTATCCATAGTTCTCCTCAAACAACGGCGCTTAAATATACCTCTAACAACGGCCCTTAAATATACAATTTTAAAATAACAGTTTTTTGTATATTCAATCCAAATGCAACTCTGAAAAATTTTGTCCCCCAAATGGTTTCAGTATTGAATAACAAGGTGAACAATAATGGTTTAAATCATTGTTTCAATCTGGGCATGCGAAATGGTTCTTGTCGAGACTAAACAAATATAGCAATGACAAGAATTGCGCGAGTATGAACTGGTACTGAAATTTATTTTTTTTTAATGGAAAATTATATGTAATAAACTAAATAATTAAATAAATCTTTACATCCTTTAACTGAATATAATGATTTATTTTAGTTTTTTTTTCTTTCAGTTCGCTCAACTTGAGAATTGATTTAAAATTTCAAAATATGTATAATCATTTTAATTTTTTCGCTCAAAAATATAATTCAATTTTCAATTAATCAGGATAATAGTTAATGTGATTGTTTTGCCCCGGAAATCGATTCCCTGCGCTTTTTATAGTTTAATAAAAAAAACCAAAAGCTCTCACCGGTTTGGGAGCTTTGGGCCAGAAATGTAAAAATGATGTTAAATGTTAAATTTTCTTGCAATTTGTAGCTGCTAAATGGAGTTTTTTCGGGTCAGGTTGATTTTTAACGAGTCTAGGGCTACATCTTTGTCATAGTTAGGAAAATAAAATATTGAAGAGGTTACGAGATAAAGCCATAAGTAAGTGCGTAACTTAGTTCTCGGCCACACTTTTTGAAATCGATTTAAAAAATAAATTGAAACCAATTTGACTTAACCAAATATGAGGCATTGCTATATTCATCAAATGCTTTCTGAAACTGGAATCAAATTTTGGTTTACATTTTATGTGCTGCAACTTATAATTTAATATTTAAGACTTTAGGATAATAACATTGCACAAATCTTCAAGGTTTTATAACTTATAACATACCTCTTTCCACACATATATAGGTATATGATTCAATCAAATTGTCATATATATCATTTCGAGAGAAAACATAGAGAAGTCTCCACGCAAGAATTTCCATTAGTATTTCAGTACACAGAGAAAACAATCAACCAGAAAATGGGTAATTCAATAGGAAAAACATACAAAACGGCTTCAATAGGGAATATTTTTAATTTTAACAATTTTTCTTGTTGGAAAAAATAAAGATTTTTCCCTTTGATCAACTATATTTTACGTTGAATTGACATGATAATTTTCAAAAATGAATTAAAATTTAAATTGAATTAACTACGGACATAAATGAAATGACAAGATAAGTTTTAAAATAAAAAAATATTACTAAAATACCTATAAAAGACAAAATATTGAAACAAATTTATTTCAATTTCAAAACAAATAGTCACAGAGCCCTCTGTTGAACATAAACCCAAAAGTAGCCATCGGATGGACTTCATCCGATTTTGTCATTCCGTTGTCGTGACTGCTTTCGCAATGCTTAAAAAGTTCTAAGATGCATAAATATCTTATATGTTCTATTTTATAAAATAAGTGAGAATTATACACATCGTAAAGAAAAGTAATTAAACCCATTTCCTTTCAAATCAACCAATAATGTTGTTGACTCAACCATTTTCCTGTTGAAATATTTTGTTCTGACTCGAAACGTTACGTTCGCTCAGTGTAAGACTAACTTGTCGATAATCCTGTAGGAAATGTCATAATGGCAAAGGTGAAAGAAATAGCTAACGTATTATAATGAAGGATTCTTTTTAAGTCCCCGAACAAAACTCCATCCAATTTTTGAAGAAAGTTTTTTTTTTTATTACAAACAACAAAATGTGATATGAAAAATTAAAAACTTTCTATTCCAATTCCCTGGTTTCAACGCGGCCATTGTCCCCTTTGAAAAGAAATGTTTCAATGAATTCATCGTACAGTTTATCTTTTTCACGCAATTGCTTCTCCTTCGATATTTCATCGAGTATCTCTAAAAGCTCCTCTTGCTGCTCTACAGTTCTTTCAGATAACGTTGCCCAGAGTTGCTTCGATTCATCGTCGAACTTTCTTATGAATTCCAAATATAAATTATCAAATTCAGTGTGATTTTTCCCGAAATTATAGAAGTCCTGCGAAATGAGTGGAAATTGGAATTTGGTATTTTTTGGCGCAAAATCATTTCGCAATTGTTCGACTCGTCGATTATTGGCACGAAAAAGTTGTAACAACTTGCGCTTTTCGCCATAGTCGGTATGCTCTTCCAGAGCCAGATCCACTTGCTGAATGTAGTTATGTAACAATTTTTCGGTAGCTTTTTGCAGGTCGCTGGGCATTGTTCTGTTCAGATTGAGATAGACAGTTTTTGTGATTATCAAGGCACGATCGGTCGTGTTCATGACGAGTTCTTCGACATTTTGAATGAATTGCTTGAAATGGTCGACATCGGTCGGGGCAGTCGAGAGCTAAGAGATAACAATTTTTTTTAAAACCTTTTTTTTTTCATTGATTCCTTTTTTCTTTTCATTTGAACTCACAAGCAAGAGACCATGCGTAAAGCAGATCAAGATAGCAGGTAAAGTCGGCGAAGACATCTGGTCAACCGGTATGAGCAAAATTTGTACTGAAGCTTGCCAAACGATCGGGACGACTGATGACTTTGCGCAGAGACTTTTATGAACAAATCTGACTTGCTTGAGGTTTGCTAACACTACGTTATAACATAGACATAGTAGAGGAGGCGTCTTTTTAGAAAGAGGGATAAAGAGAGCGAGAGAGAGAGAGAAACATAAAATTCTCCTTTGATCCGAAATAAATAGAGAGGCTTTTAAGAAAAATTCTTAGACTGTTATCAATGGGAGGGGAGCTTTTCATATGTTTGCATATTGCAAAAAGAAAGAAAAAAAAAACCTGGTTGATCATGCGCTCGTGGACAAACGATCCTAAAGAGATCGTCATGACTCTTGCCCAACACGTTCTGACATTGACAGATGATTTAACGAACGGGGAGCAAGTCAGCCAAGAAATACAACACACAAAAGGGATTCGCAAGCATAGGAGAATCTGCAAGTATCCCCAGCGAAGCATGCAGTAAAGCGCTGCGACGTGCGATCGTTTTCATATGCTTGCTTTTTGGCTCCCCTTTTGGATTTTCGTCTCAGTTTCTTGTGTTGTCAAACATACCGTCAGGTTGATGATGGGCTTTGGCCTGGAACATCGCTTCTCTGGTAGTCGTCTCATGTGGTTTTGCGTTATTATTTTTTATTTTTATTTTCATTTTTGCTTGTTTGCTTGCTCAGTTGCCAGAGTTGCGCAAATCGTTGCTTTTCCAGCACACGATCACTTTTCGCTCAAGTTCAATGCTCTCGCTGTGTGGCGTGCGAGTTCTTGCTGGGCTGGTTTGTTTCATAAATTTCGTATTTAATGCCTCAAGTCTGACAGTGTTTTCCTTTATGATCATATTTTCCTTCTAATCCACATTGACTTTGTCTCTGGTTGAAGGTATCATTTGCACGAGAAATTCATTTGACAATCTGAGTCTGAGAAATTTAAACGGACTTCATCGGTCGCGGTTGCGTAGGGCTTCGAAAGCAAGTTGACAACAAATCCGAATCGTTTCATTTTCCGTTTCCCAATAAGTCGTAAACATATACATACATACATATGTATTTTCATATGTATCTTTGTGTGTTTGCATTAGTATATTTCCCTTTTATTGTATTCGCTTTTCCATCAAACCCGAACGGAGCATTGTGAAGACAATTGGTTTTCCGCAATGTTTGCGGTCTTCAAAGCAGTTTCGTGTGTAATAATTAACGTCAGTTTCGATGCTAGGAGCTCTCGGATTATTGTTGTCACCATCGGTACTATGGTTCTTGGAAAATGCAGTGTGACTTTACTAGCTTCATTTATGTTTATTGTTCATACATAAATATGCGTACCTAGCTTCACTGGCGCTCAGCCACGATGAGTCTTCGATGTCAAAAGCACCTGGCAATAGCAAACTGGAGAAAATCAAATGCTCCTTATACAGTCAGACCATGCAATGTCATGTTAACTGAGGAAAAATGCATTCATTATGCAATCGAGTTTTGGTAAAAAGAAAAAATAAATTGCGTGTGCTAAAGGAATTCCAAAAGAGATCCTGTTGGAAATTTAATGAAGCGACATCGAGACTACTTGCAACGAGAATTTGATTGGGGAAATTTTGTATATGTGCTGCTTTATATACATATATACATACATAATTTGTCTCACTTAAGTCTGTCCAAAGTTTTGCCCTTCGAAAATTGTAGTGAATGATGGTTTTTGAACTTGAGTAAGTATATATGCTCCTGGTGAATTTTTAAGCAAAATACTCAAACTAAAACAGAACATTGGACACAAGATTGATTCTTTTCCTACAGACCTCGCAGTGGCAATAATATTCAACAACAGAATCAATGTTCTGTGCAAGAAATGAAAATTTATTTGCAATTCAAATCCAGCCATTCCAATTGACACCAATGTGAAGCGAAATGCAATGAGCTTCGAGGAAATCCAAAAAGTCAAGAGAATTTTAAGGAAAATAAAAAACGATGATGCTATGAAGAATACTGCTTTCATTTACAATTAATTCTTTTAAATGCATATTTATTAAACACAAAATATAAAAAAAAAATATATATAAGAAAAATAAATAGAATTTTTTGAATAATAAATCAGTTTAAAGGAATATTTAAAGGAATTTACTCCTGTCACCGTTCAATTGAATCACACCAAATTGGTTTTATTCAATTGAGTGCATGAAAATGCTTTATTTTAAATTTAATTTATATAGATAAATTTTATTGATGAAGTGTTTAAATATTTTGTTAAACTTTTTATAATAAACAGAGCTGTAAATGAATTAAATCACTTTCAAATTATTAATAAATATAATTTTTATCTATTGCCCGAAAACATTGCATAATTGCACGTTGCACATTCTTAACGTTCTTGCAATGTTTTTTTTTTTGCAATCATGTATCGTTTGCTTTAGGGTGTTAAATTTTTGGACTAGGCAATTTTTCAATGTTCTTTGTTGTTTTTTTACAAAATGCACCTGATGTCGGCAAAAAAAAATTTTAATTTTGATTTTTTGATTATATCCACTCCACACTTCAAAATTCTTGATTCTGAAATAAAAAAAAATCAAAATTAAAATTTAAAATTCCCAAATAATGAACAATCCGTATTTTAGATTCTAAAAATTTGGATTGATTCTATGAAAATATTTAAAAAATTAAAAATGTGATTTTTTTGAAAAATCCGAAATTTATATGTTAAAATTATGGATTGCTGGACATTTATTAATCACATTTTAAGAATTATGAATAATTAGATACTTATAAATTAGAATAAAAATTTCTTCATAAAAAAAAAATAAATAAACTACTTCGACCCGGCAGGGTTCGAACCCAAGCCCTTCAGATTGCTAGCCTTGCACGCTAACCACTAAGCCACGTCAAGTTCTAGGAGAGAGAAGAAAATATCTCATTTAAGTTCAAACGAAAATATGCACCATAAATCTCATCCTAAAACCAAAATTTTGTTTGACTTTAATTTTATAAATGAAAAAAATCCACATATAAATTTCGGATTTTTAAAAAAATCACATTTTTAATTTTGTAAATATTTTCATAGAATCAATCCAATTTTAGAATCTAAATACGGATTGTTCATTATTTGGGAATTTTAAATTTTCAATTTTTATTTTTTTTATTCAGAAATCAAAAATAAAAAAATGATATTTCTTGATCAATCCGTAATCAGTCATGATAGTATTGATGAAAATATTATTAGTGCCGATCCCTGATCACAAGTATACCCGAGGAGTATGCAACATTTTTTTTAATATTGTGATTTTTAAGGTTTTTGCACCTGAGTTAGCGTAATGAAACTTCCCAGCGGGAAATGTCCCACGGACATCCCCGATGATGTCCTAGTGACTTCGGAGCCGGAATGCATGCTATTTCCGGTGAAACTTTGTATGACATTTACACAGGAGCTGAAAGGGACTTCAGCGGTGACATTATCACCGGAAGATTAGAAAATGTCACTGGTCATGCTAGGGGATGCGATGGCGAAAAAAGCATTTGAGAGCAGCACATTGCTCCTTTCTCTCTAAATGTCAATTTATAGAAACCAGTTGGATATCATCCTCTTCTTTGCCCTCTCTTTGAATGTTTCGAAAATTTTTAAAAATCTATTTTTAACAATTTTTGTTCGCCTCTGCCAGGGATCGAACCCGAGATCTTCAGATTCTGAGTCGAGCACTCATCATCTACGCCACTTCATGCTAACGCTGAACTGACGCTAAAGCCTTATTTAAATTTCAGTAGCCAATGAGAGTCAAGCACATGAACAGCATCCCTCCACGATGACATGTCCTCCAAGATGTCATGCATGACAATGTCACATATATGTCATCGATGACATCATTGGTGACTTTGTCATGCAGGAGATGATTTTCCGCTGGGTTAACATACCTAGTTAATTTTGACATAAAATTCAATATATGTGCATTTACCCCTTGGAGCAAGAAAAAAATTGTCATGCAGAATATCCTTTTACAGGAGCATCTGTTGGTTTTAGGAAAATCGCCTGAAAAGTAATTTTGTAATTTTGTTTGAAAACTTTTATGCATTTGGCTCTTTAAATCATCGTTCCATGTTCATTAATTTCTGAGATACAGTGGCATAGCGAAACATTTCGGCGCCCGGGTCACGGTAGGGGCACAATGCAGTAAATTCCATCCCCTCCAACCGGCCTCAATAGAAATACCTTCATAAAAATTTAAATATGACCCTCTCGCTGCGCTACTGCTGAGATATTGTTTTTCAAAAATTACTCTTAAAAATCATTTTTTTCAAGGACATTCAAATACTACGGGGGACAGATATTCAAAACGCGGTAGAATTTAAATAAAGTAGTAATAGTAGTAGTAGTAGTAGTAGTAGTAGAGTAGTAGTAGTAGTAGTAGTAGTAGTAGTAGTAATAGTAGTAGTAGTATAGTAGTAGTAGTAGTATGTAGTAGTAGTAGTAGAAGTAGTAGTAGTAGTAGTATAGTAGTAGTAGTTTATTTATTTAGCAATGATAGTGCTATTTTAAAAAACTTTTAACAATTTACAGTTAATATCCTTCATATCATTCATACTTTTCATTCACAAACATGACGATCTTACTTCAAATCTAAATACAATATTCCTCTAAGTTTTAACGTCACTAGGCGGAATATTAAACAGATTTAGTCCTTTTTTAATTTAACTGTTTATGTTGCACTTAAAATGCACCAGACAATCTAAAATATCCACTATTAATCTAAATAGCAAAATAACTTTTTTCGAAACTGCCTTCGGTGGCCAAATCGTTGTGCTACACCCTTTTTAAACATAGAAAATTCACCGGAAATGCACAAAGTAAAATCATTTCGGTCAATTTAAAGATCATAAAACAATTTTTTGCTTAAATTTGAGATTGAATCTTGGAATCCTTTTAAGAAATCGAAAAAAAACTTGATAAAAATTTTTAATTTTTTTATTTCTTTATCCATTTTATCAATCATTTCATTATGCCTTTGGGTTTCACAAAAATTTCATAACAGCACAATAAGGCGCATTTTCATACATGTTCGATTCAAATGAAATTTCATTTTCCTGCTAAATTGATTTTCCAAAAAAGCCACAAATATTCTTTTCTTGCTAGTCCTTTCAATTCATATTCTTTTTCCTTTCTTAATTTTGGATTTATTTATTTATTTTTTTGCGACATCATCATTTCGTCTTTCACCAAAAATACACACACAACACACACACACACCCACACACACAATTGAACATATCAATTTAAAAAGTGTTTTTTATCCGAAATGGAAAAACTTTTTAAATAAAAATCCGACATTTTCCATTTGAATAAGTTAACATGAATTTCATTTTTCGGACTTAAACTAAAGCCGAAAACATGGAAGGCATTTACGCAAGCTCAACAATTGAATTCTGTAAAGTTCATCATTTTTTTTTTCTCCCGTTTTAAGCCCAAAAAGATTTACACTGCCCTTTGGAATTGCTTTTAAAAATGACATATTCAGTATTTTCTTTCGTTTTGTTTTTTGTTTTCTGTTTTTTTCTAGTTAGTGTAACATCACATGTCAGCAAATGTCCGATGCATATTCGAATGTTGAGATCTGGGTTAACATGTCACCAGCAGAGCGACATATTAGAATGTTGCATTAAAATGAAGAAAATGCAAGAAAATTGATTCCGAGTAAATGTATCTTTTGTTTGGGCTTTTAAGTTCTTTTTCTTTTTGGTGTCGTTTGTATTAAGAGATAAAAAATAAATGCAAAAAATATCTAAAGAAATGAAACTCACAAATATGCGCTGTAATGGAATATCCATTGTTGCTTAATTAAGGCGCCCGCATAAAAATTTTTCATCATATTGCTCTCACGATTCACGCTCTCCGAGCTTGAGGCTCACAACTGCAACAATTAGTCGGAAGTTAAAGTTCAACTGCATCTATTTACATTTCATTGTCACAACTTTCCGTTCATTAATATTGTAATTAATGGACAAGAATTATGGCACCCTTAAACTAGCTGCGAGCCATGATGAATGCAGCTGCCTTTTGGAGCTCATTAAGTTTTTAAGCTGAAACTTTATCTTCGAGAAGAGATGAACTTATAAAGTTTTTAAATGCCTTTTATGGAGTGATAGGAGTAATTATTTTGAAAGTTGAAGAGAAAACTTCTTCTAATACACGTACGTATGTATGTCGTTTTGTTAGATACTGGATAGAGTACCTAAATGTGTATGATTTCATAATATTTTAACATAAGTATGAGAAACGATGAGGGGTCTTAAGAGTTTTTAGACCAGAATTTCTAAAGAGGTACGCAGGCACGTGCTCAGGGGTCTTTTATTTATATACAAGGTTGTCCAGGCAACTTATACATAATTTTAATATATGATACCGATGGGGCCAAGGGGTTGAACACCATAAAAACCCCCCTTGAACCATTTCCTCCAGAAGAAGAATTTCTCTGCGCGGCTCCAATAATATAGGCTGACAAAATACAAACAGAGTGGCATTAAATGAATACTTTCGCTTCAACACGGTCAGATGATGCCTTCCGGAAATTAATTGGATTATGGAAGATAACTTGAAAGAATTACCTACTTCTCGGTCAGATAAGAAATTATCTTGACCCAAAAGCCTTCTGTCGAAATTCAAGATTTATAGGATTTTTCATAAAATTTCATTCTTTAAGGTCAATTTATGAGGACCGCATCAAAAGAGGTATCCCTTTACATGCTCTTCTTATCTAAGTATGTACTTGTACTTGAACAATATTTGTCACAAAATAAATTATGTTTTTAATAAAATGAATATTTAAAAATAAAACCACCCCGAAGATCATCATCATCAATTAAAACATAATTGAAAGAAAAAAAATATTTTTTTAATCGCGTCAATTGCAATCATTCAAATGGCGACAACATCTGCGATTCAAGCCATTTCGCGGAGCCTTGACTGACGGCATATATCCATTAATCCATTCGATTCGATTTAATTTAAAATGAAACTCAAGATTCCCCCATGGCCAAAGCCGGCCGGTGTTATGCCCGTGCTATGCTTGACAGCCATTGTCGTCGCTGTGAAATTTAAAACGTAATAAACAATTTAATTGGAGTGATTGCATAATTTGTTTAATTTGTATGCAGTCCGGTTCAATGTTTTGTACTTTTTTTTATGGCTTTGAAGTACACGTTTAATTGTTTTTTTTTTTTTTTTTTGTTGAAGCTCATTTTACGGAGAACTAGGCCATACAGTAGGTAAACTATTGTGCCCGTGCTTTTATGTGTGCCAAATTGTCTGCTTTGAATAAATTTCTTTCCTTTTGTCGAATTCGTGTCAGTTTTTGCCCATTGAAGATTTGCAATTTGCAATTCATAATTACGTTCTCACAGTTCAAATCATACAGAGGCGTGCACACACATGCTCCCAAGAATATGAAAATTCATTCGCATGTTTGTATCATTTGTGTATTTAGCCATTTGAGCATGTGCGGAATCAGAATGCGGTTATTGCGCATCTTGCAACATCTGCGAATGCAGTAAAACGTGCAGCACGAAGCTCCTGCACCGCTGCTGCATTAAGTGACTCATCATCTACTCGTACGCTGGAGGCTTATCGCGTGCATCGATGGGGAATACATTTGTACGCGTGCATATCGGCGACACGACGCTCTCGAATTAATTTGTGTGAAAATTCGCAATTAAAATGTTTTTATTTTAATTTTCAATAAATATCGAAAGTAATTTTGAAATGGTGTTAAGTGGAAAAATTGCGGTTGTGTGAAAAACAGAATTACATCCGGTTGAATAATTCCATTTTTTTTTGAATGGTTAGTGGAATTCCTAGGAGGTTTTGAGTTCGCCTGAATAACCATTAAGTCGGAAACTTATTTTTCATAATATAATGGAAGCTTAACTTTTATCAAATATCCTATCAGAAAATGCCTTGAATAGGAAGATATTTAAATTGAAGAAAATGAATTTTTATCTTAAAGAGCAGTTGTAATTCTGAGCCGATCAAAAGCTCTGCAAACTTGTATAGTAATGTCACCCATTTGTGGACCCCCTAAGCAAAAGTTGAAATATAAATTTGGTGAATAAGGTTAACCGTGGTTTTTTTATACCATTCGTTAGTCGATATTAATAGGAAACTTCCAATGGTAGCAGAACTCCAAAATGTTGTTTATAAAAGAAAATATTTGATTTTTAAAAAAGGGTAGAATATTTAGGGGGGAAAATTGCAACCTCGAGTGGACCACCCGAGGAAAATTTCAAAAAAACGGTCGAAAGTTCAAAAAAACCACATACAAAACTACAAAAGTTTTTGAACTAAGCATCGAATTCAGTCTCATTATCAGAGTCACAATGTTTGAATGTAAAAAAGCCTTTGATAAGTACTGATGCACTACTCGACGACATGCCCAAATGCTATTTAAAATTCACCAAAAAATTTAATAAGACTAATAAAACTAGTTAACACTGTTCCAAGGTCTATTTATATCCATAAACATATTAAATTTATATTAACCCTTTCATGCCCGAATTTTAAACTGTTGTCCAATACTATTCTTTTCGACCTATAACGAAGGATTATGGTGTGTGGTTTAGCCAGAAGCAGTTTGAAATTTTTTCGATCAATTAATTAGCAGCCGAAACAAGTTTTCTGCAAACAGAAAAAGTCCTAGAACTTTTTGAACAACCAATGAAATTACAAAATTTTTCTTTTCTCTCATTCTTGGTTAAACTTGTGCTTCGAATCTGCAAAAATTTATAGAAATTACATTTTTTTTTACTCAAAAGAATCACTTCCCTTTGAAAAATTGTCATACATTCTTAAGGCATTAACCTAGCAAACTCCATTTAAAACAATAAATTATTGTATCATTTTTAATATAAATATATGTATCATACAGTCATAATAGCACAGGGAACGTTTGAATGTTGTCCATAGGCAACATCGGGCATCAAAGGGTTAAGAATGAAAAATTTTGATGGTCTTCTCAAGGCTGATAGCAGTGGTCCACTCAAAGTGAATCATACGATTTCAAGTGAGCCACCAAAACTTCTTGTAACATCTACTTAAATTTCCAAATGATTTTGAACTATCAAGTTCAATGCCCAAACTAACATGAAAAATACTTACTTCTTAAGCCTAACAAGTCCAGGCACAAATATGCAAAATGTTATAAAACGCAAATTATTTTCACTTTTCTTTTTTGAAGCGCTCGCTTGTAAACAAAAACACGTGTGCTCAGCTGGAAGCTTTATAGCTAACTGTTGACGTTCGCAGTGAAGCTGTCTGTGATATTAGTTTGACATTTCACCTGCCACAACACAGTAAACATTCAAGTGGTACAGCTGTAATATATTGCTAGCAAGATTTGTAAATTACGCACTTATAGATTGGATAATTATAAATTTAGAGTTTGAAATTATTTTGCTGTAGGGATGAATGAAATATTTTGGCAATAAATGCAAATACAAAAACAATACAAAATACATTCAAGGTGTCCAGACAAAGTGACAGTCCACTTGAGGTTACCTGGCCCTTTATTTTTTTTTTTTTTTTTTTTGTAAAATAGAGAAGCTCCCAAAGGAGATTTGATTACTGCCTCGAACAAATCGCCCTTGTCACCATAGAATCAGGAGAAAAAACGACTTCCTAAAATATTATATATATTTATTCTCCATTGCGTACCAGTCTCATTTTGAAGAGAAATAGAAAATATTAAAATTCAGCACCTAAAGGTATGCAATAGAATATTTAAAAACCAAATAATAACATTTTACGCCTTTGTAAACGGAGCTTAATTAAGATTTTAAAGATATCCACACATATTTCAAAACCTTTCCTCAAGATGTACATAGTGGAACGGGCAAACCCACAAGAATGAACATATTTGTTCACTATCGAAATATTCGGAATATTTAAATGCATACTTTAAGGCGCTGAATTGAAATATTTTCTGTTGTCCTACACATTTTTATTTCTTACCACATTTTCAGTCCTGAAAGTCTCCTCCTAGTGAAAAAATTCCATGACACGCCACCACTTACCTTTTTTCGCCATCATCTTCGCCAAGCAGATGTCCCTCTTGTCCGCAAAAAAAAAAAGAAAAAAAATCTCAAATCCTTTGAGAATTCGCCTTGTGTGTGCTTTCCTTACGCATAAACGTCAACATTGACATAAACATAAACATTGCTTTTTTGCCAATTTGTTTCTCCTGAAGAAGCTTTATAACCCTTAAAGGCTATTATTTCCGCTTCAATGCGGCACATGCAGCCGCTCACTCGCCCCAAGAGAATTCCATTTCCAGAGACATCACAACTCCCTTTGGACTTTTCAGCGATTTATTAAAGTTGTAATAATTTTTGTTTTTACTCGTGTTATTGATTAATTCTTACATACATTATGTTTAGAATGATTTGACATTCAAACTTTG
The DNA here is from genome assembly GCA_020466095.1 of Chlorops oryzae. Classification (NCBI taxonomy): domain Eukaryota; kingdom Metazoa; phylum Arthropoda; class Insecta; order Diptera; family Chloropidae; genus Chlorops; species Chlorops oryzae. Next base: position 105,601,237 of record CM035807.1, read on the forward strand.
TGATAATATGTCGTAAAAAGTACCTATTCAATTTTATTTCTAAATGCTTAATTATACAAAGTTGACTTATAAAATGCTAAAGTTCATTTTCTTTTCTTTTTTTTTTTTTTCTTTTCATTTTTTGTAGATAAAAAGTCGCAGAGGAAATATGAAGTCCATTACAAAATACAACATACAAGATACAAGATACATCATGCAGATGAGTTTAATAGACAGCAAATTGGCTAAGCGTAAGATTCTTCTTAGTGCCGTATTCCCATGACAAATTGATCGCGGCACCATTTGAATACCATTTAAATTACAAATTTCAGAAGATTCTACCATTATAGACATTTTAAAACGAATTATTGAGATATCACAGATTGCATACGCTTACGAAATAATTTTTCAATATTTTTCTTAGCTACGATTGATTAAAAATTTTCTTGCTCAGACGAAAGAAACAAAAAATTCACTTAACTATTCCATAATACGTTAAGCAAATAACAAAAAAAAAAAAAACAGAGAAAAATACCTTTCAACGGTGATGCTTGTGTGGCGCGAAGGCCTGCATGCTGTAATAGCGTTCCGTATCTTCTTTTGTCACACTTGTGACATGATGGAACTGGCACGGCTGTGATATTTGGGATTTCGGTGGCAATGGGGCGGGCTTAACGCGTTTCTGCTTTTGCTTCTTACGCCCGGGCACCGACAGTGCGATATTCTCCGGATCGCTGATCAATCGTTCGATATGACTCCATAGCTCGCGTGCCGATTCGCTCGAATCGAAACTGAAACCGATCAATTGCTGATGATTTGTCGACAAGCACATCGTATGAAATGATGGGCCCGCTATGCGATAGCTCGACAAATTGTCAATGCGATCGGACCAGAGGGCAAAGCAAGAGCCACGTTCGGCTAGCACGAGCGTTACACGCGGAGTTGCACGCGATCGAGCATTACCCTTGTCGAAGAGTACGACCGGAATTCCGGTGAAAACTAAACGCCAATCGCCATCCTTTCCGGTTCCCTCGTAAAGATTCGCCAACGATGAGCTCACAAAGATCTCCGTACCGAGTCCGGCGAAGAATGTCTCGACTTGGCCGCGCTCATAGTCCGACAGATGCGAATTGCTCGTCGTATCGATACTCAGTGTATCGGCATCAATATCGGAGCTTATGAATATCGAATTGACATTATTCGAACGTGTATTATTATTGTTCGTTGACACGGTCGATGCGTGCGACCAATCCTGATGGACGAGCACTTCATTATGCTCCGACGATGCTGTGCCTTCGGATGACTCTGAAGGCGGTGCGGAATCGCCTACCGAGCCCAAGCGACGACGCGGCATGTGAGGCATCTGAAACAACAGGGAAAAGACAAAAACTTTAATAATCTGAAGGAAAAAATACAAAAAAAAAAATTAAAAATGTTGAATAATCTTGAAACGACTTGACATCATTGAAGAAACAAGGAAAATGGCATGAGCTCAAGGAATTTTCGTTCAGAGCAATTAAACATAAAGTGAGGAGAGAACCGTCAATCGAAGATTTCAAAATTTTCAAATAAATTGTATAGACATCACCAATGCTGATGTCCGATGGCCCAAAAACCTAACAATGTGGAAAACTCAAAACAAAAAAATTAAACAAAATTCAAAAAAAATTGTTTTTCCAATAAAAACTTTTCTGGACAGAAAGAAGCGAAAAGAATCACTTTTTAAATCTTTTTGATAAATTGTCAAAAATGGAATTCTCATTCGTGCACACGCGAGATAATCAAAAACAATTTTCCGCTACGTGCGACTAGAAATATGTGAAAAAATTTTCAATTCTCAGCGTAAAAAGAAAAAACAGCCCAGGGACTTTTCATTGTTGTCAATTTTTTTCTGTAGAAAAACTCATAACTGAGCAAAAAAAAAAAAAAACAAACTGTCACTCACACAAACCCATCACACACCCACAGAAATCCTCACTGCAGCAATCAAAAAGTTGTCACATAAATTGTGCGCCTAAAATACCACAACGATATCTCTTTTTTTCTGTCACCGTCTGATTATATCTCATCGAAAAATTGTCGAAAGCTGTTTGTACAAACATAAAATGTGAATAAACGAAAGTTTCTAGCACGCATGGAAAAGTTCAAGCAAAGGTCCTTAAACGAATTAAAGAGCCTACTTTTAGGAAACTCTCCCGCCCCGGTTTCTGCTGGTGTCAGAAATGTAATCGTGCGTATCGTTTAGCGCATACACACGCTCTCACGCTGAAAGCTCTACGCTAGTAGCATGATAAACCATTTCGGTGAAAAGCAATGTCCCAACCAACATTCCCCCAAGAGGCATACTTTCAGGCGCTTTCATAGTGCGTATTTATGTAGATATTGTCATGTAAGTTTCGCTCGTTCGTGCAACTTCCTTAATTCTTTATGGCTCCACTTCTTCTTTTGTTTCAGAAGTTTTCGTGTCTTCATGTTGACTTCATTTTTTACGAATTGACCTACATAAAAAAAAAAGCACCGCTAGGCTCTGTTGTCTTGAAAAAATATAAGAATTTTCGAGGAAGGAATACAAAGTTGTCCAATCTGGAGGGGATATCTCAAAGAATTCCTGTTTGAACAAGAAAAAATTTAATTTTCCGAATTGATATTTCAACGGAGGGCAACGCCTTCGATTTTAATGAAATGAAAGAATTTAATTTCAAAAATATTTTTCCCCTAAATTGCTATAACCGACAGATGACGTTGGATGTGTCCCCAATGCAGTCAAAGGAATATTCGTTTTCGTCCTTTTTAAAACAATCTTGAAAGTAATTATTTTCTATTTAAATTTCTCTAAATTGAGGATCCTTGATTCCGAGAAAACTGCTCTGAAGTGTTGTGCAACGAAACCCTTTGAGCGACGGAGGCGGTTTCAACGGTAAGCGGACTCCAAAAAGCAAGGGTCCCTTCAAAATAAATAAAAAAATTATCAAAAGAAATTTTAAATAATCCTACTATTGACACTATGCATCGATCGATTTTTGGTATTCCTATTATCGATAGTTTCTTGTTCGATCTCACCACTAAGTATGTACCTATATAAAAGTATGAAATTTTACTTTAATTTCTTTCTCTTCCAAAAAAAAAAAAAAAAACAGACTTCAATCGTCAGGATTCAAAAATTTCTCTTAAGGCCTCACATGCCGTTTGATACGGCACTGTTTAGTTCGAATCGCGAAGGTCGTTAAAGTTAGGCAACAAATAATTTTAAATAAACTTTATCGATAAAACTCAATGAAAGCAAAGTAAAAACTTTTGTTCTTGCAACTCGTCAATTAGCGAAAAACGAAAAAAAAAAAAAATAATAATAATAATAAGAAGGCCTCTTCTACACATTCCATGGAAATCGTTACGAAAGCAGAACTGAAAACGGTCAAGGCTCTATATTTTAATAAAGTACCCTAAAGTAGCTCAAAGAAGCAAGCGGAAGAAACGAAGGACTAAATGACTGTGGAGCAAGACTAGCGACTGTTCGAAACTGAAACCTTGAAGGGAACTCATTGTTCAGGGTCTTTTTTTCACAAAAATTCTGAGCAAATTTGATGGCAGAAGATTATGGCGAGATAATTAAAATTCTTTTTTTTTTTTAGAATTAATTAAGGCTTTTCGACACTTTTACATGCTTCCTTGTTATAAGCTTAACAATTGAATCTTGTCGCAAGCGAATTTGATACTTTATTAAAAAAGAAATGGAACGATTTTAAGAGGCTTCAATATGAAAATGTTGACAAAAAAGAAAAGGAAAAGGAACAAGAAACATCTTTTTTTTGGGATTTTCAGGTTAGGGATTATATTAAATACGTTTGTCTGTCTGTGTGATTTTGCGTTTGATCGATTGTCTGAAACATATCCGAAAGCAAATTATCACAAATGAGAGAAATTCTGTCTTCGACCGCAAGTCAATCACAATTACTTCAATTAGAAGCTTTTAATTAGCTGATAAAAGCAAAACAAATCTCAAACTTTGTGGTCCATCGCTATTGGAATCGAAATGCAATTTCGGTTTCGGAATTTTGTTATCACATTCCGATTCGAGAGCCTTCAATGGAGATTAACCGAAGCGAGAAAATTATTTCATTCATAGAATATAATTCGTATTTAAGCTAATTTCGATATTAATAGTTGTGGTGACTCAATGTCACCTCAAAGTGAATCATAATATAGAAAGCCTTCACTCTCTCTCCCCCTCTGTCTCTCTCTTCATTGATTGGGGATGATAATGACCAAAATCGATTAATTTATTGTGGTTGTGTTCTAAAGCGCACTTCAGTTCACTGTGGGATGAGTTTTCGAAAGACTTCCGGTGGCTCTTTTCATGCTTAAGAACCTTGATTTGATTAAGGACAATTTTTTCTTATTCTATTTAAAGGCCGTATATTTTTATAATCCTTTACAACCTCTCAATTGAGACGCACAAGCTTTTTAGATACGTAGCGTAAGACGTTGGCAGAAGCATGGAGACATGATGGGGACACGAAGTGTGTTTCAGCTCAACCAACTAACGAGCACCCTTCATACTTATTATTTGAAAAACTTTTAATTATTTAACCATTGGTTTTTTTTTTCCAATTTAACATATGCCGAAACTTCAAACTTTCGTTTGAAAATAAGTTTTTAAAAATCGTCGCAGTTCAGTGCACTGAAACCGCATTCAAAAAATTTCAATATAAGCGCGATAACCGCATAGAAAATTGCACTTAAACCACAATTATGTCTCGAAACACCAACAATTACAAAACCATACGAATGCGAATCGCCAAACTGGGATGAAAATTCCGAAACGTGCTCACTGGCATTCCAATTTCGACGGACGTTCGCAATCGTGTGGCTCGGGGCATACCCTCGAATGGCGATTTACATATAAATATGCTTTTTAAAGCTCATAGGTACATATATACTGTAATTTAACACAATTTTTTAAATATTTTTTTTTTTCAATATTTTTGTCATCATTTGAACATAAATACGCATCAAACAATCGAGAACTAAGCTCCCAATGTGGTTGGAAAAAAGTGCATTGGCTTTGCCATTGTCTCTCGCTCTATGACATGTTCTGGTCACATTTCACTGGCATTCGTGGTGGTTGACTGTCGGCTCTAAGCTTCAATGTGAGCCTCGAAAAAAGAAAACCTACATAGTACAATTGGTTGCCACGATACGAAAGTGTAAGCCGGCTAACGTGTGACAATTCGATTTGAAACGTCGCGACGTGTTTTGTGACTGAATGAACTTGCTCCGAACGATTTTCATATTCACATCGAAACAGGTCCGCACCATAAATGTCAATTCGAATGACGATCTCAATGACTGACAGTTTCAATGTTAATTGGAAATTTAAATTACAAAAAATTAAATTCTTTTTTTCACAAAATGCACACTATCATTTAATTCGGATCTAATTGTAAAGAGCGAAAAGTGAATACGTTTCGAGGGCATATGAAAATTTAAAGGCTGCCATGTCGCAGTGGTATACAATGAAATGAATATTTTATGGCAAACTACTAGCCCAATTTCCACAACGTATAATTATGCAAAAGAATAATAGTTCATATAGTAATATGACCAGCTGAGCCTCAGTTGGAAAAATGTCGGAGAATCATTCTTTGGACTGCTTGGAAGGGACTTGCCGAGGTAGAAAAGTATTTGAAAATTCATGATGAGAACGCTGCAAGTGTGCAGTGGGAGATTTTTAACAATGAAAAAGTCTCAGCACTCATACTGCCATATGAACATATTTACATACCTACATACGTATGATGGTTTTGCTCAAATATGTAGCATTGCCTTAATATGAGTCATTTGTGTGCCGCAAGTACAATAGAAGCCATTGTTGTCTTAAATATATCTTTCTTTTTGACAATGAGATAAAAAAAAAAGCAAATTATCTAAAATTGAATTTAAAAATAAAAGATTGAAGGCGGAAATTTTCCGATTGTGAACATTTTACAGTGCACTACTTTTTTCCGGAATACAACATTGATTTGCATACAAAATTGCTCTTAATTGTCTACCGTTTCCGTTTCGAAGGCTTTTTTTTTTTAAATAATATCAAAATAAATGAGCAAAAAGACCAAAGCTTCAACTTATTTGGGTCGGAATAGGTTTCGGAATACTCCAAGATTGATGAAACTTTTTGGATATTGATGATTCAAGCTATGGAAATTTAAGTGTATTTAAATATCAAAACATATTATTTATTCTTTAGAATCTTTTTCCTCTTATAGATAGAACTGGAGTGCTTGACATATGGGGATACTGACATTTGCCAATTTTGTCATCCCAAGAAACGCCTGATACTTATCGGAAAAAAGAACAGAAGTGAAGGCGTTAATGTTTTTAAGGCCAATCCTTATTAGCTATAAGACAGAACTTTACTCGATCGGGGGAAAAAAAGGAAGATCCGATTGTAAATATACTCCGGAGTTTTCCCCCAGCGGAATTGAAAAAAAAAAATTCTCCCATTCTAAGAACAAGTATCCTGAAAAAAACATAGAATACTCAGAGCTTGGAAAGACTATATTCGATAGAACTAGAGCTGGAGAAACAATCGATATACTATCGATGGTGTCAAACTATCGAAAATATCGATGGTTTTTGCGACTATCGATAGTATAAAATCATTGATATTTACTTTAGCTTTGGAAAGGTGGAGCTGGCGGTGACGGAGATTTTTTCGAAATGGACAGATTCCTCAAAATGTCAGCTTTCGATTATTGAAATGATTGATTATTGAAATTATCGATTTAAATGATCGATTATTTGAATAATCGATTATTTGAATTACCGATTATGAATCTAATCGATTATTTGAATACTTGATTATTTGAATAATCGATTATTTGAACAACCGATTATTGAAATGATCGATTATTTGAATAATCGATTCTTTGAACTACCGATTATTCATATTATCGATTATTGAAATGATCGATTATTTGAATTATCGATAGATCTGAAGCTCTAACGAAATAAAACCGATAAATAAGACAGACTTACAAAAATCTTCTTGCCACATCACGTCGCGAAAAATCTTCAGAAAATATGCGAGTCTTATGTGTCCCATTTTACGGAGCAAATGAGAATTATAGACGTCATGCTAAACTGCGTATACTATGGTTACAAAGTATGCAGAATTGAGCAAGAAAGGCTTCTTGTATATAGCCACGTGATATAAATTGAGGAAAGATACTTTTGCACAATATTTTATTAAATTGAAAGTTTTTATTATAGGAAGAAAATTAATTTTCAAATTTAAAACTTTAAAATGGAGGATATTTAAATCTTAATAAACTCAAATATGCTTGATTGAAACCACTAGCAATTTGGCAACAAAATTAGTTTCAATTTGAAAATATATCTTCCGAAATTACGATCGATACTATCGATATTTCACACTATCGACTATTGATACTATCGATGGTCGCAACTATCGATAGTTTTCCAGCTCTACTCACAACAATACCATAATTAGAGGAAAATTTAGAATAAGCTCATCCGGACCCCCGCTGAAATCTTTTTTGGCTACACCACAGCTTATTCTTTCAATACTTATTTCTGAAGTTTAAGGCAGTTTTTTTTTCTTCTGAGGACCATTGAAGCATATTTTGTATGCTCTAATCTCGATGAAATCCATACATATATTACACTCGAATATCTGTCAAGATTTAAAGAATTTAATAATTTTCTCTATATCCTTTATCTTTGAAATAAGATTTTAGTCACAAAATATTCAAAATCTTGAATAATATTGTTAAAGAAGTTTTCTTCCATTCATTCATTATGTTGAATTTTTTTTTAAAGTGACGTAAAGGTGACTAATTCGTTTATTGGGAAGCGATCTCAGATAAAATTAACTATTCAGTTTGAGTATGAGGAAGCATGAAGAGCACGATTCTTTGCTTTGGCTTTGTGAGACTTACAAATGAAATATGATTCTTACTAAGTGTGGGAGCATATTTAAATGTTCTCACATGTAAATGAGTTTGTTCATTGCTTATTTAGACAGAAACTTAATTAAAAATAAATAAGTAGTGACTTCGAATCTGTGTTAAGTTATTGTCAAAATAAACTTTGAAATTGTTTTTATTTACTGATTACATTTTATTTGTCATTTGAAATGCCTTTATCGGCAAAAATTCACTGGATATCGATTTCAAAGTGAGTCAGTAAGAAAGATATATAAGACGAAAGGCTTCAATGAATAATGTAAGATAATGTGTGAAAACAATCGCGATGAGAGTTTAAAATTGACATTACATGAACTTAATTGGATTGAAAATTGAATTTTTTTTGTCCTTTGAGTGAATTTGAGCGAAAGGGATCCTTCTGAATTCATTAAAAATAAAAAAAAATCATGTTTGGAATGGTAATATGAGCTGCATTTTATCACTCATAAAAAACCTTTAGGCACTTCTGAATGATTTTTTTTTTCAGTAAATTTTCGCATGTGTTCCTTTTATCGTTTCTTCTTTTCTTGTGCATGAGCTTTATAGCACTAAACGGTTTTAAAAACAATCAAGGGTGTTATATAGTCAGGTAAGCCTGACAAAACCCGACACAAGTAAATGAAACGAAGTATTTTTTTTGATGTTTTTGTAAACCAGGCTGTACTCAAAATGTTTAGGAAGAATGTTACTTTTACTTATGGGTCAAAATTTGATACCTTTGGGTAGAATGGACTCAACTACATATGGAGAAAAATCATCAAAGACTTGTATGAGAAAAATCTGATTCATACGGTGAGACAAATTGGAACTTTGTAGTGGTTTAAGGTTGCACAGCAGAGACTGAATTGGAAATTTGGCCATTATTGTCAAGAAGATGGACCAAATTATATATATTTCGACGTCTTCGAAAATAGTTCACATCATGATTTACTTAAATTGGGAAGAAAAATTACTACAAAGCTTTCGTTTCAACAAGATAATGGTTCCACACAAGTGTGATGTGTACTGGCCGACAATGGGTCTTGTATAACTTCCCGAAGAAATTTCATGTACCTACGCAGTCCCCTGATATGAACCTCATCTAGCAAACTTTGAGTCTCCTAGGAAAAAGGTTTCAAAATCATCAAAAATCCTCTCAGGACGTCCTTATCACGGCATCAAGTACTAAGTGGCCCCAAAGGATACTGTTTTGTGTTTTGGTTAAAAGCATCAGAAGACGTCTGAAAGTCATTATAGAAGCCAAAGGAGTCCCCACAAAATATTAACTTCGAAATTGAAAAGGGCCCAAGTGTACGTTAACTTTTTAGATATGAATTTGTGTAAATTTTTGTTCTTCGCTCGCTGGTTTCATCCTATTAAGGTGTTTTTGAAGAATATATTTTTGGTTCTTTCATATTTCATCACAATCAATTTTCACTTTGGAGATTTAATTGGAGAAAAACGTAGGTTTGTTGAAAAGTTCAAGGCATATTTTTGATCAGGATCGAAAACTGAATCGAGTTAGTCATGCCCATCTGTCCATCTGTCTGTGGTTGGAGCTCCTTCCGAACGGCTGGACCAATTACATACAAATTTGGCAGACAAATAGGTGTATTTTGGGCCCCGGAGACGATCCTAAGTGAATTTGGCGATATCCGCCCACTGCTACGCCCCCAAATGGAGATTTCTCGTATTTTCCGTACGGTAAGGCAAAACATAGTGCGACGCTATTGTGACGCTGAGTATATAGAAGTCGGGATCGACCGACTTTAACTTTCTTAATTGTTTAAGATGGTGAACTTTTTGAGGAAAGTGTATGGAAATTGAACACCATAAAAATTTCAGAAATCTATTTTCTCTTTTGCATTTCTTATGATCATTCGTCTAATCCTGTGAAGGTACAGCGGCTGTAAATGCGTGAATCTACCTCGGGTGTTTCTGCGAATGTAACATACGGACGCACAAACGCAATATACCCGAGACACAGAGTGTGTCGAGTATAAAAAAAAAATGAAACTGGAAATGCAAAAAAATCTGTGCATCGGCTTCAATAAATTCCGTTTGCCTTAACCCTTGCAGCAGTGTCTCTGGTGGCGCTTGTGTTCATAAATGTGAAATTACCTCCGGTTTTGAGACAAAACAGAAGAGCTTTTCAGGTGTTTTAAGCAATAAAATTACATTAATATTTCCATATTTGATTTTTTCTTACCCAATTTTGAGCTGAAAATTCGACTTTTCGTAGGGATTGATCATAATTAAGAGCGACTATTTTGCAGGAAAGCCAGTATTTTATAATTTTCTGGGTTTTTTAAACGGAAATTTTAAAGAGCAATGCATGAAAGACGATTTCGAAATAGTCTGTTGAGAAACATTTCTAAATCTTAATTGATCAATCAACAAATAGAGCACAAGGCTGTCCGAGTGATCGAGACTAACATTCTTATCACGCCAACTTGCACTTTTTTTGTGTAATAAATAATTTAATTAATAAACAAGCGATAAATACAAATAATCAGGCATTTTGGCATCGCATTGAAATACAATTTTAATGGAAATACATTCAAATACTTTCTTTGAAAAGAAAAAAATGCGCCGCAGAAATGCCACTCCACTTTTCAAAGTAGTTAAAAGTGAGCAAATGTTTATCCACACTTATAATTATAATCGTCAGCCTTGCACTTGCTCTACAGCTAGGCTAAGTGCATCACTCGATCAGCAGCAACGCAGTAGATGAGATACGGAAAATGAATTAACGACGAGCGATTGGGAGAGCGACTTATCAGGCACTTGTTTGTGTATTTTCTTTTTTTTTTATTTGTTTATTTTTTTCAAATATATAAACAAAAATTAAACGGTCATATTTATATTGTAAGTCCCTTATTACATTGGGAAACAATTAGAGGGAACACTATTAGTTGAAGGCACGACCACTTTCATAATTTTTGTAATTTTCACATTTACATATTATTTGTGCTTAACTAGTCAAATGCACTGAAAAAAAGTCAGGGTGTTATAGTCAGGCGAACCTGACAATACACCACCCGACACAGATAAACGATTAGCTACATATTTTTTTCGGAGGATTAAATATAAGCTCCAATTCCAAATTAAATTCAAATATCTCGAAAAAATCTGATTATGTGATTATGACAGTTTTTGAGATTTTTGTGACAGATCCTAGTACTGGAGGTACTCTAAAAAATAGTCCTATCCGGTCTATTCTCTAAATTGTTCTTACTCATGTCCCCGTGAACAAGAATACCCAATTTCGTCAAGACATCTCGACTCCTTCCGATAGAAAAACTGTATACAAACAAACAGACTTGTCTAAATCTAACCTCCTGGCGATGCTAATCATTTATATACACATCATTTATGGTCCATATCCACTGGTTCTGGGTGTTACACACGTACGCACAAGTGCAATATACCCTTGCCACGGAGAGTGTGGGGTACAAATCAGGGTTGGAACCTGGCGAAGAAGAAAGTGCAGCAGTTTTAACAAAAAAGGGCAGTAGATTTGAATTTTGCGCAGTAAAAATAAAATCATTACAAATCTTTTTTTTTATAAGAAAAATATATTTTATTCTTTTCAAAAAAAAATAAAAAATAAACAAAAAGTACATTTCATGTAAATATATCTCCAGATGGTTCTTCCAATGTTCAGCGAAGATTTTTGGCAAGATTTTTTTTCTGTTATATCAGCTGTCAAACTGTTAATATCGCGACATATAAGCTTCAATGGAAAATCCAAGATGTTAAACAAGGACAACAATAGTATCTTTGTTACAAATAGAATTGCGGTGTTGATAATGTATAGCCAAAATTGGTAATTTTTTGGTAGATATCGTTAGGAGTTTGGTTTGACAAAAAAAAAATCGAGGGACACCAGGGACGAAAATCACAGTAGATTTTAAGTTTTTCGCAGTGTCGCAGTAGATGTCAAAAATTTCAAAAAAAAACCCAGTAGATCTACTGCAATTGCAGTAAAGTTCCAACCCTGGTACAAATATATTTGAAGCGTAAGATAGCAATAAACTATGAAACCTATCACAATGCCTTTTAATGTGTCTATTGTCTATTGTTTTTGGGTCGCATGTCAAGCATACAGATCGAAAAAATATATTTTTAGACAAAAAGATAATTTCTGCATTTCATTTCAAAGCACAGTCAAAGCTTTATTGGTGTGGAGAACCCATTTTGGAGAGATCAGAGTACCCCAAAAAAAAACCCATACGAAAAACGATTGTAAAGAATCGCTACAGACAATAACTAACTCTAGAGGAGTTTGATAAGGAGAGGATCAACTATCTTGTTATCTTTACGATGCGGTATGATTGATCGGTAACATAATTTTCTATTCTTGGAATGCATACAGAAAATTTGAAATGTTTCCCTTTCAAAAATTTTCCAATGGAAATTGTAATTTACATCGATTGATAACAAAAACAAGAATTCTTCAACAGTCATGCTTCGGTCTGACACACATCGCAGCGGAGAGCTATCTGAGTGCAAAGTTATTTTCAGTCGCTTTTCAAAGGTCGAGGAATTAAGATCATTTTCAATTGAATAATAGATTAAATAAAAAAAATAATGATTTTCCTTCTCGTGTCAGTGATAATTGTGAGCATTTTTCTATTGATCAAAAGACAGTATTCCCACTGGGACCGAACAAATGTTCCGCACCTTAAAGCTGAGATTCCGTTCGGCTCGTTCAAGGACGTGGCACAGCAGAAGCGTCCCTTTGGAGTCGTGCTATGCGATCTGTACAATGCCTCGACGGAGCGTGTCTTGGGGATCAATGTTTTCTTCAAGCCATTCCTATTGGTACGCGATGCGAAGCTAACGCGACAGATTATGACCGGCGATTTCGCTAGCTTCCATGATCGTGGCCTGTACGTTGATGAGAAGAATAATCCACTTTCGGCGAATCTATTCACGCTGCCAGGACAAAATTGGAAGACCCTACGTGCCAAATTGACACCATCATTTTCGTCTGGCAAATTGAAGGGTATGTTCGAGACGATCGATGACATTGGGAATAAGCTGGTCAAGCATCTGAACACTGAGCTTTCCAACAATAAAGGCGAGAAGACATTCGAAATGAAGAGTGTGATGACAACGTAGGTGCAATATCAATTCAATTAATTTATGTAATCAGCTGATGAAAATTATTTAATTTGTAGTTACGCTGTCGATATAATTGGATCGGTGATCTTTGGCTTAGAGATCGATAGTTTCTCGCAGCCAGAAAACGAATTCCGACAGCTTCATACGGAAATCACTCACGGTGGAAGCTTTTTACAAAAAATGTTCGGTCTGACGTCATTCGTCTGCCCATCGTGAGTAAATATTTGTCGGTCTTAGTTTCTACGCACTTTTTCAAAAAAAAAAGTTTTCAAAATAATTAATAAATAAATTGAAAAAAATTCCACAGAATCACCAAGGCGATGCAACGTTTGGGCTACAAAGATAGCACCTCAATGAAAATGCGCGACTTAATGGCGCGAACTGTTGAATTCCGTGAGCATCACAATGTCGTAAGGAAGGATCTGCTGCAACTTCTCATACAGTTACGGAATACCGGAAAGATCAGCGAGAATGACGATAAAATTTGGGATGTCGAAACTGTTGCGGGTGAGTTATATTTGCACTCATTTCATCTTTTTTTTTTTATCTTCCTTTATTTTAAATACTTCAAAAAAACTAATTTTTTTTTTCGTAGAAAATTTGAAGGCAATGTCCTTGGATATGATGGCTGCGAATGGTTTTCTCTTTTATATTGCTGGTACGGAAACGACGGCGGCTACATCATCATTTACGATCTACGAATTGTCAATGTATCCTGATTTGCTGAAACGTGCACAGAGCGAAGTTCTCGAAATACTTGAACGCCATGGTCTTAAGCCGAGCGATAATTTCACCTATGAGGCTTTAAAGGATATGAAATTTCTCGAACTATGCATAATGGGTATTATAGACATGGAACTATTACTTTCTAGAAATTGTTTTCAAATTTGTCTTTTTACAGAAACAACACGCAAATATCCTGGCCTGCCTTTTCTCAATCGTGAATGTACACAGGACTTTCAAATTCCCGATACGAAGATTACGATTAAAAAGGGAACAGCAATATTGATCTCACTAATCGGTATGCATAGAGATGCAGAATATTTCCCTGATCCCATGAGATATAATCCACAACGATTCCTTGACGAGTCAAAGTGTTATGACCCGGTAGCTTTTATGCCTTTCGGCGAAGGGCCGCGCCATTGCATTGGTAATTGATTTTAAATTGAATTTTATATTAACTACTCGTATAATTATGAGCCCTCATTTTTTTTTTTTTTTTTCATTTTTAACAGCACAACGTATGGGAATGATGAACTCAAAGCTGGCTGTATCCAAATTATTGTCAAACTTTAATATCGCGACTAGAGAACGAGAAGAAGTCGAATTTTGCTTCGAAGCCGCACCGGTTTTGCTCCCGAAAAATGGTCTCAGCGTACGGCTTTCGAAGAGAGAATAAGAAGGAATAAAATAGAAAAAAGTTTAATAATTTCTTAGCTATGTAAGGATTTAATTAAGAGCTTTTGCTGCCAGGCATATAAATCATTTACTACGAAAAAAAAAAATAAAGTAAAAAAAATTAATAAAAAAAAAATTTTTCACACATAATTTTTTTTTTTTTTAATTTTTAATGGAAAGGACAAAAGGTGAAGAATTTATTGTTTGCTTTTAAGGTTGGTGCTGTAATAAATCAAATTCCTTGACCTTAAGGACCGCTAAGATGAATTATTCAAAGGCTGTGCCCTCATCAGGATCTGAGAAAATTACACTTATTTTTCGTTCTTTATTATCCTTCTTAATTTCAAAGCGGGACTCCATTTAACTAAAGTCGAACAATCCCAGCAGCAAAAGCGAGTACTTTAAGAGTAGCCTAAGTTCTCCCAAAAGGAGTTCAGCACTCCCTTCAGATTTGTTTTTGTACTTGATGAACTATGTTTTTTAACATTATGGTGGCATTGGAAAACAACTACTCGATATTTAGGTACAAAAGGGAGTACTCCTGGGAGTAAATTCTTTACCTTAAAGGAGATTAGTTGATCGTTTTTGAAAACTAAGGATAGTTTTGATTCATTGTCATTTACTTTAGCTTTGCGAATGTGTAAGAGAGGGCTTTCTTCTTTTGAAATACACAGATTCCTAAAAATACCCTTATTTAGATTAGGGCCACAGTCGCTCGAAAATTTAACTTTCGATTAACAAAATCATCGATTATCACAGTTTTCGACTAACAAAATGATCAGTTATTGAAGCTATCGATTATTAAAACTATCGATTATTTTGACTATCGATTATTGATCCTATCGATTGTTGAAACAATCGATCACTGATTCGATCGAATTTTGAAAAAATCGATTCTTCAAACTATCGATTATTGAACCGATCGATTATTTAAAGAATCCATTATTGAAACTATCGATTAGTAAACTATCCATTATTGAACCTATCGATTATAAAATAATCGATAGCCCTCCAGTAGAGCTGGATAAACAATCGATAGCAATATCGATGGTTTCAAACTATCGAAAACATCGATGGTTTTTGAAGACTATCGATAGTTTTGATTCATGGACATTTGCTTTAGCATTATAAAGAGGATGCTGGCGGTGACAGAGGGCTGTCTTCTTTTTAAAATGGACAGATTCCTTAAAATGCCTTTATTTAGATAAGGGCCAGATCGAAACTATCAATGATGATGGTGATGATGATGGTGATGATGGTGGTGATGATGATGGTGATGATGGTGATGATGGTGATGATGGTGATGATGGTGATGATGGGGATGATGGTGATGATGGTGATGATGGTGATGATGGTGATGATGGTGATGATGGTGATGATGGTGATGATGATGGTGATGATGACGGTATGATGTTGGTGATGATGATGTGTGATGATGATGGTGATAATGATGGTGATGATGATGGTGATGATGATGTGATGATCATGGTGATGGTGAATTGGTGTGATGATGGTGAGTGATTGATGATGATGATGATGATGATGGATGATGCTGATGATGGTGTAGTTGGTGATGATGATGGTGTTTGATGTGTTGATGTGATAATGGTGATGATGGTGATGATGGTGAATGATGATGAATGGTGATGATGATGGTGATGATGACGGTGATGATGATGTGATGATTATGAGTTGCGATGATGATGTATGGTGTGAAATGTGTGATTATGGTGAGTTGGTGATATTTGATGAGAGATGCGTGATGATGTTGTGATGATGATGAATGAGGTGATGATGATGGTGTATATGATGGTGATTTTGATTTATTTAAGCAAAAATGATTTTGGTGAAATGCATGAATGGTGAATTAAGACTGAATAATATATGAAAAATTCAAAAATGACTGTGAACTCATTAAGTTTCGAAAAAGACGTGTGTGAAAAAAGGTTATATTGTGGTACACGCTGAATGATGTGTATGTGTTGCATTGATCATGAGATCGATGATTGATTGAATTCCTGACAATTTTGCTTTTCTTTTATAACGGTGATTATGTTCATTAACTTTAAAAATATTGCAATATTCTAAAAAGAGAACAGAAAAGTTGCTCTCAAACCATCAAAAAAGCTCGACCAAACCTCCTCGAACCCCAAAATAAGTTATGAGTGAAACAAAAGCAAACATTTTTCTCTTCGTTTATTATCTCTTTCACCTCTCGAAAGAAGAAACTTGAACGCTTGACTACCAGCAGCGATACAATCAATCAACAACAACAAAAAGGAAAATAAAAATAAAAGAAACAACACGAAATTTATAAACTCAAAAAGAAGCTCAAAATCTCAAACGTAAACAATTGTTGCTGCCGATAAAGTTTCGTGTGCCTGTTGCTCGGCGAAGGTCAAGGAAATTATCAGAGCAGTCTTGTGTATTTATTCCACTCCGCAAGTGCTTCATTATTTTTCGCACTCATCAGCAGCAGCAGCAGCAGCCGCACGAAGAGCAGTTCTAATCTTGGAATGTCTGTAGCAAAAAACAAAACGGACAACTTTCAGTTTCAGAATGCCAGAAGAGCAGCTTAAAGATCTTCCGAGAAGGGAGACCGAAAACAGTCTGTCAAGACAAGTGCAAGCAAGCAGCCAAATTCATCAGACCAGAATCAAGTCAGATTGCTGCTGAAGTTGATGCTTTTCGGACAGCTTGTCAGGCACCTTCGATCGATTCTGACTGATCGGCTGATTGACTGAACCATCGAAAGGACAAGTAAGCTATTACAAGTCGAGATCGGGCACTCATACACAAACACATAGAGACGAACAATGTGGCTGCTCATTCCGATACTCTGTTATACGCTCATCTATCTATATATACGGCATGTGTATACCCATTGGGAGCGCAAAGGATTTCCAAGCGAACGTACCGGTTTGGGTTTGACCTTCCTGAGGCATGTCTACAGACGTGAATTCCATTTCGTCGATGCGATCAATGAAGCCTATCGGCTGGGACGCGAACATACCCTCTACGGTATATATTTCTTCTTTAGGCCCACACTTCTGGTGCGTGATTTAGGTCTGGCACGTACAATTCTGGAGAAGTCCGGAGGACATTTCAATAACGCAAAATGGGACTATGTCAAGGACTATCGTAAAGTGAATTTACTCGAGAGATTGGCGCCGATTTTCTCCCCCAACCGTATGGATGGCATGTTCCGGAATATTGAGAGAGTCGCTGATTATATGCTGAATCACTTGCAGGCCATGTTAGCGGAACGTGATTCAATTACCGTGGACTTGCAGCATGTGATGAGAATGTGAGTTTTTTTTTTTACATATATATTTTTGATTAATTAAAAATTAAATCTAAAGAAAAGCCTCACTTCAGCTATGCGATGAACGTTGTTGGGAATCTAGTATACGGCCTTGATAATAATAATTTCGAGCAAACGGAATGCATTTTTTTGAACTATCTTAAAGACTCGCTGAGGAATCACAACATCAGATCTTAGTGAGTAGTATTTTTAGACCGATAATTTCCTTTATCAACACCGGCTGTTATCTCTCTCTCTCTCTCTCTCTCTCTCATTTAGTACACTTATTCACTTGCCGAAAAAATCTTCATTCACCTACCGCCTGAGAGATATAATAAGGGAGAATGTCGAAAGCCGTGAGGACGGCAGCTGCATCAGAAAGGATATACTGCAGCTTTTGGTGAAGTTTCGAAATGGCAACGATATCAGTAAGAATGCTAAGCAAAATTGGCATATCGAAAATTCTTTCGGTGAGTTTAAAACAGCAGAATGGTCATGTCAAAATCCTTCATCAGCTGAGAGCTCTTTATTCTATTCTTATGTAGCCCGATTCTAAATATGTATTCCCGGGGAATTTTTTCCTGCGGATTTGAAAAAAAAAGTCAGACTTTCTAAGCACAATTGGGAAGGGGATGTGATGGGAAAAAGATTTTCGAACATTTTTTAGCAGAGGTAATCATATTTTTCCCTCAATTGACCCTAACAATACTTCCTTTTTCCATGGAGAAAAACTGCTAGGGAAAAAATTCTCGAGGAATATTTATTTCGAATATGGCCGAAAGTAGTTGAGGTAGACATTTTTTTCTCTATCAACAGCACAAAGACCAAAAGAGACAGTTTGAAGCTTAAAGTTTCAAATTTTTTGCCACTCTCCCAACGGGAGTAACCCTTACCAATTGTGTGCGATAGGGTTTTATTTTTTTCTTCCCATAATAATATGGTAATATACAGTGGACTCTCGTTAATTCGAAACTCGAGGGACTCTTAAAATATAACGAACTATCGAGTATTTGAATTAACGAGGGTCGACTGTATGAAGAGATTTTGTAGGGCAATTGTGATCACTTTGAATTGAAGAGAGGTTGGAATAATCGCAGGTTTGAATTAACGAGAGCCGGCTGTATTATATAATAACACTTTTTTTAACTTTCAATTTAAATTGTCCTTTAGAGCATGTCAAATAAATGTCAGAGACTGAGACTGAATTGACTCAAATATAATTTTTACAGAGCGTGAGAAGGTCCTCTCAATAAAGATGATATCGAAAATCGCCGAAGAATTATTAAACATGGGTGTTGAGACCGTTGCTTCCGCTACCGTTTTGACCTTTTACGAAATCCTGAAAGAACCTTATATTCTCGGGAAATTGATGCATGAAGTGAACTATATGAAACAATCGGATCAAACGAAACTATCCTATGCCGATATTAATTTACTGACCTACATGGATCTATGCATTCAAGGTAAATATTTTCTTCTCTCTCTCTCTCTCGATCGCTTTAATGAAGACATTTTCGATTTTGTTTTTTTGTGTAGAAACTTTGCGCAAACATCCAGCCGTACCGATTATCGAGCGTGTTTGTCGGAAAAATTTCAACATACCCTCGAGTCGGTACACAATAGCTGAGGGCAAGACCATAATAATTCCTCTGATGTCCATACAACGCGACGAGAAATACTACGAGAATCCGTGCCACTATAACCCGGACCGTTTTCTAAACCACAACAGGGACACGAACAAATACCGCGAAGCTTTTATAGGATTCGGCGTTAGTGCGGGATCGTGCATTGGTGAGTGGAGCGATTTGATTGGGTTTTTTTTTTTTTTAATTCTGTGTCATTTTGTTTTTAGCCCAAAATTTTGCGAAATGTGCGATAAAAGTCGCGATGGTCAAACTGCTGCAGAATTTCAATCTGGAGCTGTGCGATAAAAATGTGAAAGAAATCGTTTATCAGCCGAGCCCAGTGATTAAGTCGAAAAATGGCTTTAAAATTAAGTTGAGAAAACGTGAAATAAAACCGAAATTTAATTTGTAAAGCCGTGAGCTGATTTTATTGTTTAAATGCGCCTAGAAGTACATAAAAAATGGTGATGCCTTCATTCGCGAGGTAACCTAAATTTGTCGTTCGAGGGTGCGGTGATTCTCGGTCATTATTAATGTGTGACAAAGGATTTTTTTTGGGGGAGTATTCTTTATCGCTGTCAAAAATCCCCAAAGGGGTAGTTAAATAGATGGGGTAGCTACTCCTAATAAGGAGAATATTCATACGGCTCCATGTTCTTTCTAAATTAAGGCAATAAAAGCCATTTATGAAGATTGACCCACCGATGAAGATAGCACGTCAAGATTGGCTGTTACCGTTGATAAATTGAATGTGCAGAATTATAAAATGCCAAACGGGAACTATTTTTTTCTCTCTATTTTGATGGGAAATGTGATAGAAGTAATCATGGTTCGTGTCTGAGATAACTGGATTCACCGAAAAAGGGGAAATAGAAATCAAAAGTGGCATTATTTAAAGTAGATATTCAATGAAGTATTTAATGAGATGAAAATAATAAAAAAAAAAACCTCTACAAATGACTTTCGAAAATTAATCAATTTCATTTAAGTATCTTGGCTTTTTCTGAAAGCCATTTTCATTAGTCAAACTCGAACCGAAATTGGCAAATAAATTTAAATTTCACTCAAATCATTCGGAAGAGCAGAAAATTTACACTCCATTTAAGGGCGATAAATCAAAAATACTCGACACTCAAACTTTGTATGGAAATTTTGTTATTTATGCTCGCTCGCTGGTCTTCCTCCTTCCTCCACAAATACAATGGAACCACAAATTCATTAATGGCCGAAGGAGTCATTAGTTTTTTTTTTTTTCGGAGTAGGGGGCATGCTCTAAATTTATTGTTACGTAAACTTTTGGAGTTTTCATTGAAATCAAAATTTCGATCCAAACTCAACGTCATGTCCTTCATACAATATACCATGGTGTAGCGTTGTCGGCAATTACGTCCCTTTATGGGTGGAAATTAGTCTCAGCTCGTTTAATTAGGAGACCACAAAACAACCCAATGCAAAAGGATATGTTTATGGGATAATGTAAAGCATTTGTATTTTATGCCGTAAAACAGGGTGATTAAGAAACGTCGCGACGTCGAGGGCCGGCGATGTTGTTGAAATTATTATGCCAAAGGATCGTAAATAATAAAGACAATTAGCTCTATTTTGGGTACTTATATTAATTGTACCAACAGCAAAAAAAAAAAAATTACATTTCGGTAGCTGCTTTCGAATTCAATCGTAACATTTTTATGGCACTTGTACACACAGTTCGTTTTCTTAGTACCTCCAACCAAGGACATCCGTAGCGCCTGGACAAGACAAACAAATTTGAAAATGCCATAAAAGAAGACACTTCTCGCTGAGATATTCCTTATGGTCATCCAATTTGTTTGGCTTCGGAGTACCAAAATTGTCATTCAGAAGTACATAATTGGTATTTTTTTCGAACAGGTAGACAAATGCAAATGTTCGGAGGACATTCGTGCAAAGGTACATTAAAAAAGTATTTTTCGAATAGACTACGAATTTTTTTACAAGTGTTCGATGGGAAGAACTTGTGAAAGTCTGTATGCAGACCTTCATAGTGAGAGAATTTTTAAAGGGAATGAACTAATGAATGGAGTTCATTTCGACGAATTTCTACTTACATATGTCATCAAATGTTTGCCTTTTGGACCTATAAAGACTCCTACAGGAAAGTGTTTTTCATTCCATTGAAGAGATATGAATGTAAGGAAATATGAGAAACTTCAAAACCTCAAATTTTAAGGCAACATGAGGTTCTTTTTTGGAAATTTCCAGATATAAAAATACTATTTTTTTATGACATCGAACTTCAATGAATATTTACACAGCCCCACAAAAAAAAAAAACATATTAATAAATAAATAAAATTTTATGGTCTCACCACGCTTAAAATATATTTTCTAGGTCGTTGAATTCAAAGTCTGTTAAGTTTAATCGGGTCTTGGATAAGCCCAAAAACCTCTTTCGAGGAATACCTTTTTGAGATTATGGATAAATCTAGAGCCGATGAAGCATTCTCAGGCCAGATACTTCTAGTTTTTAAGGACTGTCTTATCGATTTAAAAAAAAGCTTCCATCTGCCCTCATCGTCCTTAGCTCAAATCGTGACTAATCCAGTGGCGTAGCGAGACATTGCGGCTCAATGAGCGCACAATGGAGGAAATGCCGCTCCTCCCTCGGCCTAAAAAAAAGTCCTTTATAAAAATTAAAATATGAGATTCCCTTCGAGACCGCTTTAGCACGCTGCTGGACAAATCAAACCATAAAGTTTCACCAAGAACTTTACATGAAAATTCAGATAAAAACGGAAATTCGACGTGCATTCTTTAAAGTCATTGAAAGAGAGAAAAATTGTTCTCCGTATCGCGTTTTGTTGATTACTGAAACTGCGTTTCACTTATCGAGTCTTGAAAAAATAACAAAAAAAAAAAACCATTTCCGGTTCAATGACTCAAATGCCCGAGTATTCTGAGCACTTCCGATGGTAAAGAAGGGGTTTTTTAATGTTTTATTTTTATTTATTTTTTTTATTTTTTTTAATTCCCGAGGAGCTTGCGTTTTCCGATTGCACACTTGCATCGAGTTCAGCAGCTGTTGTAGGAGCTGCCAAAATTTCGATCGATTGAGAGTTTTTCACTTTCCGAGGGCTCAAAAGGAATTTCCAAAGAAGTTTTCCATAGCAATTTTGATGTAGTTAAATGAACATTAAAAGAGGATTTGTTTTGTAGCGACATACAACATTTATTCTATGAGATTGTGGCAAAGGAAAATCGCATTTAAATATTGACTTTTGTGCCTGAATGGATTGATTAAAACTCTTTGTTGTTTTATGCGATTAACTGAAGACTATTTACTACTATAGACTGTAACTTATTTTAAGTAGATTGTGCGTTCTGTTTAGCGGGGGGCAAATGTAAAATATCAAATATAAAATGTAATTGTAAATAATTGAAAAATTATATATTTAATTTGAATGCTAAAACAATACATGCGAAAGGAATAAATTGAATGCATGAGCAAATATTTTCACTTTACAAATTTGAAAGTAAACACAATAGTTCAGTGATTGCGGCTTTCGAAAACACTCAACCGAAGTGGTTATAATTTTTCAATAATAATGGATTAATTGAATTTTGAATTTTAAATGCAATAAAATGAACAGAAATTTTAAATACATATTGTATGTATATTTGTATATGAATTCTGATTTAAATGACCGAATGGACATGACGTCGGAGTACCGGAAAAATACCCTGAACCCATACACCAAATGCAATCGGATATGCCATTGAAACTGAGAGAGCTCGAGAGAGAGAGAGAGAGAGAGATCTCTTTGTCCTGATGCACATTAATTGCGAATAATGGCGTCATGCAAATTTGAAAGTGCTTTTAAAAATCACTGTCATGTTTCCATTCTCGCCAAGCGATTGAGACAGAGAGTGAGTGAGAGAAAAAACGAAAATCTTTTAATACAAATAAACAAAAAAAATCTTGTTAAAAACAAACATTGACAATGTCAATCGAAACGCAAATGAGAGAAACGTGACAGTGAAATGTAAAAATAAGCAAAAAAAAATATTCGAAAAATAAAAGAAAATCACAGCAATTGAAACCGTCAGTTAACCTAGAATGCCAGCAGCAACAGGAGCAAGGATAACAAATGAACTGCTTTCGTTGATAGCGCTGAGCTGCAGTACACTAAAAAGTGTATAAAACAATCGGGAAAAACGGGGTGGCGGGGGAGAGACGGAACGAGCGACTGCAACTCATTTTTGAACGTCTTTCTGAAAAGTTTACGATTGCAAAATAAGCGCAAAATAAAGAGCAAACTTTGCGCTGAAGTGAAAAACAACTTAAAAACAAAAAAAAAAAAAAAAACACGATAAAAGAGATAAAAAATTTAAAAACAAATTAAAAAAAATAAATAAAAAAATAAAAGTGAAAAAAAACCTCTCAATGGCGCAATTGATATTTCAGAGAGCTGTACTTTTAAGGGCAGAATAACCGCACTTAGCGAATAAAGGGGAATTCACATTAGGATGCAAAACTTTTCACTTGAGTATTCATGTCAGTTTCAGGGTTTTGAGGTTTTCCCGCTCTCAATTTTCATGTATGTTGAATGCATGCATTTGTGTTTTCAACAAGGAATATAAAGGGTTAATTAGAAAAAACTACTTAAAAACAAGTCAACCGAACGATTTCGAAAAAGAGATTTATTTATTTTTGGATTGATTGAACTTTTCGGGGATTTGAATTTAATTTTTAATTAGAAAGGATTGGAAGCTTTGGAAAGTTTTCTAACTTACCATGGTACGTTGGTTAAATGAGGACGTTTTGCCAAACAGTGCTGAAATATAAAGAGAATATATTTTAAAAGGAACATCGTTGAGAGGAGGAAACACAAATTCCGAACAAAATTATCCTTAGAATATGGAAAACTATATTCTATTAATGGCTAAAATAAATTCGAAATCGAACGGATTTATCATACGAAAAGGCAATAAAGTCAGATGAATCCTTATAACTTGGTTTCCTACACTGAAAAAATTTTGCATCGTTGTTTCTACGATAGGAAGACGTAGAAAAATATAATAGAATCTACGTAAAATACAATAATTTCTACTGTAAATCCAATAGTTTCTACTGTGGAAGAAATATGTCCATCATAGATTTTACGATTTAAATATCATAGAATCTATGATGGAAATGTCATAGAATCTACGTAAAATACAATAAGTTCTACTGTAAATATAATAGTTTCTACTGTTTCCCACTTATATCGATATAATAAAACTAGCAAGCTCAAATCATATCACGCGATGGCGTAGTTGAAGTGTGCTAGACTTGTAATCTGGAAGGTCCGAGTTCGAACCCTGTCCAAATAGAAAAGAATTTGTGGAAAAATGGAGGATAAAACAGGCAAGTAAATTTCAAGGCAAATATTACGGGGAAAACAGAAAGTAAGTTGCCAACCAAATACAAATTTTGGTAAAATCTTTTATTTCTCAGTTTTTTAAATAATGTAAATGTTAAATTATCTACTTTTCAAAAAAAAAAAAAAAAAAATACGCTCGCTGGAGCAGGGATCGAACCCGCCGACAAGAATTCATATCAAAATTAAGATATTATCGAAATGTACTTCAAGTTGTGAAACCGTAGTTCCTATGATTTGATATCGTAGTTCCTATGAAATAACATCATAGTTCCTAAGATGGAATATCGTTAAATCTACGTTATATATCGTTGAAATCAATGACATTCCTCATCGTAGAAACTACTGCAAAGCTGTCGTAGAATCTATGATATCTTCCGATTGGACCTATATCAATTGCGGATATAATAGATTCTACGTCGGATATCATAGATTCTAAGACGGAATTTTTTGAGTGTAGCTATGTTCAATGAATATTGTTCATGTCATTAGTTCTGCTTCTTTCGGCAATTTTCCCAAGTAAATATATTTGTTTGTATACACAAGTAGGACCCGATCCAGCTTGTTCGCCGCTCTGGGCAAAAACAGTATTTGCCGCCCCTGTGAAGGCACTAACGAAGTAATGTTTTCGCAAATCTTGGCGAAATTTCCTCCTCTCATAGTGCCGCTCTGGGCACTTTCCAGGCTTGCAACCCCATACCGCACACCCTCTTCTAAGGAGACACAACTTAAAACTTCTCATTTTTCAGAAAACGCAAAAAACAAAATGCGTCGCAGTTTCCATCAAAGCAAGAAGGCGATCCGGTAGGGTCCGGTCTTATGACCAAATGCAATCGTTTGTGCCCTGGTTTCAAAATTTCGGTCCGCATTTTTATATATATTTTTTATGACGTTATTGAGTTTTAATTTTTTCCTTGTGAACATGAGTCGGTCGAACCGTTGAACTATGGGCTAGCAGACCGGGGATGTTTATTTTTTTTTTCATAGGGGCTATCTCCAGTTCTGTCAGAAAAGAAACAGAAATCGTCTTCTTCTTCTTGCGTGTTTAACTATCCCGGTCTATCCCGGGGTCCGTAAAACGCGACCAGTTTCTCCATTTTGTTCTGTCGGTTGCATCATCCGAGGTAAGTCCTACAGCCTCTAGGTCGCATTTTATTGTGTCCATCCAGCGCTGTTTCGGACGCCCCCGTTTTCTGCAACCTTGGATTTCCAGTGCGTAGCCTTTCTTTGCCAAAGTCTCCTCATTTGCTCTCAGGACGTGTGTCCATACCAGCGTAGCCCTGCTTCTCGCATTTTCCCAATAATTGGCGCAACTCCATAGCGTCTACGGATGTCTACGTTTGGAACATGATCAAGACGAGTGAGTCCGGATATCCAGCGAAGCATCTTTGTTTCCATAACTTTATTTCAAAAAACAAAAACACTTCAGAAAATGACAGAGCTGGAAATATCCCCATAAAGTCGAATTTTCGATATGGGGATTGGGAAAAACGAAGTATACCCATAGTAAGAAAATACCCGGACTACTATAAAACGTACTTGATTTTTTGTATATTGGTAACACTTTAAATTTGACAGCCTTTCTAAGTTCCCAAAAAAAAACCCACTGTCGGCTAAGCGTTCCCACAATTTTGAGTTGTGACTCCCTTGTTGCGCCGGTGCGATATGTACTTCTATTATTTATCCGAATGTTCCTATGAAAACAGCCGCGGCTTCGCTTCAGAATTCCTATCAAAAATTTAAATTTAAATTTTTCTGTGGTCCTAATTAAGCTTTTGAACGGACTCCTGATCACCATGAGTCACACTCGCCCATGACTGTAAGTGGTAATAGTTTTTAGTTATAATATCCTTTTACTTTCTATTATATATAATAGGCTAATTTTTAATGCAATAACATACGTTAAATCACATTACATAAAAATAATACGTTAAATGTTACGAAATGTTCCTCCAAGCGATAATTACATCAGTTAATATCGTAAAGGACTGCGAGGTTTTATTGCCTCAGAGAAAATGTTGACCGATAGAGACTAAGCTCACTTTTCCAAAAAGGACATTAAGCAGAATTTATGTAAGTTTTGCATGTTTTCAGCAATTATAACGACGATAACTTAATTAAGTTAAGTACGAATCTAATTAGCAAAAGGGTAGCCATGTAAGAATAGAATCAGTTAAACAACCACGGAAGCTCCACGGAAGTGAAATCCATAAATCAAAGTTACATGGAGAACAAGTATTGATGGCGATGTTCCAATGGATGAGAGCATCATAGACAGAGACATAGGAATAGACAAATGTGGAAAATTCATAGCTACAATATTTATGTTAATGCCTGTCTAAATACACAAAACTCGGGCTAATTAATAGGCTAATGTGCATGTTGGTTCGTGTACAAGTAGGTACAATGCGACGGAGTATGGATACAACAGCGAAAGGTATGGAGAGATCATGCTGCGTTCAAGTGACTTTGCCTTCGCCTTTATGTACCGAAAATTGTTCAAAGAAAATCCTCAAATGCGACAACACATGCGTAAAATTAACACATGCTGGCAACTGATTTCCACCGCCGTATGCAACACAAAATGTGCGTAATCAGATGCACACACACACGCACACGAACACATCTATTATGCTGTACTTAGATGTATGAACCTTTGGCACTCGACTCGACTCTGTGCATCCGCGCGTTTTTCGTGGAAAAGAATTGTTTATTGTTTTCGGTGCTAAAATAAAGATACTTTGGGATGCTTTTTCTTTTCTTTTTCGAATGGGGAAGGGGAAACTCCAAATGTGGAGCATTACGGGAAAAAAGCAACAACAACGAAAGCTTAAAAGCATTCAAAATGTTAAAAGGGACGCATAAAAATATACCCATTTCCGGGTTAAATCTGCCCGATGAGAGGAGCACGTTGTTCGTGCCAGCTCACGTTCGTTGTTCGGAACAGGCACGCGAAATGTTTGTGGATTAACTCGAGTGAAAATTGTGGGAAATTTTGTGAATTTTCCTCCGCCGCGTGGTTGAGATCGTCCGTTTTATGCTTTCCTTTTATGATTGTTGTTTTCAAAATGGATTTCAAATGTATACATTAATGTGCATAAGTAATCCGATGGAAAAGGCGAAGCGAACGGGGAGGGGAGCGCTGGAAAATAATTTAATTTCATATTTTACGCTTTGACGCTTAAAAACGAGACAAAAAAAAAAAACGGAGCAATTCTAATCTTATTAGATTAAAGTGAGAGGGTGATTTTGCCGTTTTCCTCTTTTTTTTCATCGACACCTTTTTTCCTCTTACGTATTCCTTCCGGTTGAAGCTTTTGTTTTCCGTCGCGTAATTGAGCGATACGTGCGAATTACTGAATTCTCGAAATTATATGGAAATGCGTGAAAGAAAAACGTGCCCATAAAGTCATCGATTAGGACGACGTCAGGTGGAAATTATGGATGTTAATTTTTCGAAATTAATGATACAATTGATTGGGAATTGGCAATTCATTTCAATTGAATTTCCGTTTATTTGGAAACAAGATTTTTTTTTTGTTCAATCGAAAAAAAAAAAATTATTGCAAATCCATTTGTTTTTTTTAATTTATTGGATTATTGCAGGAAAAAATACCAATAATTTATGAATGCAAATTTCGCGAGTCACAAATCAGGAAAATTTAATTATGGTAATGTTGAAAAAAATTCGATTTAAAATATATAATTGAATATTTAGCGCTTGAGGAATGAGGAAGCCATGGCTTCATGAATAGGGGAGTGCGGTGAAAATTTTCTAAATAAGTACTCTAAAAGGCATTTTGCTTAAAATTAAAGGCAATACTTATATGCCATTCAGACGAGCATCGAAATCCCGGGATTTTGGCACTTGGATTTCGTGAAATCCATATCGAAATCCAAGCGTTCACACGACAATATCGCCATTGAGAGGATTTGGTTTGACAGCCATTCATCTGTTTGCAGTGCTGCCAATTGTAGGGAAATGTCCTTAAAAATTTTTAGGGATTTTTTTTTAAACAAAAAATTACTTGTAGGGACAAAAGTACAGATTTCTTAAAATCGGCAAATGTACGGAATTTGTGATGTATTCCAAAATATTTAATAAATTTTGTATAAATTTGGTTGCATAATAAAAAAACAAAATAAAAATTATAATGTTTATGTAAAAAGTTATCAGAATAACATCAAAAAAATTATAGGTTTTTTTGAATAAATTGAAAACTGTTTTATTTACCGCTACAAGATAAGGCCTATTCATATCTTTAATGAAATCATTTTTACTTGAACCAAAACAAAAAAAACTTAATTTTTGAAAAAAAAAAAACAAAATTTCAAATGACTTTAGTACGATTCGGAGTACCAGACTAGCCTGAAAGATTCTCAAAAATATTAGCCTACCATATTCATGGCTACTCATACATTTTTGTATGCAAGAGGCATATTATTTTAAAAAAAATATAACGATATTTGTGGTAGGGAAAAACGTATAGAATTGTGGGGATTTTTTTTTAGTTTGTAGGGAATTTTTCGTTTGCGTGTGGCAGCATTGCCTGTTTGCTTTCTTTCGTTTTTTCAAAATTTGACAGTAGTGTTGCAGCATTTCTTCGATACATATCGAAAAACACAGAGTTGCATTCAGTTTGTTCCGGATTTCTCTTGGGATTTCGTTGAAATCCAATTTCTGAGCGGATTTCGTTTGACATTCATTTGTATGGGAAATCCGCTGGATTTCGACTGGATATCGGCTGAAATCCTCAAAAGTGCCGAAATCCCGGGATTTCGATGCCGTCTGAATGCCATATTAAAGCTAATTTTATAGTCCGAAAAAAGCGACGCTGGAATCCACTGAAACAAATATTTAATTTTTTTTTTTTCATTTTTGTCAAAAAAATTTTCTCTGTGTAGGTTAAGTTAGATTAGTGTGGCTGCAACCATTAAGGGTAATACACTTAGGCCTCACATAGACTCGTTGTGATACCACAAATAATGGGAAAACAAAGGAAAACAGAAAAAATGACACGAACATGTACGACCTTAGCTGGGACTTGAACCCAGAGCCTCTCGCTGCGCATGAAGAAAATCGACATATGATTATTTTTGAAGCCTTAAAGGGTTATTCGGACGTGACCACTTTTGAAAGTTGGTTTTTTTTCTTTCCCATTTCGATGGTTAAAGCAATTGAAAAATTGCTGTTGAAAAAGCCGACCGTAATTCTTTGTATAAAAAAAGTTACAGCTCTACATCGCCGACACGCCCCAAGCGACTTGTTCTGCTCTTGAAACTTTCAACGCACTTTTCTCGAAACATCATTTACTCCAATGGAGAACGTCCTGCAAAGAAAACTATTGAACCGATTCCTTTCAAGTTTATATATGTTCTTTTACGCACTCTTGGCTGCCGCTGGTGCAATATTTGTTATTTTTGAATATATTTTCTTATTTTTTAACGATTTTTAACAACGAAAAAATGCCAATAAAATGCTCCCCATTTCCAAATACAGTCAACTCTCAACTTCGAAACTCGAGGGACTCTTAAAATATTACGAATTATCGAGTGTTTGAATTAACGAGAGTCGACTGTATCAACAAAACTTCGAAGTCCTCTTCAGGAGGACCCAGACGGCTTATTCCCTTTATATTTATTTTATTTTAATTTAAATTCGTTGGAATTTTGAAAGTGAAGAACAGCAGCCTTTGAAGGATTCATCGATGAAACAATCAATTCAGGGAGATAAAATATAAATTTTCTCTAATTTTCTTGCAATTTTCTGACTTAAAGCTTTTCATGAGTATTGTTGGATTACCTTTCAGAAGCTTATATAGAGCATTTCTTCGACTTTAATCAAAATTCTCTCCGAAAGAAATCGGCGATTGTTCCATCGAACGTTTGGGACACAGCAACTGATTTAAATCGTCTTAAAGCACTAATTCCCAAAAAAAAAAATAAATTCCAATCGAAACTGAATTTCTCTTTCTTATTCCTTTACCTAAATTCGAGCCCTACAATTTCCATCACAATTTGTACCTCAATTTTTATGTGATGCTTCCAACCAACTGCCTCTTTTGTTCGAGAGTAAACATGAATGACATTTGAAAGGCAAGCATTGATTGCAGCAACACTTTGAAGTCTTCGGTGCTTTGCTTTTTTGCTGAAATGCCACCACATTTTCTTGGAGTCGATTTTTCTTAGCCATTCGAGCGCTTACACAATGGAAATTTAACTACAACGAGAGGATGAGCGCACGAGGATGAGGATGGATGGTTTGTCACACTGAAAGTTGACATCGAAACCCAAGTAAATTGTGTTGCATAACATGAATCGTGATAGTTATTCGTATGTGAGTACGTAGTTGGTATTCCTGTATCTAAAACCAGACGAAGGAAAATCGTAAGAAAATCTCTCAATGAAGATGCTACTCTGCAGCTCATGGTTGTCGTCGTCTCCATACGAGTGTAGGTATGTAGGAATCATGCCAGCCATTGTTGCCTTTGATTTATGCTCAGCGAAGGAAGCAATCGTTGGCAGACATTTCGGCTCAGAGTCATGACGTCGAATTGAGCTGAGACAAAAGTAAGGAATTGCCCAGGAAAAAGACTTGAACGTTTCCTGCTACATATATGCTCTCTTTTATGCGGCTGCACATACAATATGGGGCAGCAGCAGCAGGCAATAAATGCGACTAAGTAAGTAGCATGCAACATAAATTACAATTGCGTGGGAGTGGAACAACATCGTCTTCCACGTAATTTTCTTGTGCAACATTAATGACTGCTATTTTTCCCTCTTTTGCTTTTCTTTTCTTTTCTTTTCTTTCTTTTTTGTTTCAAGTCGGAAGTCTAGGGCACCTCATTGCACTTTTTTATTATTTTTAATTTATTTTTTTATTTTATTTTTTTGCTTCCATTCAGTGTGAATTGTGAATTGGGTCGAACCCCCAACAATGAACCATTGATAAATGTGCTTATTGTTAACTATAAATAGAAGATCAAAACGATAGGTAGGTACTATAAGATGAAGGGACAAATATGGAAAGCCAACTATGGGGGAGAAAATTCGATATAAGCATAGTTAGGACCCAACTGAAAATTGAAACCATTAAGGAGACTCCCACACAACACACACATTCATACATACATGCTTTGTGCAAAGCCCCCGAGGTCAGGCACAAGAAGCAAACTTTATTAATCAAGCGAGTAAATGCAAAAATGAGGACAAATAAAAAATAAAGAGGAAAGTAAAATAAAAATTGAGAAAATATATATGCTTGAAAATAATGCTTTTTGCAATAGAGAGATAAAGAGATAGATAGAATGGGTGAAAGGATATGCTTTAAAGAAACAATAAAAATTCCCCTGTGCTTTCAACCACCGACAAAGCCCAAAAGAGGCGATGATAGCCATAAAAATAAAACAGTGCAGGGCTTCCAACAATGCCACTTGAAAGTCGCATGCATGAAAAATGTTGCCAGATATATGAATAAAGATAAAGAATTTTATAGCTACGATTATGAGCAGTTGTAAGGAGCGTACTTTTTGGGTATCTTTATTTTTATGGCTCGAAAGTCGAACGGGGCGAAAGGAAGCGGGAGGTTTCGCATGGACGATGGGTTTGTGGTGTGCATTTATCACTCTTATTCGCAGCAGTGAAAATTGATGAGAACATTTATGCCACAAGTTCGATTCTTTTACGCATTGACGCCAAATAGTTGCGACATGAAATTCAATGCGACATATGAACATGAGATGAGTTTTCCTTATCTTTGTGCATTTTTTTTTTCTTCTTTTTTAATCAATATTTATTTATGAATTCTGACTTGCATTTGGACACAAATCATAGTGGAAATTCTCTTCCAGACATTTTTCAAAGTCATGACATGATGCAACAGCTAATTCCGATCCGCCGTAGAAATTTTCAACGAAGAAAATCGTTCTGCGGAGTCAATCTTAAATCAAACAAAATACTGTTTTTATACCCGACACACTCTGTGTCGAGGGTAAATTGCGTTTGTGTGGTTGTGTGTAACACCCAGAACCAGTCGAGATAGACCATACAAAATATATATAGAAATGATCAGAATCACCAGGAGATTCGATTTAGACATGTCCGTCTGTCTGTCTCTGTCGTCTGTCGTCTGTCTGTTCTGCTATGACAGTTATCTTATCGAAGGAGTTGAGCTATCTCGACAAAATTTGGTATGCGTGCTCATGGGACATGAGTAAGAACAAGTTCGAGAATGGACCCGATCGGACCATTTTTAAGGGGTACCTCCAGTACTAGGGTCTGTTACGAAAATCACAAAAACTGCTCTAAGATCGGAGTTTTTCAAGATATTTTGATGAAAGATAGTTGAACATATTTAAAGCCACGTTATACAATTTCGAAAAATTTAAAAAGTGGGCGTGGCAGAAGGGCGTTTTTCGAAAATTGTCCCCTACACCCGAAATTCAAATGGGACTTGAACGAAATTTGGCACTTATGCTTCCTTTGTAGCCATAAACATCCTTCCAAACAATTTCCTTGGTCGGTCCATTATTAAGGGTACCTCCAGTACTAGGGTCTGTCACAAAAATCCCAAAACTGCCTTAAAATCGGACTTTTTCGAAATATTTCAATGAAACATAGAATTTGAGCATATATCTAAGCCTCTGATTAGAATTCCAAAAAAATTGGAAAAGTGGGCGTGGCAAAGGGGCAGTTTTCATAAAGAAATTTAACAAAAGTCGACATATGGGGCCCCTTATGGCCTTAAACACCTCTTGATATTAAAAATTATTTGAACATGTGTGTCTGTGTCGGGTATTCTATTGTCAGGCTCGCGTGACTATAACACCCTTACTTGTTTTTTCTGTGTTTATTTAATTTTAAAATTCATTTTTTTCTCATTCTTTGTTATTGTATGAGAGTTGCGGTGTTTGCCTAAAAGATTCGTCTTCAAAATTGCTTGCGTTTCTTTATTTCACTGGAAGCAATAATTGTCGGCTTGCTGTGTGCTATGCTGTGCTGTGCTATGCTGTGATGCACTGGTGCATCCATGACACAAATAATCATAGCAACGAACTGCAAGAAGAATAAACGACAGCAAGGCATATTCCTCAGCAGCTGTGCATGTGTGGACTTTTGTCGCTTCTCGAGCAATTCGAGTTATGCTGCGACAGCAGTTTTTCAAAATTGTTTTTCCTTATCTGATTATTTGGTTGAACGAAGCGCTTGTCATTGTACCCACAAAGTTCATTTTATTGTACGTAAAATATCTGGTAAGAAAGGCGATGATTAAACAAATTAATCAACTTAAAAAATGAGCAATTAAAATGAATAAGCGTTCAGCAAATAACTGCTACAAAATTTTATTCAAACGTTCGGATGATCCTAAGCAAACAGAATCGGAACGATATAAATCCAAAGGGATGAAAAAAAAAACTCTTTTAAAAAAAGGATGACGATTGTAGATGAAAACTGAGCATTTCAAGAAGAAATCTTCAAGCATCAAATGCTGCTCTAAACCCACTTCAAAAAGCTTTAAATCCTTTATAATTCTAAATACTTTTCATCTGCCAAAGCATACGAGTACACCTTACCACAGAGTGTTCTAAAGAGCCTCTTGAAATTTCAAAGAGCTGTCGAATCTACATCAATTCAAAGATCACTTTTACTACATGCCATTTTCGCTTGTACGGAGCTCTTAATTTATTTGGGTGTGAATAATTCCGTCATTCATAGAAACCTTTTTCGCGCATTGGATACAGCTCCATAGCGAATTTGGAAAAATATGGCAGCCCACGTCACATGTCTTTGTTCAAAGAAGCCACACTAAATTAGGCGTGCTTGTGTAGCTCTTAAAACAGTTTTCAAAAATTAAACAGCCCCTTTTTCAAAACCTCAAGTCTCTGGAGTCAAGTTAGTTACAGTCTCTCCTCGATAAATGTTAGTACATTTGCATCTCAGTGTTAAGGATGGCCTGAAGTGTCGATTTAATTCTTCAATGGACTAAATTCCATTGTGATATGAACATTCTTCGGCCTTAAAGCTGCCGTTGGAACGCATATCCGTGCAAGACTGTAACACACAATCACACCAAATAAAGCGGCTTAAGTCATTTTTCGATATTATCAAGAAAATGCTTTCACTATTGCCAATAAACCGGCTAAAAATGATGCGACAGCGTCAAAAAGTTGTACCTATGAAACCATGTATGTAATTCATCTAAAGTCCAGTCGAGAGTACACTACTGTTTTCAACTATAGTGCTTGTTAAAAATATTCGATTTGTTGCTCATTTTATATTGTAATCGGACACGCTCACATTAAAAAAAAAACACACAAAAAAAAATGGTGTGGATTCTCCAACATGCTTCTATAGTTATGGAACAGACATTAATCCAGCCGCTTTACATCAAGCCATATTTTCAGCAAATTAGTCATACTTAAACAAAAAGCGGCTCACAGCCGCTCAATAAAACAACATCGACACTGAGCATGCGCCAATTTAAGGTCTGAAATGAAATAGTGGATCATGTTCACGAGACTCG
This sequence comes from Chlorops oryzae, assembly GCA_020466095.1. Classification (NCBI taxonomy): domain Eukaryota; kingdom Metazoa; phylum Arthropoda; class Insecta; order Diptera; family Chloropidae; genus Chlorops; species Chlorops oryzae. Next base: position 105,636,560 of record CM035807.1, read on the forward strand.
ATCCGATCGTATAAATGGATACATATGTATCCATACATAGGTACGATGAACGTATTAGTTCGTTGTTATTGTCGATTGTTAATGGAACAATTTCACTTGGAAATTAACAAAGAAGGCTTTCAAAGTGGATATGCGCGTTTGAATGATTGATTTGGAATTGAACATTAAAAACAAAAAACAAAAAAAAACAAACCGAAGAGAAAACAAACTGACAGCATTTATTATAATCAATGGATTTTTTTTTACGAATATTATTAGAACTTATGTAATCCATTCCTTTTAGTTGTGACAAAAAAAAATAAATAAATAAATCGATGGAAAATTAATTTGGCTTGCCTGTCAATCTCCGATTGCTTTAACAATAATTTATTTAATTCCATATTTTCGAGAACAATGGAAAGTTTTGGTCAATGAAAACAAAAAATTAACTTCATTTGGGGTCATAAATTCGCTAACACAGCTTCGCATAGATTTATGACTTAAAAAACTATGGAATTCGTTATCTCGTTTGTGCTGCTTCACTGACGAAATTATGCGAAAATATAGAAAAACGAAAACAACAACAACAAAGGCCATTCAAAAATAGGTCAAGAATAAAATTTTTGTGGCATTTGTTTTTTCTTTTAATGCTTTTTTCTGGACCAAACTATCTGAAAAGAGTACTTTCACAAAATGTGGACCCTTAACCTTTAAACTTTAACGAGCTAAGCACAATTGTGGCTATTAAGAAAGTCTTCAAATCGTTGGCATCGCAAAAGTCTTACAAAGTAAACGGAGCACTTAACCTTTTTAGTGCATAAAACCAGATAAAAAAATAGTAAAAATAAAGATTGTCGAATGTGACGAATCTGATAAGGGTTGAATATGTCGATAAAAGTGATGTCTGATCAAAATAATGATGTATGTCCTTGAACTAAAGTGGGAAACAATGATGATGATGATGGTTTCAATATCATTTGTCGATTATCAAATATCGTGTGTCAAATTATCGATATGAAATATCATGAAGTAATGATGGTGATGAATGATGTGATGATGATGATATGATGATGATGTGATGGTGATGATGTTATGGTGGTGATGATAGTGATGATGTTGGTGATGATGATGTATGTGATGATGATGTGATGATGATTGATAGTGATGATGATGTATGAGATGATGATGATGTTGGATGAGATGATGAGTGATGATGATGGTATGATGATGGTATGTGATGTGATGATGATGGTGAGATGATGGTGAATGATGTGATGTGATGATTAGGTGATGATGATGATGATGATGATGATGTGATGATGATGGTGATGTGGATGATGATGGTGAGATGATGATGTGATGGATGATGGTGATGGATGATGAGATGATGATGGTGAGGTGGATGATGATGATGGTGATGAGTGGATGATGTGGTGATGATGATGGGATGATGGTGATGTGATGTGATGATGTGATGATGATGGTGATGATGATGGTGAGATGATGATGGTGATGTGTGAGTGATGATGGTGATGATGATGGTGAGATGTGAGGTATGGTGATTGATGGTGAGGTTAGTGATGATGATGATGATGATGGTGATGATGGTATGATGGTGATGATGATGGTAATGATGGTGATGATGGTTTTGACGGAGTTGATGGTGATGGTTGTACGCACGTTCTTGCTCCATCACGTCTCGAAAAATTTTCAGAAATTCTGCGAGTCTTAAGTGTCGCATTTTACAAACCAAATGAGAATTGTAGGCGTCATGCTAACATTTTATTCTATGCACTGATGCCAGAATGAGGGGTTTTTTCCGCTTTGATAGAATTTTTCGATTTTACCTTTAACCAAAAATGACTTCAAATGTTTACAAGGGATTTTTACTGATCACTTTCCCAAAGAAAACAGAAATAAAATCGATACAATCGATAGTCGCAACTATTTTGAACGAGCTGACAATTCTATTCACTTACTATTTTTAACCCTTTTAGGCATAAGCAACAAATTTGTCCGCACACGCTTTAAATCAATTCCATGTCCAACATTGCTTTAGAGGGGCCAAATTTGTCCATTATTCATTAAAGGGTTAAACTGAGAACAATGCTTTATTTTGGTCTGTTCATAAAGCAAATAACTTCACTGTAATAGTAACGATAAACATTTAGACGAATTTTAAAACGATGTTGCTATTATATAGCACAGAGGGCGGAAATGGGTTAATTATATGGCTAATCATATGAAAATAGAAATAATTCCGTTGCAAAGATCTCGTCATTCGAAAAGTGTTTTACTCGACTTCCAGATTTTAATTCGAAAAGCACAACAGAGTGTGTAAGCCGTGGATTAAATTTCAATTTATTTGCGAACAAAAATGTGCACGATGACCAACACAAACTTTTAGTCACCAACATTTGAATTTCTCTTCAACATAGTTACATAAATATTGCAATCTCCTTTCAAAACTATTAATCCCTATTAACAATAGGCTTTCATTCAATAAACCTACCCATTAATGAGCTGAAATCGACTGTCTGACTGATTCGATTTCGATGAACAGGTTTTCCAAAGCACCTGCCGCCGAAAGTTCAGTCTTATAATTTTATATACACACTCTTATAAGTTTTATATGTAAATGGATGAAGTCTCGTGTAGCTAATATGTTGCACGCGCCATCAAGATGCACACAAAGTTATTGAAAAAAAAAAAAAAAAAATCCATAAATTAAGCCAGAAAGCTGGAAGCTGACCAGCGAAAGGAACCAGTTGCGCATCGGCCCAAAGAAAAAAAAAATTCCAAAAAAATTTTTTTATAAAAAAAAAATGAAATAAAAAAATTCGAAGCAATAAAACCTGACTCGCTGAACTACAGCCAATCGAGGTGAAATTTTGACAAACTTCTTTTCGGCGACTTCCTCAACTCTTCTTACTGCGAAACTTCTTTCTTGCTTTCTTTGCGAGCCTTTTTTGGCTACGAGCCAAAAATGTTTTATGTCCACTTTGCTGCGGAATTTATGTGATTTTTCCTGTTTGATAATGTTTTTTTTTTTTTTTGCCTTAAAAATTTGTTGTATTGCTTGTACCTTGCGTGCTTCTTACTTTTTATAGGAATTTCTTCTATCAATTTCGACTTTGAAACGCTTCAGCTTCACGACCAGTTTCCGTCATTAAGAAAATTGTTGACTCCAAATGATGGAGAGACGAAGCCAATCTTCTCATGGGATGTTGTCTTTTATGGTGGAAACAAATTTTTAGATAATTTTTGGCTTGTTTGACAAGCAAAGGAAACTTTTTTTTTTAGGGGGGGGTATAGAAAAAGTTGAGTAAATAAGTTTTTGAAGTTCGTGTTATTTTTTTCTTTATTTTTGGGCTCGTTTCGTTCTCTTCTTGAAGCTGTGAGTGAGTTGATTGAGTGAGTTGGGTGAGTTGATTGCTTAAATTATAGCTCGCGGGTAGGCACATAATCGGGTTTCAGTGTCGGCCGCAGTGGGTTTTTATGCTCTTTTATTTATTTTTTTTTTTTTTTTGGTCCCAAAACACTTTGGTTTTATGAACTCCCCATTTTATTATTCCCCATACATGTTCCGTTCATCTTCTCGTTTATCTTATCAAATGCAATTTCAACGAAATTTCAACTTTTCATGACAGCCGCCTGATATTTTATGATATATGTATGTACACATGTGTGTGCTCACATGCTCACATTTCGATAAAATGCTGGACTTATGTAAGACCAACGACAGAATCACGTGCCAACATGTCTACGGCAAACGGAAGTATGTAAAATGGAGAAAAGGTCGTTTCCAACATAAAAATCAAATTTTATGCAAATTTAGAGGGGGCCGGGGGGGAGAAAAAACAGCATATTTGGTGCTACCAGAAACAGTTTTATTGCCAGAAAAAGGGTTTTCGTTTTTCGTCAATTGCAGATTCGTGCCTAAAATTTAAGTAACAACTAAATTTTGTGGTCGAATAGTTTGTGACTTTTTTGAAAGACTTTTGCAGGGAGAATTTTTTTCTCCGATGAAGCCATCGAGCAAGCACATTGAAAGAGAGTATTCCACGAATGGTATAAAATCCAATGGCGTAACACAATTCGGCACATTTTGTGACACCACATGTCTCAGGCTTGCTAATCAACGAAAATAGAGAAACGCTCAATATTATCAGTGATATTTGCAAAACGTTGAAGCAGGTGTGCGGGGGTAAAGTTTTATCAATATTTTTTATCATTTTTTTTTTCCGGAGATAGCATGAATGTGTGCATGAAATCATCGTGGCTTTTGGGACACGAAAGAATACTAAAGTACGTATGATTTGTATGGGAAGTTTAATGCTCAGTCACCCAATATTTTTAACTTTATTCAAAGGCTTGTGTTGAGTCTATCTTTTCAACGTGAAATTATCTTTAAAATATAATAGCTCCTTTTGACAATCAATGAAGCGTAAACGAATATGAATTTGTCGAAGATTATTCAATCAAGAAAGAATTCTTTCCTTGGAAAACTAAGTACAACCAGTTCTTAAAGCTCTTTAAAGCCAATGTTTAGATAAACTGATAAATCTTTTGCTCCGTTGAGTGCTGAAGTGGGAATAGAAACATTTCTATCTTTAAAGAGAAATATAATTTCCAATACCATCGATCGAAGTTCATTAGACATCCAGAGGACTGGAGCTTGGGGTCCTCCCCTGAGGAACAACCGCGTTAACACACCACGTGTAATTCTATAAATGAGAGGGATTAAAATAGAGGCTTAAAATGCTTTCATTTCTTATAGCCTAAGAATTTAGAAACCTCTGAACAAACTGCTTTAAATTACTCTCAAAAAACCCTCAACACCGAACGACCACATTTGCCCTTACTCGAGACTCTTAAACGTTGATTAAATCTCCAATCAAAATTGAATTTCCCAGTTTACAATTTGGTATTTTCCAAACGAAAACATTGATTCAGAATTTGGCCTCATGAAAATACCTTTTTTCCCATGTTAACTTGTACGAAATTGTATTAAGAAATACCTTCTTCCGAAACTGAGACGAAGAACGCCTCGTTGATCATGTAGAAACTTTGTATTTCGTTTGAGGGCCTTACCCACCCACCCACTCACTCGACACTCGGGTGTGTTAAGTCAATATTTGTTTAGTTCGTGTCGTACACACCCAGAACAGCGTTTAAGTATCTTTAGTGATTTGGGTTTGGTGATTTTTCTTTTGCGAAAATGAAGTTTATTTTTCCCCTTCCCCCTGAAATTTTCTTTGGCAATTCACCTTCAATCCATTCATAAATTGTGTAATTTCCTTGATTGTGTGTTTCCTTGCCCGCACGCAAGATATGAGAATCAATAGTAGGTATTATTTATATGTTTTATATTTCTCTCCATTTTTTCTTCTTTTTCATTTTCTTTCTCATCGCATTCGGCCATCGAGAACGTGAAGAAAACTTTGAGTTATCATAAATAGCTTCACAATTTTTGGTGTGATTTTCTTTTGATTTTTGCAATTTATTTTATTGGACTATTTATTGTTGTCTGAAGTGGAGGCTGATTTTGAAAGCAACGACAATGAGAGAAAAGTTGTTGAGATGGGAGATTTATATTCCCTAAAGAAAAGAACTATTCCCAAAGAGCCCGAGATCATGCACGATTTAAAGCATTCTCGCTCGCAGCTTGAAGAGCTCAATGTTGACAAAGACATTTAGACATAAGAAAAATACAGTACCTTCTGAATTAAGGGCACTCAAGATGGATGGTAGAAAAGGTCTAATCGATCGAATATATGTTTAAAATAAGATAATCTAATTTTGTTTATTTTGTATAAAATTTCTTCCATTGAAATAACGAAGGCTAAACGAGATAATATAATTGACATTTACCCAGAAAGCAAATAAATATTTCCTCAGACATGAGACCGTTTGCTTTCTAAAAATTGGAAAAAAAATTTATAACACTCCATATGAATAAATAAACAAATAAACTTCCATAGCCTATAAACGTAAATAATTAAAATTATTTGTTATTTTGTTTCTCATTTTCATCGAGAGCACGAACTGAAACGAATCTTACCTCGACTTTTACGGAAAGGGAATCAGCGGATTCTCGAATTCGAGCTGAAAATATAAACAAAAAGTAGAAATGCTTTGATAAATCGTTAAAATTTAAGCATTCTCAAATGATATCATGGCGATTGTCTTCAGTATTTTTTTGTTCTATTTATTCAATTGTTTCCTTTTTTTTAAAAAACAAAACAAAAACAAAACGCCTACGATGACAATTAGCGAAACCTAAGACTAAATGAAGTATTTTTTTATTATGAAATAAATGATATATTTGGTGTGCCGAAACGAGGAATTAATTAAGAAGTGTTCTTCATTGTTTATAATTACAGTAAAAACCCATAAAAAATGATTTTTTTTATTATTTTTTTTTTTACTTTTTATTTTATTTTTATTTTTTTTTATTTTTTTTATTTTTTATTTTTATATTTTTTTTTTTTTTTATTTTATTTATTTTTTTTTATTTTTTTTAATTTTTATTTTTTTTTTTATATATTTATTTTTTTTATTTATATTTTTTTATTTGATTCACTTTTGAATGGGTCCATGAAAATCGTCTTGATTTGCTTTTTCAATAGAAAATTGACTTTTAATTTGGATGTTTGAGCCGAGTTTAATTGATCAATTCGAGTTTTTTATTCTTTTCGGTATTGGATCATTAAACAAGAATCAAAAATCAATAAAGTTCAAGAAAAAATTACTTTAAAATATTGCAATCCAATGCGATGCTTATCGACACTAAAAGATATCGATAAGTAGTGAGTTGCACAACTAATGAGATTTTTGCACGATTTCTGAAACAGGGTTGCAACTTGGCGAAGAAGAAAATGTACCTAACAGTTTTTAATAAAAAAAGGCAGTAGATTTGATTATTGCACAGTGAAAAAAAAGTAATGCAAATGAATATTAGGAACGATGACACTAATACTTAGTACATAATTAGACTAAGTTAAAGTATTTCTAAATATTACGCAAAGAATGGCATTTTTTTTTTCTGTCAAATAAACTGTCAAACTATCGATATCGCGACATATAAGATGAAATGGAAAACCTAAGATGTACCAGAAGGCCAACAACAATATCTTTGTTACAAACACCATTACGATGTTGATAATATCCCAGCAGAAAATTGTGTCGGCGCGGAACAAGTCCTCGCGCCTTTGCAGAGCGGACAGCCAAGTCAAATGATCAGCAGGACAGTGTCATCGAGACGGAGCGGAATGATCAATCGTACCGGCTCCGTCTCGATGAACATGTCATGGAGCGCGTCCTGTAGACTTTCCCGCTGCCATGCGAATGAACTCGTCCGAGGTGAACATTCGTGTAGAATTATCACCGCGCGCATCCTCCATGTAGGCAGGCGGTGCGGCTCCCATTTTCACGAGGACATCCTCGCGGATGTCCGCGGGACATTTTCTACTGGGATATAAGCAAAAATAGTAGTTTCTTTGGTAGATTTTTGTTACGAGTCTTATTTGACAAAAACAAAGAAAACTCGAATGACATCAGGGAAGAAAAACGCAGCAAAAATTAAGCTTTTCGCAGTGTTGCAGTGGATGTCAGATATTTTTAAAAAGCGTAGTAGATCTGTACTGCAATTGCAGTAAAGTTCCAACTTTGCTCTGAAAGTTTTTTTTATATGTTAATCGATAGTGAACGCAGGGTTGCAATCAAACTGTCACAATAACCTCGACGATTGTCTTCTTGATTTTTCTTTTTATTGAATTCAAAAAGAAGAGAGATGAATGAAGGAAATTATTTCCTTTTACCACGTTGAAAAGTTCCTATAAGTAAATCGATCATTTCAAAAACCTCATAAGCCACTAGAATATAATTTTTCACGAGTCAATAAAAAACTGCTTCATGCCTAAGTCAATAAGTTTAAAAGAAAGATTTTTTCCAATCTTAATTCAGTATTATGGAGAAAGGTATGTTTTAGTTTTGGTGCCTTTTCCCAAAATACGCATCTACCTTTAAGGAAACAATTTTAGAAAAAACTGAAGGTCGGAAAAAATTTGACTCAACAGGGTTTATGAGTTGACCAGATTCAATTCAGTCTGAGCTTTTGATGAAAAGAAAACTTAAGCTCCGGAATGGGCACTAATTATTCCTTTTTTCCCCGCTTAAGTCCCAACAGAAACTACCTCTCTTCAAATTCAAGAAATATTTTCTTTTTCGTTCAACATTTTTTTCATTTTTTGTAAAAGAAAAAATAAAACATTCCAAAGATCATCATAATCACCTGTTAGCTTTGGACCGTCATCAACGCTCATCATTTTGACGGCTTAAAATGGCTGACTGAAGCTTAGACAAGGAGGATTTGAATTTCATTATGTATATATATTTTAAAAGAAAATACTTTCATCCAGAGTGTAGGAAAATCGTTTGCAACGTATGAATGTATCTATGTATCTGTGTATGTGCGTTGAGATTAAAACTTTTCCATGAAAGAAAGAAGGAAATTTTGCTAGGCAACTTCTACGTTGGACATCATCAAATGACAAAGTCGCTAATTTGACATTTTATTATAATTTTGCGAAATTCCTCTTTCGGGGGTCGACAAACTTCTTACACAGCTTGTTGCTTTTTGTGCTTTGTGCTTGAGCAGGCGGGAGGGGATGAGAAAATATGTTGAAGTCATTACTGAAATGCTTTCATAAGCATTTTCCTTCACCCTCCCCGCACATTTTCTATTTTTAAAAGATTGTAGGTGGGCAGTAATTGTAAATGACGATAAAAGGTCGCCGCTTTAGATCTCAAAAAGAAAGATTTTGATTTGATAATAACAATGGTTAATGTTGATTTGGGATAATATTCCTTGTCGAGAGTTTGTTGTGGCAACGTAAACAATTTTTTAAAATTTTTTTTTTAACGAATCCTCACGCTGAGAAAGGAAAACATTTCTATTGAAATTGAGATTTGAATAAAAAAAAAAAAAATTTTTTTTTAGAGTGAAAATGAAAATTAAGCAAAATAAGTACGCCTCACCAGCCATGCTGAACTGACTACTGCCATCTGAGTGCCCACCTCGAGTAGGTAGCTCCAAAAAAAAAAAAAAAAAAAACAAGTAAGGGTGTTATAGCCAGGCGAGCCTGACAATAGAATACCCGACACAGACACACATGTTCAAATAATTTTTAATATCAAGAGGTGTTTAAGACCATAAGCGGCCCCATGTGTCGACTTTTGCTAAATTTCTTTATGAAAACCGCCCCTTTGCCACGCCCACTTTTCCAATTTTTGTTGAACTATAATCGGAGGCTTAAATAAACGCTCAAATTTTAAGTTTCATTAAAACATTTCGAAAAATTCCGATTTTGAGGCAGTTTTGGGATTTTTGTGACAGACCCTAGTACTGAAGGTACCCTTAAAAATGGTCCGATCGGGTTAATTCTCGAACTTGTTCTTACTCATGTTGCCGTGAGCAGGCATACTAAATTTTGTCAAGATAGCTCAAGACGCTGATCATTTCTATATATATTTTGTATGGTCTATCTCGACTGGTTCTGGGTGTTACACACAACCACACAAACGCAATATACCTTCGACACAGAGTGTGTCGGGTATAAAAACAACCTAACTTATTTCAGCTGACTCTTTCAACGCTTTCTTGTCTCTCAACTTAGCCTACTTTGGTGGTTTGAAGTGTGTTACAAGTGTTAACGACTAACCAGCAGCCCAACTTCAGCTGGTGGTCCAAGTGCTTCGAAGCGGTTTCACTTTCTCGCAACAATTTTAGCGCTCAAATTATATCTTATCTAGTTTAGTTTTGTTTAGTTTTTTTTTTCGTTTTTTTTTCGTTTTTCTTTTAACTTAAATGAATTTTTTGTTTTTTTTTTGTTTTTTTTTCGGTTCAACACTTTTTTGCTGTTAACCCAATTTCCCGATTGTGCTCGTTGCACTTGTTTTCGACGCCTTTTTCAGTTGATTCATTTACAGAAATTAAAATGGAGCGAATTCAATTAAATCGCACCGTACTTATCTATCTATTCTTTCTATCTTTATCTCTGAAAGGCACTCTGGAGGCAATTAATTAACAACAAAAGTATTAAATGAAATGTCGAAAACATGAAGCTAGAGACACTGGAAACCCAAAAGCTTTTACAATTGCATTCTTTTCACGATGGACAAAAAAAATCAAAAACAAAAAAAGACCTCAAAAAGAAGCACAAAAAAAATCGCAATAATGCACCTGCAAAACTCTTAATGGAAATGAATCAAAAAAAAAAAAAAATTAAATCCAATTAAAAACTTTAATAAATGGAGAGAAAAAAATTCTTTAATAAAGCGAAAAATTTATAAACGACGTTGGCTTTGTACTTGAGCTTTACATTTAAGCTTTTTTTTTTTTTTTTTTTAATTTATGAATTTTTGTTTTTGCGGAGCTCTCAAAGACATTGTACAATACAATTCGGGCATGTTGACAAGCGGTGATAAGCATAAATAATGAAGAAAAATAAAATTTGATTTAAAAATTTGACAAACACGAACGGAGCGCGCTAAATTCAATTATTGGTCAGATTGGAATTTCGAAATATAAAAAAAATTAAAATAAAAATAAAAAACTTTTCCCACAAAAAAGGAATTCTTGAAATTCATGCACACTAAAGAGATATTTTTGCATGTATCTATATGTATGAGATAAATTGATTGATATTTAAGATGAAATAAATCAACATCGTTCAGTCATTAATCGATACATTCGATTGCGACAACAAAAATTTATCGCGCTGTCTTGCAATAAAGATTTTTATCTGAATGGAGCAATGGAAATCTTGACCGATTTGTAGATAAGAAGCCGTCCATATATTACGTCAGCATGTTTTTGACCATTTTAGACCCCTTCCTACCCCTAATCATCAATCGTCATCGTCCAGAACCCCTTCCCCCCTCTCGATTGACATCATCTTTGAGCTCTTTGTTATTTCACAAGTAAATAGAAATTTCATTTCTTCAAAATATAGTTTATGATTTTTAGATTATGACGTAATCATTGCGGATTGACCCCTCCCCCTCATGATCAAGCGTCATCATTCGCGAGACCCCCTCCTCCACCCTGTATGATGACGTAATACAGTGAGGTCTCGTTATAAGTCGTTTCTCGTTCCTAAAAAATCGACGTATAGCGAATCGACTTATAACGAATCGACTTTTCTTCATATGATTGTATGAAATAATTTCTAATTGGTTCCTCAAAGATCAAAAATTGATACACAAATTTTATTAAAGTCAATACAAAAATGAAAATTCCCTACAACTGGCATCACAGCTCTAATGTCTGATTTCCAATTATTCGTCGGATGCAGAACGTTTTACGCTGCGTCCACAACAACGCAATTGATTTGAGCTGCTTCCATATGCTTGCATGTGTTTGCCTAGATTGACGGAACGCACCTGACGCGTCATTGGAGATGGCACTTAGGGGCGCAAAAGACGAAAAAAATGTTCCCCCAAACTTTTAGACGTAATTGCGAATCATTTGTGACGTATAGCGAACCAGGGTGTTAATTGATACGTGACGTAAGTGCGAATCGACGTATAACGAGGCGACTTATAACGATACCCCACTGTATATGGACGGCCCCTAAGATGCTTGACTGTAATGAGGTTCAAGCGAGCTGATTTCTAGAAAATACTTTCAACCTTTACAAATATTGAAGGCTTTCTGGCAAGCGTAATCGCCAGTGCTGACTTATTTCCTTGAGTCGATTTACCACAGATAGCCCCAAAAATTATTATATCTTCTCCCTTTCATTCTCAATAAAAGTCCCACAAAAATTCCCACTAGTTTTATGCACAGTATTCATCGAATAAATGCAGCCCGCATATCCGCATTCTCCTCTTAAGAGCATCGAAACTGTACCATCCCTTTCGATACAAGCTTTCCTCACTTATTACAAGTTTGCTTGCTTGCTTTTATTCGTGCTTATTTCTGGGAAATGCTTTGCATATTATCGGATAATGAATAAATACCTTCAATGAGCAATGAATGCCATTTTCAGGTTAAAATTGATTTCAACACCACATTTGTCTATCGATACTTTTCAGCGAGGTCAACAGTCTTTGCGGTTCATGGTGAATGGAGTAGAAATCGAAATTCCTGTTCTAGGGTTGATGAAAAATTAAAAATTCCCCTTTTTCTACTTGACCTAATTTAAAAAAAATTTTTTTTTTCGATTCGAACAAGAAGGGACTACTAATAGTCTCATCAGGGGTATTCACAAGGAAGGTGGAATTCTCTCGACGTCGGAATATTTGCGATTTAAATTCCTCACGCACATATTCCGACGTCGACATTTGGGACAGAATTCCACCTTCCACCTTCCTTGTGAGTACCCCTAATATTTCAGCCAATGACGTCACTGCTTCATTCCCGGACAGGTACATTGATATGGAGAACTTTCGATTGTTTTGTCCGTCTGGGCTTGATGATATCTTAAAAACATCCAAAATTTGTTTTTATTTTTTTATTTTTGCCTTAAATGAAATTTATTTCAATGTTGATTTTACGCGAGATCAACGTTCAAAATAACATCACAAGAAAAGGTCACTTGAAGTGTTGAGAAAAACACAATAATTGAAAAGTAAAATAAAAATAAAAAATGAAAAAAATTAAATTCGTCATCAGCGTTGATTGTTACAAGACGCGGGGCAATTTTTTTGTTTTTGTTCCGCTCACTAAGCGAAATATCTCAATTTGTCTGATCTAAGCTTTTAAATTACCCATTGCAAATGACCCTATAGTTCAAGGAATTTCAGTACGTTCTCTCTCTTACTCTCATTCTCTGTCTGTCTGTCTCTCTCTCGCTCTCTCTCTCTCTTTCTCTGTCCGTTTCTGTTTTATTTCCCATGAGCGCAACTTTGATTGTGGGAAAATCACATCCATTGATATAATAACTCAAAGAACGTCTTTAAGATTTTATATATTTTTTTTCAACAATTATCATCACGATGATTAACCCACTATCTTCGATTGTTCCGATTGAAAACACCTTTTATTTTGATCAACAAAAATGGACATTCAATTATGGGAAGCTTCAATTGACAATTCGACAAAATAGCATTAGCAACGAATGGGTTAAAATGATTCAATAATTTTTTTATTGAAGGCCAGCTTTACGTACTTTTAAATACGTGAATGCATGTTGTATGTATGTACAAATAAAACGATAAGCAGTCGTTAATGCAAAAGGCAGCAGATGATCTATTCGTAAATTGTCAAAAATTAATTATTTTATTTTAGTACTACATAATTATAAACAATAATCAACATGAGGGCAACAACAAAAAACGCTTATTAACTTCAATTCAAAGTTACCACACGCGAGAGATGGTATCTCTTTTTTAGATAAATTTCATAAAACTCATTTAATTTTAATTTAGTATTTGCGAAGAGTTAATGGCTGAGCTGATAAATGCCATCGGATTTATAATTATTTAATTATATACTTAGGTATTTATTAATTTCATTATTTTAAGTGCATTCACACATTCAAAGTATTCAGCGAAGTGAAAAAGGTCAAGGAATCGTTTCAAATTCAAAATTATTTATGTTCAAAAATCATTTTAGCGCCTGCTTTCCAATAGCGAAGGAATAGCTGCGCAGAAATTTTGGAAACCAGGCATGAGACCCAAATGCAGAAATTAGTATTGTTGTGAGTTTCGAATTATCTTAATTTTCTCTCATTTTTATGTTGATATCTAAGAGGAATGTCTTGAAAAAGTCTGAAACTCTCACGGGTGTCACAGAATCCGATAGTTGTCGGAATCGGAATTAAAACCGATCGAATTTTCATACAGAATTTACAAATTTTGTTGTTTTTGGTTTTGATTCGGAACTAATATCGGTTCTTAATTACACAGAACGCTATTTTATCGAGCTGTCTATGAAATATATATGAGAATTCAGTCAACTAAAATTCCAATTCCGACAGCTATCGGATTCTGTTACCACGTTTATACAGCGGAATGAGTGAAACCGCATCAGACCAAGACGGTTTTTCGTGCGCGTTTATACGCGCACTATTTTACTGATCTGATTCGAAACGCTTTCACAACCGCTTTGAAAACAGCACGTTTCACACAAAACAGGGATGTCTACCAATGAATAAAATATACCTTAACCAGGGCTGCCAGAAAATGTGTGTACAATATCACCAATCGAAAACTAAAACCGCCAAAGCGTTTTGTTCAATCCCTTGGTACGAAGTTGAATAACGAAAATTAACGGAAAATCTTCATCATTAAATCGTTTGAAAATGTTGACAGCCGTTTTCAACAAATTTTACTATAAAAAGTGTGACATAACATTTTTCGGGAGCCCCCTACCTCCTCTGTCATAAAACTGTCACAGATGAGCTGACCCCCTCCAAACGTGACATCATTTATCGACGCTCCAAAATTGTATTTCGAGACCGCCATAGACTATCAAAAATAGCCAAAATGACGAGAAATCGCCAAACATGGCAGCCCTAACCTTAACAGCCCTGTATGTGTCGATATGAATCAGCTGATGATGATATTTTCGAGGCACTTCGAAGCGTTTATGCATCATTACAAGTCGATTTCACATTTTCATGCCGTTTTGAAAAAGCGACACTAGTCGATGCGGTAAAATTTTTCAGTGCGAATCAGTGACCCGTTTATGTATGCGTTTTCGCACAAATCGTTTTCACTGAAATCGGATTTAAGTTGCGTATAAACGTGGTATGTGACACCCCTGTCTATTCACATTTTATCCCCATTTTCTAAAAAAAAAAAAAAAAAAATCTTAATACTTTTTTAGACAAATAAGCGGCATTTCTGCGCAGTGTATAAATTCCCAAGAATTTCACTTCGAAGTCTGTCCGAAATGTTTGTAGATTATTCCGAAATTAATTTGAAAAAACGATCCGAGTTCTTGTCAACCGCCCATTTACTTTTTGGTACTTACGTTCGCCATCAGACTCGGAGTTGTTTCAGACAATCAGTTAGATTTCTATTAGAAATCCGAAAAAAAAGTTTGCTGGGCTCTTTGAGAAATTAAAAAAAAATATATAACTTGGAAGTGTACAAAAATTCGTATGAAGGCAAGGGCGTACTTCAAAATTTGCAGCCGTACTTCAGAGGTACAAACGAACGACCATCATAAAATAGCTTTTCGTATAATAAAAAAAAAAAAAAATTTTAGAAATATTTTTTATATTTTCTTTTAACATACTTTTTCTCTGAACAGTTCCATCTCAAAAAAGGTGCAAAAGTTAATATCGGGTTACCATTTTTCTGAGTTCTAATGACGATTTTGACATGCCTTGAAATTATATTTTGGCTTTAAAATTTAAATTTTAAATGGATTAAGGTTGCCTCCTGAATATCCCCCGTAAATGAGTTTTTGGAGAGCATCAAGAAATGTAGGACCGTACATACATACGTACGTGCATACGCCAAATGATATCACATATAAAATAAACTATTTAAGTCTTTCCCCCCTAACGAAAAATTCTGAATTTGTCCAAGTACGAATTTAGTCCTTTTTAACGACGAACCATTGTCCAATGGGCAACAATGAAAGTTAACGTATTTCCGAAGTAATCTAGCATGGTAAAGAATAGTAAAAGAGTATCAAATGGTTGAATTCCTTTCTGTAATCTATGAATTCAAGAAGAAAAAAAAGAATAAAATTGAAGTCGAAAAATCCAGCAACATTTGTTCTTTTGCTTGTGCGACTCAAAGCCATCAACTGTTGCTGCATGGCTCACTTAACAAAGCCTACTATCATCTTGACTTTTACCGACTTTCGAATCGGTTTATTTTTATGCTCTCAAAGTCGATTCTATGAAAAAGGGCAAAATACCATTCTCAGGTAGCATTTTTCTTTATGCCAAATAAAAGCCGAAATGTCAAGGTTAAACCAGTTTTAAGTTCAAGCAACAAACGCGAACAAACGAGAACAAACGCGAACAAGCGCTCACAAAGCATGTTGCAGCAAAATGTTGCAAAAATTCTGGAAGTTCAACGTTCCGAAGTGGAAGCGGAAAATCGTATAACTTATTTTACGACGTCTCGGGATGATATCACCGGCTCGAAACTGAGCTAACGTAACGAGCGTTAAAACGCTTTAAGCCCGGTTTTAACGATTGACCATAGAATTTTACTTGAGTGCAAAAAAATGAAGAAAAAACATTTCCTCTTGAACTCTGAAAAGTACCTGCAAAAAAAAAAACGATTTTCGACGAATACCCGTAATCCATAAAAAACCAGATACAACGCAAATTTAAGCAAGAGAACTAAAAAAAAAAAAAATTTAATAAAAAAGCGGAATGGAAATGCGCAAAAAGATTACAAAATCATTTTCTAATTATAATTAGCTGATGTGAATTAATTGAAAGTCTGTTCTACGAAAAAACTGCTTTGTGAAAAAAAAACTTGTTGCGCGATTGCAAGCAAATGATTTCATATGATTCAAGTATCACAGCGTTTCCTAAACTTATTTCTTAGGGGTTCATTGGCGGCTCATGAGGTATTAACTTCAAATAAATTAAATGAAATTAAATAATATCAAGAAAGTGATATTTGCGAAAAGCAGAAGAACTGAAATGGCAAGGAGCGTTTATTAAAGACTGAAAAAGTACTTGGCCTTGACTTAAGGCTCAGTTACTCTTGATTGAACGTTACTTGACTTAACTTATAGAAATCTGTTTTCCACAGATTCTTATCTTAAGTCAAAATAAGTTTTCAGTAACTGCTCCCATAGAAAATGTACTAAACACATCAAGTCAGCTGATTAAATAAGTCAAGTCAAGTTACTTTCAATCAAGAGTAACTGAGCCTTTAACGTAACTTGAAATAACTTAAAGAATCAGCTGCTAGATTAATATCGAGCCCTAACCGCCAAATTGACGTAAGCGACAAAAAGCAAATTTTACAGGAGAGCGTTTTTTCTGAACTTGTTTGCATTGACTTGGCATACAAATTATAAAACTTACAGGCTGTATTTTCATCAAAATGTCAATTTCGGAAAAAATGTCACTTAAGTCAATTTGGCGGTTAGGGCTCGATATGGGCACAACTACTCAGAACTTATTTTCGTTAATGTATCTAGTATATGATTACTTCGTATTAAGGACAAGCGTTGAGCTCTCTTAAGCGAACGATAAAATCTTAAATATTCTTCACTGTTAAGTTAATTTAAGTTGAGTTAAGTTACGTTACGTTACGTTAGTTACGTTACGTTAAGTTAAGTTACGTTAAGTTAAGTTAACGTTAAGTTAAGTTAAGTTAAGTTAAGTTAAAGTTAAGTTAAGTTAAGTTAATGTTAAGTTAAGTTAAGTTAAGTTAAAATAGTTATTAAGTTAAGTATTAGTTTAAGTTAAGTTAAGTTAAGTTTAGTTAGTTAAGTTAAAGTTACGTTAAGTTAAGTGTAAGTTTATATTAAGTTAGAAGTTAAGTTAGTAAGTTAAGTTAATTAAGTTAAGTATAAGTTAGTAATTGTATTTAATATTAAGCATTTAAGTTAAGTTAAGTTAAGTTAAGTTAAGTTAAGTTAAGTTAAGTTAAGTTAAGTTAGTTAAGTTAAGTTAAGTTAATGTTAAGTCTTAGTAAAGCTAAGTTAAGTTAAGCTAAGTTAAGTTAAGTTATGTTAAGTTCAAGTTTAATTAAGTCAATTAATTAATAAGTTACTTATAGTCAATTACTTAAGTCAATCACCTTAAGTCAAATAAGATTAAGTCAAGTCTGAATTTAAGTTAAGCTTATGTATAAGTAAATACCAAATTTAAATAAAAATTGACTTAATCATTATGTCGCTCTTATGCCTTCAAATAACATATTCAACCGTCTGTTTAGATATTAAGATTAACCTATATGTATAAGAAAAAAATATTAGAATAAAAATTGATTACTGTGTTTCAAATTCTCTTCATCTCCATCTTATTCCTCTGCAAGATAAAATTATGATAAGGTACCTCTGATTTAGGATATTAAGAGCTTTTATACATAAATATATAATGTGTAGAAAAATATATAGAAAAAAAATCGTGACTTACTGTGTTTTTTCGCTTCCTTTGTTTTTCTATTTCAATCCGATCGTTTATTATATCTGCAATGATAGAGAAATTATGAATTAAAAGATATTTTTGATTGTATCGAATAAAAATGAATGTAAAAGCCAATTTCTATGACTCCACATTGAATTGATTTAAGATAACAAGTGCAATTCTATAAAAAAACAAATTATTTGTTTTTGCACTTCCGCACGAGCTTGAATCATTTCCACTCATTAAAGCGATTTACTTCCCCATAGCTTCCACGCGCTCCTTTCATTTATCTTAAACCTTACTGTAACTGACTGTCGATAATGTTCTAGACAGTATGTTTTAATTTTTTGCTTTAATCTTATTATTATTTTTTTATTTTTTCACTAACCAACTCATGCGCATTTATAATTTGCCTCGTCTAGGCGAGAAATTATGTGTCACCCGTGAAATTATTTGCCGCCGTCGAGTTTTGCGTTCGAAAAATGAAAAGCTTCAAAATTAATCGAAGCAATAACAAAGTTCTGATATACATGAGCCCCGATTCGGGGTATAGTATAGAAGAAAATTCTATATGGAGAATTTTTATGTACTTGTAAGAACATTGTGTCAGTCTCTCGCCTATGGGCGAGAATAAAAAAAAAACAGGAAGTAAGTTGTTATATGTTGGCGCACTCAATCAGATTTTGTCGCTTACTTAGAGCACAAAAAATAAAAATAAAAAAATCCGACGTAGCTTTAAGCAAAAATGCGACGCAATCGTAGTCATTTACGGATTTATTGCCGTACTTTTTACATGGAATATGATTAAAAATGCACTCGTGCATGTCCCTCAAGTTAAAAGTCAAGTTCATGGCAATTTTTTTTTTTTTTTTCAAACGAAATCAAGGCACTTATCAATCATCAGAGCGACAGAAACAGTCGCAGCTCAAAAAATAGATGCACTAGGATCTTCACATTCAGAACAAAACAGAACAAAGAAATTTTGAAAGGAAGTGCTTCTCAATAATGTCAAAATTCGACGCTAATATGCTATCCAGACGTACAACGAAATATCGAAATTTTAGAAAATTGAAATCGCCTGGACTTCAAATGAAAAATTTGTTCTAAAATTGTCTGAAATCTCAAAATTTCGTTGTACGTCTGGAAATCATATTCGGGCATGTCTAATACGACAGAAAACGTTCGATTTCGCTTAAATTTGTATGGAAAATTCATTGATTTCGAACGTTTTCAATCGTTTTCGATTTCTGTGACATGCCCGATTATTTGAGATAATAATATGGGAAAAATAAGTTCCTTAAATTTTTGGAATTATGTAGATAAATACCGAAATGCAACGAGTTTCGGAAGTCAGATCTTCGAAAGTTGAAATTTTCAAACATATTTCTATTGGTCCCTGTGCCAGTTCAACTTAATCAAACATTTTAGTTATTAATGAATTTTTCAAAAATTTTCATAAAAGCTAAAACCTTCAAAATGCTTTAACTAGGATGAATTCTACGAAATCAAGGGAAATTATGAAAAACAGAACCTTTACGGAAGTATGACAACAATTAATATCGCCAAAAATTGAAGATTTTGGAAATTTTATGCACTCTGAAGCATTTCTATTCAATTATTATAAACCGAAGCTTATATTGTTATCTTGAAATAAAAAAGGGAAAACTCCATCTATGGACCATTTTAAATTTATACGCAGTTGATGTCTGTCGATCTCCCGCTAGAATAATTTTGACGCAACCGACTGTCCAATATTGATTGAGTGCCTCTATTCCGTGAGCAGCTACTGTTAAAATTGTCGACTCATAAGTTCAATTAAGGCAATTTCAAATTGAGAAACCTCCGTTACCGATAGACACCAATGAGCGAATTTGATGAAGATAAGGATATTTGCAAGGGATGTATTCTTTGGTAGGTGGTCTGGAACTGTAAAAGAATTTATTCAAATCAAATTAAAACTATTTTTGGCTCAAATCTGAATTTTCAAAGGACTTGCCTTATTTGATCATCTTTCAAAAATTTATCACAATTTGAAGTTTGATGTTCTCAGAAAGCTTTTCAAATCATCGAATCGACAAAACCGCATCATTTGGAAATCATCATGAACACCAAAAACCCATCAAGCTTACAATTTCCCTTTGGTTCATTTGTTCATCGATTGAACAATTGCTTTGATTTATCGACTGGCTTCGTTAAAATAATAATAATAATAATAATAAAAAAGAACTATTTCCCAACAAATTCGCAAGTTATCACGTCACAGACCCACCACAACGACAAAGACGACGACGACAAGGAAGAAATAGGAGCCGCTTTGCTTAGCAGATTCATTCAGTCGAGCAAAATTTCTTTCATTCGCAGACAAACTTTGGAAAGTATTAAATTTCCGCTTGATTGAAATCTTTGAACTCTTTCATGGCGTGCGATTATCTTCAATGAGCGGATAAGCCATTGAATATAACAAGCAAAGAGAAATAACATAAAATAACCGCCATGAGCCATTTATATATGAATGTGTATGAATTCGCCGACTGCACGAGACTCGATTTGCTGGAGTTTATTAAAAGAACGTGCCTTTTTTGGATCATTGAATGCGTGTGGCCGAAGTTCGTTCTTTCGCAATTGTACACATAATAAAATGGAGCAAATTTGTTTCGTTTTTTTTTTAAAAAGGGGGATCAAATTCGAACAAAAATTTTTCATGAAGGGCCTCCAAAACAAAATTAAAAAAGAAACGACATCTCTTAAAATTGATTTGCAAACCGTTAAAATGTATTTGACGCAATATGACGGAATAAATTATGGAAAAAATTCCCTGAGCAGTCAAGCCTGTTTTACAGCATGAATATCTTTAACAATTATACCTCAAAGTGTGGAAGAAACCCGCTGGGTTTCAAATTCGATTCACAGTAATCATTCATCATAGAGATGTGAATATATTTATCTTATCCATAATTTGAACTCTAAGAAATCCAATTCAAAACCATATCATTTACGCTTGCTTCGGAATTTCATCTCAAAAATTACTGTCTGCGATAGTCGAAGAAAAAATAAAACACAAAATCCACAATCTGAGCCACAATCGCTGGTGATTTCTTCCAGTTTTTCTACTGCTGCTGCTGCTGCTGCTGATGATGTGCATGACTTTTTCGCCATATTCAAAGCGAGTTTTATCTCAGAAAAGGAGTGCAGACTGTTAACCACTTCAGCTAACTCGAATGCACTTGAACTTCTATAGAAAACCAGGAAGTGCATTGCTTGCGGGTACCACAGAATTGCGAGTATGTGATGATAATGATATTATAGTGTGGATAAGCACACAATCGAAGTTCTTTTCACATAGCCATACATCATGCCAAGTACCTTCCCGATACTCTAGAGAATGATTTGAACGATGTGGGAGCATATTATATATTGAATGATTTCTTTTTACTCAGGAATGTTCTTCGAGACATCAGCAGGATTTTTATCCATTCAATTTCAATGATAAAGATGCGGTTTGATTAACAAGGGATGTCATCATTTGCGGTGATATTGTGTTATCGGAAGAACTGCGAACAATAAGAATAAATCGAAATTGATTTGATTTCAGGTGGAGTCGACTGTGAAAATATTTTGACATTGTCTCAGAGAAGGGCCTTATAGATTATTCACCGATGGAGGAAACTGTTTTCATTGGCTTCAGGGTGAACTTTAACTTCACTTTTCAACCAACAAAATCGAAAAAGAAATTTCTTCTTTAGGCTCATACTAACTCTCCATTCTAGTTTGAACTCTGTGAAGGTTTCACCTTTCAAATGATAGTCCTTCAAGAAAGGCGGCGTCCATTAATTACGTCAACAAAACTAGGGGTAGGGGGTCTAGAAAATCTCACCAAATCGGCAAATCGAGTGCGAAAAAGTCTCACTGAAATTCACCTTAGGAGGAAGGGGTCCAAAGCTGGAGAAAATATATTGACGTTATTAATGGATGTCCCCAAAGCTTACACCAGGAGTAACGACTTCGGCCAAACATTTTTTGACAAATTCGAACGCAGCAAACGATTTTCAAGTTAAGCTGGTACCAGGGGCGGACTGGGGTCAAAGGGCCCACCGGGCGTTTGTAAAATAGAGCCCCGTTACCTAAGAAAAAAATAAAAAATAAAAAAATCATTACTCCATGAGTATTGATCCCAGATACAGCGCACTGGGGGCCCACGCCCCTGGCTGGCACGAAGAGTAGTTGGTGGAATATGTTCGAAAATTGAAACTTTCAAGCTCCTAAATCGACATGAATCCAACGACCGTTAATGACCGAAATAAATTGTTTAAAATTATTTGAATTTTCTAAATCTGACTTTTAAGAACCCCAAAGCCTTCGCACTGCTCGATTCGTTTAAATTTGAGGCTCGCTCAAGACATGTCTGTCCATGAAAACCTGTTGAAAAGAAAAAGGCATTGTGGGGTCATTTCAGCGATTTCTATTCAATCTTAACAAATTAACAACCGCCTTCAAGGAGTATCTTAAAGAAAATACTAAATATATATATCTTTATATGCTTACAAAAGACTTACAGACTTAAGGGCAGACACATCGAAACAAACGAACAAAAATAAACTTTGTCTCTTGAAACGCTTAAGACAATGCTTGCCATCTGAAATGGGGGTTAAGAAAAGAAAAACCGCATTTAATTTTTCTTAGCAGGAAAAACCACAAAAGCAAACGGTGAACACCCACAAAATTGTTGAAAACTGTTGACCGTCATTCCATACCATTGAGAACCGGTCAAGCTTGGAGCCGCTGCTATTGAATCGAGTGAACTCGAAAACGCTTAATGGCCGCTTGCGCTTCATAAACGCTGATGTGGCTTTTGTGACCCATAGACAAAAACAAAAATAAAAATAAACACACTAAAATCACTTGAAGGTGTGTTTTTTTTCGCTTTGAATGTTCCCATGCAATTACTTTTCTGCTGCGCCCGCCGCTGCTGACCTTTCCGAGCGAAAGCGCGTCCAAAAAATATCGCAAAAAATAAATTTTAAAGACGAAATTTACCGGAGATCAGCCCATTTCCTTTAATGGCTAAAAAAAAAGAAAAAAAATGTGTAGATTTTCTTAAGAGCGAATTTTTCTTTTTTTTTTGTGTTGTTTTTTTTTCTTTCAACATTTTCCACCTTAATTTATGCGATATCGCTTAATAAAATGTCGTGGGTGCGCTTTTGTTTTTCCAGTTTATTTTCGTTGACTAACTTACTTAATAGTCCCCACCCCCCCGCCAACTGACGTCAATGCGCTGATGTGTTCTGTCGATTAAGCCGCATTCGATTGCCGTTGTTTTCATGTCAAAATTAATTGACGTCTCTTTGTGTATTGCGGAACAAACAGACAGACAGACAAACAAGCAAACGAATAAACAAACAAAATGATAATTATATTATTTGCATAACTTTTCCCCTATTTATTTTCTAATGAAGTTCGACTTTGGTCTGGGTTTTGGTGAACTTTTATTTAATTACAAGTTAGCCTAGAATTTAAGTGGCAAATGTGCAGTTATAACAACAGTGAATACTCTCATATGAGGAATCTCGGAGTAAAGAGATTTTGAGCAATTTAAGGTAGGTATTGCAGATCCCATAACAGGAGGCATGCAAGGCTATAACTACCCAGCGTTGAGATACGAAAACTATCGACACAAGAACGATTACAATAGAAATCGATAAATAAGCATTAACCCTTTCGTGCCTACTGGGACAATACGTCCCACTCAGTTAAAACTTGATTTTTTTTTATTAGGACATATGTGTCCCATCTAAAACTGGGATTATATATCCCAGGATAACCGAAGGACATTCGAAATTTTTTAAGTATGCAGAACATGATTTTTTTTGCTCCTTTATCAGGCCTGTAGAGAGGGGGTGGAGAAGGGGGATTTTTCCCCGCGCCCGGGCTTTCTGAAGGGGCCCACAATTGGCATGGGCATTTTTTTTTTTTTTTGGTCGCACATATCTGTGAGCACTTCGGAAAAAAATCCCCCGGGCCCCAAATTTCTCTCTACGGGCCTGTCCTTTATCCATTTCTGCAATCAGTTTTTCAAAAAAAATGCCTGTGTTTCGAGAAAAAAAAACTACGGCTCAAAAGGGTTAAGTGAATATTTTTAATGATCAGTAAATTATAATGGAAGTATTTCAGTATTCCTCTCGATAAAAGCTCTTCCCGCTTAAAAGCATTTGAATGAGTTATTTGGAAGAACAGAGCTCATTGCCTATAAATACCTTTTCTCAGGTTCATATTTATCAGGTCATGAGATCTTAAGGAAAAAATGACACTCAAAACTGCATTTGCTCTTGTATCAAAACAATTTTAGTACATTGAAGAATTAAAATTTCATATCTTTCGATGATTTAATTTGGGTAGTACAAACTATATATCAAAGGAATATACACTTTACTCTCTCCCTGCGGACACTCCTCTTAAACGGACACTTTTTGGGAATCCCCTAGTGTTCCTGCTTCTCAAATAGTTCCCCTTAAGTGGACACCTCTGTTAAGCGACATATTTTCCGGTCCCGTAGGTGTCCGGGAGTGCACAGTACACATATGGATGAAGAATGGCATTTATGTATACATATATTAAATTGGATATTCAAAACAATCATAGAACAACTGCTTTCTATCCTTCTTGCGGAAATCTTCTACGGCAGTATTTCGAAATTTTATTACCCACAATTGTTCGATTATTCTGGGATGACTAATTTTGTAGAAATGCAGTAACAAATATTTTTCGTAGTATGACGACTTCTGATTCATATCTCGAAGCAAGTGAATTGAGTTTCACGAAAGCAACGACGAATGCAGGGAACAACAACAATAAAAACCGACTGTACGTACATAGTTATTCATACCTCGAAGAATTTATCAGGCACTTTGATAACAATGCGTAGCTCTTATCGCTTCACAAGAAGAGAATTGAAAATGTACATAAGCTCACTGAAAGGAAGCCTTCATAAACCCAAAGGAATGCGGCACTTCTTTGCCCGAGTGGAATTGACGTCTTGAATCACAATTAATGCTCAAAAAAATACTTAGAAATAGAGAGGTGGCAAGAGGAGGATCAGGAAGACAGATATAGAGGGGGTGGGGACGATGAGCATTTGTCAATTTTAATTTATGCCAACTCAATGTCAACTTTATGCGTCAACGCATTCAATGTTGCCCAGTGTAAGTGAGTTGACGGAACTTTACAGTGACTGAAATTAATTGAGATCACATAAAAATTAAGACAAATAAAGAGCGTACTTTATAGCGGTGTAAATTTTCTCCCTTCCGTAGATCTTCTTTCTACATTTCAGTAGGGCGAGTTACACAACAATCACGTTATTCCTTTCAAGTTGATTTTTCCATTTAAACAAGTAGGTAAGGTGTTATACGAGTACATTAGGTACCTACTGAATACCAAATTAGCACAACGCTTTTAAAAAACGACTATTCTCGAACAAAATTTACACGCTTACTTTTCGTCTACACTTCTGAAAGTCTGTAATTGAAAGGCTTTCTCAATTCAGAACGTGCTTGTTTATAAATATTTGAAGTCATCGATAGAAATCATGTAAGCTTTACGTGACACTTGCCTCAATATAAATTTAAATAATTATTTTCCATATTGAAATTAGGATTTGAAAATCTTGGAAAATATTTGCATTTCGAAATTTCTTTAGAATTCAGATAGCAATCGGTTTTAATGGTATGCTCGAAAGTGTTGGGTAATTAAGAAAAAATTCTGAAAATTCAACGGCATCGGAAAAAAGGAGGCTTTACACATTTTGGCAGTCATCGGGTAACAATTTCAGTCTTTAAATAATATATGCGGAGTCATCTCACATAATCTCTGTCATAAACACTAGAGAAAATCTACAAGTGTTACATTCCGGGAGTCATCATCATCATCAGGACTGAAATTCGCCTTTTAGACAATTATTTTGAGCACTGGTTCTCACCTCTCTTGTCTTGTCTCGTACCACTTTATGAAAAATATTTTTCATATTCTGCATTAAATCTGATAAAAATAGAACCGCCTTGCCATAGCTTGAGAATTGCTGACTTGGAGCTTTACTAACGAAGGAATTTTTTTTTAAAAAATTTGAAGTACAGTGGGGTCTCGTTATAAGTCGATTCGCACTTACGTCACGTATCAATTAACACCCTGGTTCGCTATACGTCACAAATGATTCGCAATTACGTCTAAAAGTTTGGGGGAACATTTTTTTCGTCTTTTGCGCCCCTAAGTGCCATCTCCAATGACGCGTCAGGTGCGTTCTGTCAATTGAGGCAAACACATGCAAGCATATGGAAGCAGCTCAAATCAATTGCGTTGTTGTGGACGCAGCGTAAAACGTTCTGAATCCGACGATTAATTGGAAATCAGACATTCGAGCAGTGATGCCAGTTGTAGGGAATTTTAATTTTTGTATTGACTTTAAAAAAATTTGTGTATCAATTTTTGAGCTTTGAGGAACCAATTAGAAATTATTTCATACAATCATATGAAGAAAAGTCGATTCGTTATAAGTCGATTCGCTATACGTCGATTTTTTAGGAACGAAAAACAACTTATAACGAGACCTCACTGTACTGAAGGTACTTATTGGAAAGTTCCTTTTTATAGATTTATCGATTTCAATTATTTTTCTTATTTAGATACTTAAAAGTTCAAATGGATTTGATCGAAAATTAAGTTTTCTTTTGAAATTTTTCTCAAGAAATCTTAAACGTTCTTAAGAAGCTTTGAGTCGCATAAAACATCAAAGATTTTTCCAAGTATAACTCCGCGACCCATTAAAGGCCAAAGCGTGTAGATATAATTATGCAAGAAATATTAAAACATAAGTTATTGTGAAGTTTTTTCACATCTTCTCATTGTTTTCGAATCTCGTTTTTCAAAATTAATTTAACTCTCAAAATATATGTAGGTAATATGGAGATTCATTGAGGTTTGTAAATTGTATAAAATGGAAAATGAGCTGTCGAAACTTTTAACAAAAATTTGTATACATATGTTATACATTTTTCCATCGTTAATGGGGTCGCGAATCGTGATGGTTTCTTTGAGAAAACAGATTAAGGTAGTCATATATTGTATGACATATCGAAGAAACACTAAAAATACCTAATTATTATAATAACTGGAAAAATTTATAAGTATACCTTTACATATGTAAATTAAAGTCTATGAAGGCCAGATTCCAAAAAAAAGAAACGAAAAAGCTTATTCAATAAATAAATAATAAATTAAATTAGAGCTGTAAAAATGCAAATATTTACACTAATCGGGTATATTCGTTATTTTTGTTGAAGTAATCGTTACTAATTACTCGTTACTAAGAACTCGTACTATTTTTCTAAATATTGTTCATTCATTCATAGAATAACTCAAGCATATAGCATAAGCACACCACACTTCTATTACGTGGTTCACCAAACTATAGTGTGAGCTATGGCGTGATTCACCAAAGTTAAACTTTTTTTACCAAAACAGGGTGGCTCGCGCCAAAATTTGACCGAAGTTGCAGCTATAGTTCTATATGAACTCAAGATTGATAAGGTAATCAAAACTCCCTCATGCTCTTTGACTCTTCATTCAGTAGTTAGTAATCAAATATCAACTCAACTCATTCTACTACCATACTGTTTTGCGGACCCATTATTTTAGTACTTAATTACTCCGGAAACCATCAGCTGGCATGTGTGCAAAAAAGTACTAGTAACGAGATACTTCCATCAGTAACGAGACGTTATTGATTACTGACTATAGTAGTCGGTATTTTTTACCGAATAGTAACGTTATTTTACAACTCTAAATTAAATTAATTTTACAATGGAAAATCTTCCAACGGGCAATATTTTCAAAGCAAAATGTATCCCAGTAAAATTTAAAAAAATAAAATAAAAAAACACTGGAGAAGATAAACAGCCCGATTCTGAATATTCCCGGGGAACGAATTCACTTTTCTCGAGACTAAAATACTTCTTTTTTTAAATAGATAGGGCAAGGAAAATTATGGGTATGAGTCAAATACCTATTCCCCATCAAATTTCCTCCACCAAATATTTAAAAAAGAAGAAATTTTATCTCGACAAAAGTAAATTCCCCGGGAATATTCAGAATCGGCCTGAAAAAGATTTTCGTCAAATGCAAAACTTGTTCCCTTGATTTTTATGGTTCCACTTAGAAGGCTCACGTGGCCTAACACGTTGCACAGAGAAAAATTCTGTTCACTTGTCTTTTATTAGACTGTAGGGCAAGTCGATTTGATTTCGCCAAATTTACTGGAAGATATCCCATGGCAGACATTTCTGTCTGCTGTTCTGATATGCACGTTAGTACATTTATAGCACTTGTTTCCAAATAATTATTTTTGAATTTTTCAGCAGATCTCATAGCACTTTTCCCATGGACTTCGGCCTTCTTAAAGCACAACTCGACACTGAGTCATGCGATTTAAGAAAAATATACCTCAAATAAAAAAAAAATAAACCCCTCTAAGTTTGCCTTTTAAATAATTTTTAGATCGATCAAGAAAATGAGACCTGTAGAGTAGTGACCTTCAAACCTTAAAAGAATCACATGTTTTAAAAGAAAACCCGTAGTTGTTTTAGATGCCAACTTACGAAACGAAAGGCTCTGGGTTCAACTCTCAGCTCAGGTCATGGATGTTTGTGTCGTTTTTTCTGTTTCTGTTTTCCTTTGTTTTCCCATTTTTCGTGGATCACAATGGGGGCCCATATGGGGCCTAAGTGTGCCACCCTTAATGGTTGCAGCCGAACTAACTTCACTTAACCTAAAGAAATCATGAAACTTTATCGTTCATCATTTTTAGTAACAAATCGCATGACGGAGAAATAGGCAAGAGGACTCAAATGCGTCAACCCCCTCACGATGAAGCCCCCCTACCTTAAGCATCAGCTATAGAAGAGAAATTCAAGTGTGAATACTAATCTCACATTGGGTATCTAAATGACAGCGACGTTATCGCAACGACTTCCACTTCATTACATATTTACACCAATATTTAAACTAAGTAAGCTATATCAAATTGTATATATGACTATATAGAGTAATTATGTAAATGCCTATGTGTGTAAAACTTATGCTGCCTTTGTTATATTCAAACGAAAATGTTATGCGAAGCTCGTAGCAGCGTAAGTGATGAAGACGTCCTCAATCGAAATCCGAAAAGAATAAATAAATAGACTGATAAACAATATAAACATTATAGGGAAGCTTGCGAACAAACAAAAACATCTCAAAACCCAAGGGACGAAACGGGATTCCGAGACGAAGCAAACAAACAAAAAAAAAAAAGCTTTTTTAAGCTCCATCGCACTGTTAAGCCCTAGTTGAGGCGTCGAAAGCGCGATTCCCCATGGATTTGGATTCGGATTATTTTTTTCTTATTCTGTTCGTTAAAATAAATCACCCAAGCCTCAAAGGAAATAAGGAGACCATGTGTTTTTTCTTTTTTTTTTTTACAATGAGTGTTAATTTGTGATAGCGTCGGAGTCAGCATATTGGACCTGATGGTTCTCTCCATGTAGGGTTAAAAATGTTGTATAAAATGTGAATAAAAAAACACATAAAAAAAACCACCCATCACTTCCATGATTACCTTATATATATACCGAAAAAATTCAGGATAACGGCAACCTGTGGTCACCTCACTTTTAAGCTAATACATTGGCAAAAAATTCTTGCTCAAAATGAGCTCCAAATCGAAACCGATTTCACATGAAAAAAATCCATCCATGCCAATCAGACAGTCACAGCAATCACAGCGACAAAAAGAAAAGAACTAATCCCCCTAACAATAGAAGCCAAACAGAAGGAGGATGACTTTCTTTGGGGGTATGTGAGTTGAACGGTTTATATATTGTTGCCGTAGAGCTGACGAATACGAAATGCCAACGAGATTTAACGTTCCATTAAATTTAAAGGATAAATAGCAATTGTAGTGTGAGCAGCAATGGAATTCCATGATGAGAAAATACTCCCAAAGCAAAAATAAAAAAAGAAAACCAAAGAAATGCAAAAGAAATGAATAAAAATATTTGGAAATTTCGTCACGTTCTGCCGTGTTATACAACGGAGCATAAATGGCATAAATTTTAAAGATTGAACGACCAAGAGCGCTGAGCATAGAACTTGAACTTGACCTTAGTCGATAGCTTTATTTAATAAGACAATGTTGCTGATGTCGCCAGGCCATGGCTTATCGTTCGCACAGTGATTCGATTGTTGCTTAAGACACAATAATAAGCAGCTTAAAATGCATTCAAATGAGCTACTAATTCCTATAAGCCGCTTAGTGGCAGTGCAGTGACTTTCAACGGCCGATACAATATCCCGTGTCAGGCCTCATGCGTGACCTAATTTCACAATGTCACATAATTCTGCTGCTTTCAATGGAATGAAAACATTTGAGAGCATTGAAGGCCTAAAGAAAATGAGATTAGACAAAAGAGAAAAAGGAAAATAATAATGGAAATATGTATGTACTTTCAGGCAGAGAAAATGTTATGTCAAGATGTAGAGAGGGAGGGAGAGATATCATAAAAATTTACCTTTCGAACGCTTTAAAAAAAATTTTTTTTAATCTTCTGGGAATGTCGACGAGGACCTTGTTCTTTTCAACTTACTAGTATTCGAATAATAAAATTTTCTTTAAATTTAATCCACTTAATCGAAGCGAATTCTATGAATTTCTCATACCTTTCCATCGAACAATCAATTTGAGAAAACAGAGCGCAAAACAGTTGAACGACAGAGAAATTCCCATTATTTAGCACTTGGCCTAAAAATTTTGTGAAAAGAATAATTCTCCTTGGAAATCGAATAATGGAAACAAAAAAACGTCAATATCCGAGCGAGTTCTTTAGATCAAAATAGCAAGAAATTCACCTTTTAGTTATGAAGAATGAATACAACGCCTGTGGGAGAGATTTCGGGCCTCCAACATAACACCAAATAGAATAATAATTGAGAAATGTAGTGCGAATTTTTAATTTCTTATTTTTCATTAAATAATGGAAATCTTTCGGGCTTTGAAAACACAGATAACCCTCACACCGAACGTGTTTACGTCATTAGAGCTTGAGAAACGATCGATAGCGCTATCGATACTCTCGATGGCTTCAAACTATCGAAAACTATCAAACTATTTTTTTTGAAGACTATCGATAGTTTTGATTCATGGTCATTTACTTTAGCATTGGAAAGATGGTCCTGGCGGTGACAGAGGGCTTTCTTCTTTTCGAAATGGACAGATTCCTAAAAATGCCTTACTTTAGATTAGGGCGAGCCGCTTGAAAATTCATCTTTCGATTATCAAAATTATCGATTTTCAAAATTATCGATAATCGAAACTATCGATGATGATGGTGATAATGATTTTGATGATGATTATGATGGTGATGGTGACGTTGGTGTTGATGATGGTGAGGGTGGAGATGAATATGGTGATGATAATGGTGATGATGATGATAGTGATGATGATGGTGATGATGATGGTGATGATGATGATGGTGATGATGATGGTGATGATGATGGTGATGATGATGGTGATGATGATGGTTATGATGATGGTGATGATGATGGTGACGTTGGTGTTGATGATGGTGAGGGTGGAGATGAATATGGTGATGATAATGGTGATGATGATGATTATGATGATGGTTATGATGATGGTTATGATGATGATGATGGTAATGATGATGGTGATGATGATGGTGATGATGATGGTGATGATGATGGTGATGATGATGGTGATGATGATGGTGATTATGATGGTGATTATGATGGTGATGATGATGGTGATGATAATGGTGATGATATGGTGATGATGATGGTGATGATGATGGTGATGATGATGGTGATGATGATGGTGATGATGACGGTGATGATGACAGTGATTTTGACGGTCATGGTAATGATGATGTTTTTCATTCTGATTGTTTTTCGGCAGTCCCGCGCTTGTCTGTCGATTGCGTGACATATCTGAATTTGTGTGTGCGCCTATAGCCATACCTAAATTTGTATTTGGACGTTGTGTACCTTATGCATTTTTTCGCCTTTTCGGCTTGTGAAGAGACGATTTGCTTTCTCATGAGAGCGAACTCTCTGCTCTAAACCGGTTTGTACTTTTGTGTATTTGAGTGGATCGTGGGTGAGAGTTGTTCGGGGATGTGGTATGGGAGAGTTTTTTTTATCTTCCCCGTGCGTCCCTCTCCAATAAACCAACTTTGTTGTCGCGTAAAATGAACGATGAACATGTTGAACGCACATTGAATTCTCCGTCGGCAAAGTCTCGCTATTTGAGTGTCCTATTATCAATTTTTTTTATATGTGAACATTTAGACGAAATTTTACATCTCTTAACATCGAATTCTCCTTATTGATAAGGACAGCAACTATATTTCATAAAATTTTGTTCCACATCATTTTCAAATTTACTTCCCTTCCAAAATACAAAATACATTTAAAAAAATATATATAAAAAAAATCAACAATATTTTTGTCACAAAAAATTGCTTAGAGGCCTAAGCGAAAAACTGGCGAGCATTACAACTACTTGGGCCAAAGTGAAACTTGATCGCCTGGTGCTCATGGCTCCACTGTCAGCGTTACAAAAGCTAGTATGGCACGTTATGCAAATCTGATCTTTCTGTTGCTTTTGATCCTTTCGCAAGGCAACGCAACTTTCCACCGATGCCGGAAGACACCCCTTGCCGATCAGAGTTTTACGCTTTTTAGTTTTAATCTTCACGATCGCACATTGAAATTCGGTGGCGTTCATAAATTTTTGATTCAGAATACCGATCCAATCGTAAAATGTTTTCGCCGTCGCTGTCATATTGCTGGCGCATTTTCGACTGCGTTTCTCTGCGGACTTGGCACTTGCGTCATCGTAAACTCCCTCCCAGCATTCTAAGTCCGATCTTGCTATAACAATTCATTTTTGCATTATAGGATTTTTTGGAATTTTTTTAACTTATTTTTTTTTTTTTTTCATTTGCTTACCAAATATTTGCAAGCATATTGCCAATAATATGACAACAATTAATTTATTATACATTTCTTTTATGTCAAATCTCAGAAAGAAGCCAAATACGTTCTACAGTGATTTATTTTAAATTAATTCGTAAAAAAAAAAATAAACTAATTTTTCAATTAATTGAAAAAGTTTTTGACATCAATCGGAATGATTCCTCAATGCTACGAAACATTTGTATTATATTAATATTTGGGGGTATTCCCTTAAAAGTGAAAAGATAGAAAAAGGGGAAAAGTATGAAAATTCACTTATTTTGTAGCCTTCTTGATTTACGAGTTTTCGAGGCAAATACACGTTTGATGTCTTTTTCCAGTGATGAGTCCGACAATTAGACACGCAAATCGAGCCCAGAAAAACATTCAGCCTATAAACATGCTTAGCAACAGGATCTACTAAGGCTGTTGCAGGCTGTAGGCCAACAAGTTGCCCGCCAAAATGTATCGACAATGTACATCAACAGGCGTCAAGTCGTGGCGCAGAGTCCCATACCTTTCCTACTTATCAAGGCCTTTGAGACAGTCTTGAGACACATAGGAGTAGATACTATCTACTAGATAGGATATGCCGGCTCTAGGCCAAGGGAATTGCGCCACTAAAATGTATCGAAATGTACTAAAATGCTCCGCCAAATCCGCTGGAATATCCATTAGAATAGGTCTGATTTGATAAACAGACCTGTTCCCCATAAAACGGACGATTGAGGGATAATTTAAATGACCTCCAAATTACGCTTAGGAAATGATTTTCTGAATCAAGTAATCAAAATTTCCCCTCAATCTTGGTAAAGGGAAATAAGTCACATCAATTTGGGAATTGAATAACCTTTCCCCGAGAAAGGGAAAATCACATACCCGATAAATTCGGTCTGTAAAATTGGTGTCATTTTAGCATGTTTTAAATATGTGCAAGAACTCCTCTGCCCTTTTGGTAACCAGTCTTTTCTTATGGCTAAAATCCAAGTGAAAACTGGACATTTAAGTCGCTCACTTATGCATAATTTATTTAAAAAAAATAAAAAAATAATAAACACAAATAGTTATTAAATGGCCATTGCAATCGAGAAAATCATCCTCGAAACTTATTAATTAAAAATTTCCATTCCATCTCCCTCATGCACGCTTGAAGTGCCAAGAAGTTAAGAAATCTTCCTAGAAAATCGATCTCCAAAATGCGATGGCTTTTCTCAATAACACGAATATGAACCCAGTTGGCTGCGAGGCACTATTGCAAAGATCAGATTCGCAAAAATAGCATTTATGTTTTTTAAAGTCCGTACTCAGCATATGATCAGGGAAGCATGCTTCAACAATGTATGGAACACATCCCTTGACGATTACGCTGCTCTTCGAGAAATAATCTATTTTCAAAAACAAACACTTGAAGCCGCGAGCGGCGAGTATACTTCGATTATTAAAAAAAAATTCCGTATGTGACGGTTCCGACGCTTCGTCTTCCGCCGGAGGAACTGTCGGCGTTACATTCTCCTCATCGTCTTCAGGATCTAAACTTATTTTCGTATCTTCTTCCTCCTGGGTTTTGATACCATAGGAGCGGTATATTTTTATGGCTCTTCTGGTAAGATTCGAACTGCAAACTCTTTGATTAATGTACAGGAATTTCGTCTTTTCCTTGTAAATTGCTTCATTGCACATTAATCCCAACTCTTAAAAAATTACGCAAATTATCAACAACATTCCTTCTCTCTTTCGATTGCAATTAAATATCCTTACCAGAACCTGAAGAATATTCTAATAAAAGTAGAAAAACAATAAATTTCAATAGCATATTTTTTCTCTATGTTCTAAATTCTTCATAATAAAAAAAAAATAAATAATTCTTCAAATATTGATGACCCAATGGGGGAAAAAAAAATGTTAAAAAAATTTTAATCAAATTTTGAAAATCTAAAAAAATAGTGAACTTGAATTCTGAAAGCCGAACAAGTACTAACGACCGGTTTCGGAAAGCGCGGGAACTTTTGGAAATATTTAACCCATGCAAATATATAATATGGCACTAATTTCAACCCGCGAGGAGAACATTTTTTGGTATACGAGCATGGCAAAGCCGCGAATCCTAGCCAACTATTTGACAGTACCTACTGACGATTGGGTATGGAATCGCATGGGAGTGGTGTCTTACATCACGAAGGGCTAACCATATGACCTGGTAAAGCGGGGACCCGCAGCCCCATGGTCTGATTGGCCTGGGCTTTGGGAGGCCATTTGTGTGAGTCTCTCTGGGGCTGTGGTTATTGATAATGAGGTGAGGATGACATCGGATCTTGACAAAGGATTTTGATTGTCGCTACATATATCCCTGCATAAGATATTGGTACACTGTATAATTATTCATTGGAAACCAGGCATTAGTCTGATGAGTGCAAACTAAGGCTCAAAAAAAGATTGATAGGCCCGTTACGAAAGCGGGCAGTATAAAGTGCTGTCAAAATGTCATGGTTGCTTGGTAAGTGTGGCTGCCGGCAAAGGTGACATCACACTTAGGCCTCACATGGGAACGAAAAATGGAAAAACAAAGAGGAACAGAAACAGAAAAACATTAACGACCTCAGCTGCGAGTTGAGCCCAGAGAGAGGTCTCATCTCTAAGATAGCATCTCAACCAACTTCGCCACGGCGGCCAACTAATGTCATGGATACTCATCCAAAAAACAACCAAAATTTCAAAGTTTGCTTCATAAAATGTAAATACACTAGCGAATGCTAAGTAGAAGGAAATGTTTAATGCGTTGTAGTGGAAACAGACCCTAAAAATCCAACTGCCATAAGTGCTTTACATAAAAAAGCTAATTAAGGTCACACATCTTTTTCACCCTACAGCCCATAGAGGACAAATTTGCGCCCACATACCCTCAACGATTTATAGAAATACCGCTAATGGTGAACTGAACTTTGTGGGGACAAGCTTATCCCTTATACGTTTAGGGGTTATAACGGATCCAGATCAAATTTTTGCCCACAGTAAGGCACCAAAAACCATTACCTCAAACACTAAAGTATCAAGTCGATCGTAAAAGAAACAAGGGCCTTCTCTCATTATCCAGTTCAATCGAATATCCTGTCTCTCAAGCCAAGTACCAGAAGTGCATATATTTATTTACATAAATTTCTCGAACATAATCTTCGTAACGTAGGTTTATACGTTGTACATATATACATACGCTTTATAACGATTTATGAACTCAGAGTTATCCCTTAGATCATATTTAATCAATCCAAATGTTCAGATCACAGAGCATAAATGTGTCTCAACGTATCAATTGCACGCTTAACAGAATTCGAAAGGTCGAAAATTAACTGAATTGACGTCATAATTAGTCCGTTATGTCTTGAGGCACCCGATGTTGTTCTGATCAAGTTACAATAGTCATAACGACATGTATGCAAAGTCTGTTGCCTTTGTTGGGCTTTCGCCACACCACCAGCGAAATATTTAACACTTGCAGGAAGGCATCCGAAAAGTACGATCTCCCGATTGTTAAACGTCTCGATTTTAACGCGAGCACATTGAAAATTGCTGTCTGGTTCAATAGTACCAGGATCGACATCAAAGAATTCATAAAAACTCTTTCCGTAGTAGCTCAGATTCGTGTGGCAACTCCGGACAGGCGGCTGCAAATTTTCGTTATAAGCATCATAGACAGCTTCATAGCATATAAGAGAATTTCCTGAATAAAACGAAAATATGTAATGTAATGCTGTACTGCTTTCCGCTTTAACTTTTACTTACCAAAAATTACAAAAGAAACTAGTAATAAAAGGACTAATAATTTTTGCAACATATTTTTTGGAGCCCCTTTACAGAATTCTGAAGTTCTCCCAAATATTTCTTAGTATATAATTTAATATTTAATATGAGATAAATTGTTATGACAACACATTTGACAGAAAACCAAATGTTTTCTAACTTTATCTCTTTCTCTCTCTCTCTCTGTCTTACGCCTGGCTCCAACAGTGGGGGAATTCCTGAAAATATTCAACAATGGAGCCATTTACAATCAAAAACGCAGTTTATTGAAATTGGTGCCATATGTTTTCACTTATTGAATATTTGCAAGAATTCCCGGAATATTGGAAAGCAGGCATTAATGGGTTTTTATACAGAATTTATCGACGTATGTAAAAGCCCGTTCGTTATGAAAATCCGTTCATTGGAGATAAGAAATTTCAACGATTTTGAGCTCATAAAATTATTATAAGTACTCCAGCTTAGTACGAATATCATGAATACCAAAAACGAAAATGGATTAAGCTACAGCACTTAATAACTAACACTAAATAGCTAGGATTAAAACATGGATATATTTTCGATGAGTTGGCGTCTTCTACCCTTTATCGAGTTATCTTTATGATGACTGATTACGACTATGCAGAATACCTAGTTGACCTACGTGCGATTAATGATATCGATTATTATACTATCGACTTATAGTGAGAAAAAAAATACGACTATGCGATACTATCGATGGTTTCAAACTATCAAAACATCGATTATTTTTAAGACTATCGAAGTTCATTCATGGACATTCTACTTGAGCATGGAAATAATGCGTTAGCGCGGTTACAGATAGCTTTCTTCTTTCGAAATGGACAGATTCTGTGAAAAATATACTTTATTTAGATAAGGGCTGAGAGCCTCGAATATCCATCTTTCGATTACCAAAATTATCGAATTAATCGAAAATATTGATTCTAGAACTATCAACGGAAATATCGATTTTGAAAATACTCGAAATTGAAACTATAGATTTGAACTATCGATAATTTAAATATCGATTTCGAACTATCGATTTTTAACTTCGATTAAATGATTATCGATTATACCATCGATTATTGAATAATCGATTTGAACCATCGATTATTAACTTATCGATTTGACCATCGACATTCTTCTAAGAATATTGAAACGAAACCTTCCACGTTCTTGCTTCATTACGTCGTGAAATATCTTCAGAAATTCTGCGAGTCTTAAGTGTCCCATTTTACAAACCAAATGAGAATTATAGACGGGTTTTCCCCGTTTTGAGGGATTTTTTTAGATTTTACCTTTTTTTCAATATCCAAGTGAAAAAAAGTCACCAAAATACTGCCTAGCATCAGTGCTGGTTACATAGTATGTAGAATTGAGAATTTTAAAATTCGGCTTCTTGTATATTACCACTTGATATTAAATGAGGAGTTAATTTTACAGTTGAAGAATTTTATTTCTTCGTACAGAAATCGTCATAGAAAACCAAAAAAAAAAAAAAAGAAATCACATCTTAAAATATAATCAACTTCCAAAATCCATAAACCATTATGACCAAGAAACTGCTCAATCCTTTTATACCCGATCCATCCGTGAAGATATTGCACAGGTCACCCTGACAAAGCTTACAATCGGATTTGTACTGACCCTGTACGACGAAATTTAAGGGCAAACATTGTGTAACATCTCCCGGAATGCATCCGGCATATCTAATTTTCCGGCCAGTATATTGAAATTCGATGCTCACGCATTGATATTCTCCGCCGGCTTTGTTAAAATCGAATATACTTCTGGTTGGTTTCTCGAAATTTTGTATCGGCGATGGTGACCGATCGGTTTCGAAATAACCCTTGAAGGAATCGTTCTGAAACTCGATGCCATAGAATTTGTAAAGTTCCTCTGTAAATTCCGTGAAATCTTTATCGCATTGCCGCAAATCAATGTGAATATATTTATCTCTTTTCTCGTGTATTGTTTCGTAGCAGAAAAGCGCACGAGCTGAAACAGGATTTCGTTCGGATGAAAATACTTCTGTGTTTATTTCTTTTGCTTTTCTTACCAAAACTTTGCCATTGAGCAATAAATAAAATCGAAACGATCAAAATTTTCCACATTTTACAAAATTTAAATTTTCAATACCGGGTTTTTGTTTTTTGCTAAGATTATATTTCTGATGCAATAAAATACAAATATCATTAATTTGACAAAAAAAAAAAAAAAAAAATATTTTGAAAAAAGAAATTATATTTTGATTTAAAAAATTAATCTTTCGCTCTAAAAAAAGTAAATATTCTAGTCAAAAAATATTTTTTTTTGTTTTTTAAAAAGTTGCCTTTAATTTTTTATTCAATGAGAATTTGAATTGACAAAATAAAAATTCCACTGTATTGACATTTGGCAATAAAGTATAGCGGCCTTAAGATTCTACTGCATCAACCGTTAATCGACATATATACACATCTGCCCGTCAGAAGCTCACATATCAATGTGCCTCTTTACAATATTATGTAATAAAATCTTAAAGCCCCTTGGGGTCTTCCCCTCTAGCTTTCCCCTTCGTCCATCTTCTCTTTTGTGTCCAACGAATGAAAGGTCAGCTTTTAAATCACCGATGCTGTCCGCTGTGTTTTTAGGATGTATCTCAATGGATTGAAAATTTTCTCAATCAAAAGGAAAATAATTCCTTGCGATTGCGAAGCACCGCCATTGCAAAGATCTGTCTCACATGTTTTACATTTGTAGTCTGTCCAATTTACGACGGGATGCTTTGTCGGATAGCAATCCGATAATTCCTTTGGAATACACCCCAAAATATAGTGGGCAGCCAAATCGCTCGTTATTATCTTCACGTAAACGCAGTGAAATTTCTTATACCTTGCTTGGACCTGCACCGTTTCGTACGTATTTTGAATTTTCGATGTTGTTGCAACACCGAACCATTTGTAAATATCTTCAGTGAAGATCGAATAAGTTGAATTGCAGTCCCTTTCGACAACTGTCTTAAAACGATCGGTCGAATGATAATACCCCTCATGGCATATGATTGAGGTACCTGAAAGAAATTCTTTTTTTCGTTGTCTTATTTTAAATGTCATCATGGCTTACCGTAGGCGAAAGAGAGTACAAATATTAAATTTCTAAGCATTTTATGAAAATGTCCGAATTTTGAATATTAAAATTTATTGACAAATAAAAAGTATGTTTTTTTTTTTTAAATAATTTTTTTCCCCCTCTTTTGAATCACTTCAATCTCTCTCACAATTTCCTATAAGCACTGCCAAACAGAATAAATATTTTGATTGTATTTGGTTTCATGCGTTTGCATTTGTTGAATATTTGCAATAATTCCTGTGCTTTTGCAAATCCATAATAAATATGAAGAGGTTGACAATTCTCTCATTTTTTCTATTAGCGCATAGCAAAATAAGGTTCCATGGTGCTAAAATTTTGAGGTGATTGCTTTAAGAAAACGAATTCTTTAATATTTTGAAATCTTTGGTAGTGCTCTCTGGAAATCATGATACAAGAAAACAAGATAGCGCCACTTCAGTACCGCTATTTTGAGGCTCTCTTTGAGAGCCGAAAATTGAGTTTGTGACGTCACTGAGCGAGAAATTGTTGTTGTTTCCCATGCTATTCAAAAAAGTAAAAAGCCGGTTTAACATGGGAAACAACAATAACGAATCGCGATTTTGAGTTTGTGACGTTTCCTCTCTCAAGTGGCGCTATCTTGTTTTCTTGTATCATGCTGGAAATGTTATTCGCCTAGCTCTGATCGATTTGCTTAAACACTGAATGGTTCAGTAATACCCTGACGGTAATGAAGAGGTCAATTTATCCAAGAAAGGAGCCTACTCTGAGGTTACTCGGAATATGACTAGTCAAAATGTAGAGTGATTTACACATGACAATTGACTAGACCTTGAGCAGCAACAAGTGGTCTAGAAGAAGTGTAGTTAAAAAATTGCAACAACTGGAACATATGGGACAATTGACCACAGTAGCAGGGCTGTTTTTAGGCATAGGCTACATAGGCTGCAGCCTATGGGCCCGCAAAATGGTATTGCCTTTTGGTTTTTCACTGAGCAAGCGATTTGTTTGGATAACAGTGACTTTTTTTTGTTTTTTGCTACTCTAGGGGGGCCCGCACCACAGGCACAAGCCTAGAAACGGCCCCGCACAGTAGGTCTACCCGCGAAGTTGTTGAGCACTCCAAGCCTAATTGGTACATATGGGATAATCGCCCTATAATTAACCGTAGCAGGACTAGTCGTGGAGTAGTTAAATGTGGAATGATGACGGCTCAATGTTGAAAAATAGACAGCTTAAAGCATTGGTGGGAAAATTAAATGGGAGCAGTCGGAGAGCAGTTGAAATTACTACCGGGGCGATTTTAGGCTTATCTCATCATTATGTGGAAGAGGAAATATTGATTAAGTCTCAAAGATAACTCTCTAAAGCCCCGATTCACAATGAGGATCAAATTCTGTTTTATTTGAGATACTCTAATGATCCATTGTAGACGTAAATTAATTCAAAAATAAAAGTTTTTCAAGATGGGTTGTAAAACTAATACAATTACTATTTGGACAAATTTATACTTATAGTTTTTTTTTTTGTGCCTAAGCAAAAATAATTCAGTTTTATTCTTTTGAGAAAAGATTTTGTCATACGAATGACAATAGGAATGACAACCTACAGGCACACAAGAGAAGTTGAGGCATGTCACGGTTCATTTATCAAAATAAACCCGAATAAATATCATTATTCAAGTTCGATACAAAAAAAAAGAAAAGAATATTTTTCTTGAATTACTGACAGCAGTGGCGTATCGACTCTTATTGGAGCTGGAGGCGAAGAAATTATATGTTCAAAGATAGAAGTAAAAGGGTTTTATATTCTTTGAATTATTAGAAATAAAATAATTCGAAATTCTCAAGAGTAAATTAGCCCCATGTAACTTCTTCTCTTCTTTCCTTGATAATGATGGCCACTCCTAGGTGGAGCATATTGCGGGAGTCTCATGTAACTTAAGAGCCTCTTATCCCGATTAACCCACCACTGACTGAAAGCAATTCGATATAGTTTTTTTTTTATTGGTAGTTACGGCCTCAGTTACGCATTTCATTTGTTCAATGTTGGGCGCTTATTTTGAACTTGATTTCTTTTCTTTCTTTTTGTTTTGTTTTTTCATCTTTCTCTGGGTTTTTTTTTTTTTTTTTTTGTATTCCTTTATCAAATTAAGTATTTGCGTTTGTATGTTTTGTCTTTCACATGAAATGTGACAGCCAACAACTTCACTAATCTCTCTGGTATGGGGATTTTGACTTGTCTGCTGGATATTGTGACTTCTACCGAAAATGTTGACTTAAGCGTGTTGTAGATAAAATGCATGGGAGAAGCACGTTGAATTTCGTAATTCGAAAGGATAGATACACATGTGTCAGAAATACTTAGGTAGATAAAATATAAACAAAATAAATAAAATAGCAGTCTCTTTCGTAGTCTTAAATCTAGCCGCCGCCATCCAGCCATCTAAGAAATCACGTAAAATGCGTTGCGACTTAACGAATCTTCTCGCTCAAAGTCAAGTCGGTTCGCGTTAGCACCGCATTTTTAATGAAAGCTGACAGGGGGATGGATATCTACTAGAGCTCCAAAAATGTTCGAGCGGAATCGCATAGCG
The DNA here is from genome assembly GCA_020466095.1 of Chlorops oryzae. Lineage (NCBI taxonomy): Eukaryota > Metazoa > Arthropoda > Insecta > Diptera > Chloropidae > Chlorops > Chlorops oryzae. Next base: position 105,679,142 of record CM035807.1, read on the forward strand.
ACGTGGGGGGGGAAATCCATTTACGATTCCTTTGTGCAAACGCGACGAAAGTGTGGAAGTTGAATGGCAAGTTTCGTGGCGCAGTAAAACTTCTCGCCCTAGTGCCTAATGCCCATGCTCGTCCTATAAAATTTTCAAATATTCTTCATTTTTAATTTCCATTTTACCCTTTTCATTATGTTCGTCATAGAAAGCTACAATTACCATTGCTCACAATTCAAGGCAATGCGAATTTTTCTGCACGCTACTTTACCCGAGGGTATCTTTGTTGTATGTATGTATGTACGTGAACACCTCATCTACTGTTGGCTGCTGTTGGATGGCATATTTTTTCGCTTAATTAGTCAAGATGAAAATAGAGAGCGAAAAGTGAAATCTTTTTAACTTGACGGCGAACAGTGGAAAATATCTTTGAAAATTCTTAAATAATTAATACCCTACAACCGGCATGGGAGACTTTAATCTACATCTTGTTAAACAAGTGACACTCTAGTCACTCGTCCTAATTTTTTTTTTTTCATAATTTTTAATATTCGTCCCACTGTAAGGACACCAGTAGCACTATTTCCTCCACTTTGTTATGCATTTATATAAAAAAAAAATAAAAAAAATGAAAAATAGTTTTCCTGCCTTTTTCATGCTGTTATTGCTTTCGGTTTCGGCATTGGCCAAAAATGCCGCAGGATAAAAAGTGAAACTTTTTCATTATACCAAAAACACTATTAAGCGCCTAAATGTATGCTACAATGTAATTATATTCTACAGTACAGTGCAGTGTGGCAACAAAACGAACAATAACATATACATACGTATATATATTGTCCTAATTTTAGAGGAAAAACTGAATATTCAAACGGATACACGGGACATGAGCATTTTATTCAGTTAACAAAAGCGATTTTACTTTGCCCAAAAAATTTCATATCCCTCCAGCAATGAAGTGGTCTAATTGCCAAGAAGGAGTACTCTGAGGTTACTCGGAATATGACTAGTCAAACTGTAGAGTGATTTACACATGACAATCGACTAGACCTTGAGCAGCAACAAGTGGTCTAGAGGAAGTGTAGTTAAAAAATTGCAACAACTGGAGAATATGGGACAATTGACCACAGTAGCAGGGCTGTTTTAAGGCATAGGCTACATAGGCTGCAGCCTATGGGCCCGCAAAATGGTATTGCCTTTTGGATTTTCACTGAGCAAGCGATTTGTTTGGATAACAGTGACCTTTTTTTTGTTTTTTGCTACTCTAGGGGGGCTTGCACCACAGGCACAGCCTAGGGGCCCAACAAGCCTAGAAACGGCCCTGCACAGTAGGTCTACCCGCGAAGTTGTTGAGCACTCCAAGCCTAATTGGTACATATGGGACAATCGCCCTATAATTACCCGTAGCAGGACTAGTCGTGGAGTAGTTAAATGTGGAATGATGAAGGTCTACCCGCGAGTTGTTAAGCACTCCAAGGCTAATTGGTACCGCAGGTCTAGTTGTGAAGTAGTTAAATTTGGGAGCGGTTATTTGTCAACGACAGCTGAGTGGTAAAAAAAAAAATCTGTTTAAAGCATTAGTTGGAAAGTTTAAAGGCAGGAGATAGTCCTGGTATTTTTGTGACTAGTCGGGGAATAGTTGAAGAGGAATAGGAATTTCTGCAGGGATATACATGAGAACATTTGTTTGTATGTGTAGAATGAAATTTTTTAAGAATTGGGTCGATTCCATTCTAACGGGTGTGTCAGAGGAGGGAATTCCGAAATGTTAAAAAGACATTCCGGTAAAATAAACGCAATAAATTAGAAACAAATAAAAATAACAGTAGAAAGACGTTTTTGAAATACAATAACAAAAATAAGAGCATACAAACAGACGCAGAGTCAGAGCTGAGGCATTATCAAGGGTATACAACCCTTAAAAGAGAAATTTTCATCTTTCAAAATGCCTTCAATATTTGTAAAATAATCCATTTTCCGTGACTATGATTCGCATTCGTCATCATTAAAAACTCCCGGGTCCTGGGACCGTTGAGCCAGTAATGATTGCTTTCAATAAAATGCTAAAGAATCATTTTCCATCGATGGAATTTCTTTCTGAAACAACTTTCAAAAAAAAAAAAAAATTTGCCTTATTTAAATATTGTCCCGACCACGGCTTATGGCACTCGAAAAATCACGTTCAGCAGCCGAAGTGCCTGGAGTCTGCCCACGAAAAGAAATATCAATTTTAAAATTAATCCTTTGCGAAGGATGATTCGCATGTTTTATCATGCAAACAGTGGGATGAATCGATTCGCCATCCTTTTTAATTTCAGTATTTATTTAGTAGTATTTTTTAGTAATATTTCAGATATTGGAAAAGAGCCCGTCAATATTATTTTGTTAAGTTTAAAACACAGAAGGGGAATTCATTTTAAGCGACTCTTTGCTCTTCGACCAGTTTCAAGAAGGGTTGTGTCGCGTAACCTTAGGTACTTTTCCTCTCTCCAACACAATGATTAAGTAATATCCACCTTTTGGCATCCAGCAGTTATTCTAGTATTAACGTTTATTGGCATATGTCAGCGGCAGAGTTTTTGGAACACATTTCAGTATATAACTACCGTTTATAAATAAACATTTCTTTATAACTGTGAGCACTTGCGTAAATTTATTTTGAATTCATGACGTTAGCAAACAACAGCTTTTTCTGCATGTTTTTATGGAAATTTACACACTTTTTTTTAAACTCATTTTTTGATATGACTTTTCAACAGAAAACATGGATGAATTGTGAGGAAAAAGTGGGAAAATAGATAATTGAAGCAATAAAATTAAATTTAACCTCCGCATTAGGTCTGGAATAATTAATTTCGAAGAAGAGCGCAGGACAAAAGTCCTGTGAAGTGAAGTTATAGAGTGAATATTTTTTTTTATGGAAAAATAATATTGGAAAAAAAATTATCATAAATAAAAGCGGGCCATAAAACGCAGAAAATATTCATTATACCCGACACACTCTATGTCGAGGGTATATTTCGTTTGTGTGGTTGTGTGTAACACCCAGAACCAGTCGAGATAGACCATACAAATTGTATATAGAAATTATCAGCGTCACCAGGAGATTCGATTTAGACATGTCTGTCCGTCTGTCTGTCTGTTTGTATACAGTTTTCTTATCGAAGGAGTTGAGCTATCTTGACGAAATTTGGTATGCGTGCTCACGGGGACATGAGTAAGAACAAGTTCGAGAATGGACCCGATCGGACCATTTTTTGGGTACCTCCAGTACTAGGGTCTGTTACGAAAATCACAAAAACTGCTCTAAAATCGAAGTTTTTCAACATATTTTGATGAAATTTGATATTTGAACATGTTTTAAGGCAAGTAATACGATTTTCAAAATTTTAAAAAAGTGGGCGTGGCAGAAGGGCGTTTTTCGAAAATTCTCCTCCTTCACCCGAATATTCAAATGGGACTTGAACGAAATTTGGCACTTATGCTTCCTTTGTAGCCATAAACATCCTCCCAAAAAATTTCCTTGGTCGGTCCATTATCAGGGGAACCTCCAGTACTAGTGTCTGTCACAAAAATCCCAAAACTGCCTCAAAATCGGAATTTTTCGAAATATTTCAATGAAACTTAGAATTTGAGTGTATATTTAAGCCTCCGATTAGAATTCAAAAAAAAAAAATGGAAAAGTGGGCGTGGAAAAGCGGCAGTTTTCATCAAGAAATTGAACAAAAGTCGGTATATGGGGCCCCTAATGGCCTTAAAAACCTCTTGAATATTCTTACTTAGTTGTCCTGTTTTTTGGGCGTGGTTCAAAAATTATTTAAACATGTGTGCCTGTGTCGGGTATTTTATTGTCAGGCTCGCCTGACTATAACACCATTACTTGTTTTCAGTCGTGTTATTTAAACGATTCTGTTTACGCGCCTAAAAATATTCTATGCTCTTCAATTTCGTTTGTTTATTCGTCTTTTGCTTATTGTTCGTTTTGCCAAAATTGAAGTTAAATCTTTTTTTATGTACATACCTACATATTTGGCTTAGCGCGCTTATCACTGAATTGGCCTCTTAACAAGGAATCTGCGAGAAATGACCAAGGATGATGGGATCTTTTGTTTATTGTTTTCGTATCTCTTTTTTATTTCTTTTGTTGGATTTTATTCCATTTCAATTGCCTGCTTTATTGTTCGCTTATTTGTCCGCATAATATTTTTTTTTTCTTTTGCGAATTCGGGAAAAATAATATTCTGGATTTATGCTGTCAAGTGCAAATCGGAATGAAAAAAAAAAAATACTTCAGAGAATTTCTTATCAAAATAGAAAATGTCAACAAGCCGAATTTTCTGATTTTGTTTTGCGCGTTGAGAGCGATGGCGAACTCGAATCACGTGACCATGTATAATGCAGGGAAAAACATTTCCTTTAAGCATTTATTTTACTAATTTAATTAAAAAGCAGAAGAAAAAGGAAGGAACTTCCCCAGTAAATAAGAAGCTAGAACTTTTATTGACCATCATGACTTTCAGTAGACGGTAATGTGCAAAGCTAGTTAGAGAATTAGAAGAAAAATAAAGGAGTGTCCCAAGACGCTGGGGTGCGTAACCTGGCTGGGGAGCTTTTTCAGGTCAAACACCTCGATTTTTTGCGGCAAAAATAATTCCATTTGAAGTCTTTAAGATAGTTTTGCTGCAGAAAACGATGGATCGATTTATTGTCACCTTCGTAGAGAGTAAATTGGGGCTCGATTACGTTTTTAAATTTTTTTCGATTTGAGGACTTTAGATTATTTTGAAATATGCAAAAAAAAAAATGGTTTTCCAGAACTTCTTAACAACTCAGAGCGTCGTTGAGGATACCTTTAAGATAGGCTTCCTTGCGTGTGAGAGTCTCCGATGGAGGTAATAGACCCTTTGGAGGTCGCCTTGGAATTCCTGACTCTCTCTCGTTCTCTTCGTCTCTCTCTCTTCTCGTTCTCTCTTCTCGTCTCTCTTCTCTCTCGTTCTCTCTCGTTCTCTCTCGTTCTCTCTCGTTCTCTCTCGTTCTCTCTCGTTATCTCTCGTTATCTCTCGTTTATCTCTCTATTTCTCTCTTCTCTGTCTCTCTTTTTCCCTCTCTCTCTCCCTCTCTCTCCCTCTCTCTCTCCCTCCCTCTCTCTCCCTCCTCTCTCTCTCTCTCTCTCTCTCTCTCTCCCTCTCTCTCTCTCTCTCCTCTCTCCCTCTCCTCCTCTCCCTCTCTCCTCTCTCCTCTCTCCTCTCTCCCATCTCTCCCTCTCTCCCTCCCTCTCTCCTCTCCACCCTCTCTCTCTCTCCTCTCCTCTCCTCTCCTCCTCCCTCTCCTCCTCTCCCTCTCTCCCTCTCCCTCTCTCCCTCTCTCCCTCTCTCCACTCTCCCCTCTCCCCTCTCACCCATCTCCTTCCCACTCACCTCTGACCCTCATCTTGCTCTCTCCATCTCTTTCTCTCGCTCTCCGAATCCGGTGTGCATAGTTTCCACAGCTGTGCAAACAATTCTCACACAAAAGAAACTCACCACTGCGGAAACTTACCGAGGTTGCTTATGCACACTTGCTTGAATACGACTATTCTTTTTAAGTTACTTAAGACTTTTTCCCCGAATATCTTTAATTTGATTATTCAAAATTACACAAAGAATGCGAAAGTCAAAAAACAAACACAAATGAATAGCCGGACCAACTCGTGGCCGCCCTCTTGAACTCAAGAAAAAAAATATTTCCTCTTTTCGAATTAATCTTGAAATGCGATCTCTTGCCAATTCCTCTTCTACCGACTTGGGTCCCATTGTCAAAATACAAAAATGACCAACTGATTACAAAAATTCCATAAGTTGAAATTCTTATCGCTATTTTCTTTAGAATTAGTTTAGAAAAAAAAAATAAATAATAAATAAATCATTTTAAAAACTTTCAACAAAAAGCCTAACGCGGATGTCTCTCCAACAATTTTAATTTTATATACAATATTCAATTTTTCTTATTTGAAATAAAAGCAAACCGGCATTTTTGAGTTAATTTAACCCTTCACAACACGTTCGGCAAAACAAAATAATTTTCGTATTTTTTTTTTTAATATTTATTTTTCTTTAACCTTGAAAGGCATTAGAAATCTTACCTTAAATAATTAACTTTCAGCTGTTGCTTTTGTTTTGAAATTTAAAATTTTAATTCCAATGAAATTGTTTTGTTTTTATGATTTATTTCCACTGTTTCACCGTTTCAAGTTGAATGAATTTAAAAAAAAATATTATTTAATATTTTTGAATTTATATAATTTTTCCGATTTAAATGCACTTAAATCACTTTAAAGCGTTAAATATTTTGACTTTTAATGCGAAAAAGCCTTTCAAATTTATTTGCTTTTTTTAATTGTTTCAAAACGTTTTTTTTTTTATGTTTTCGTAAAATCGTTCGTACAAAATTTCGTTACCGTCAAAAACATCAACAAACACCGTAAAAGAAGCGCGACGACATCCGACAGGTTCAACGGTTCAAATAAGAATAAAACGTTCGCTCTGTTGAAAGCGTGACATGGCAAAGTAGGTACTTTTTTGATACTTGTTTTAGTATGATTTCAACGAAATATTGCATAAATTAGTTATAATGATCTTTATGAAAAATATGAAATTTATAAAAATAAATGAAAAACAAATAATTTAAAGAATAAAAGTGGCTTTGTGTTTTCTTCTTTGAAAACTGATTTAGTTCAAAAAGTACATTTTTACGTTCAAAAAATATCAACATTGTAAAATACTCATACATGCTGATGTTTGATTCTGCTTTACATTTACTCTCAGTTAGTCCCTATTTACATTAGGTGATATTTGCGCGAATAATATTGAATGCTGATTTTTTTTCATATCCTCAATACGGAGTTTGGTAAAGAAAATTAAGAGAAAATGTTCAGGATTCGTTGGAAAATTATGAGAGCTGTTTTTAAAATGTTTTTTTTTTTCGTTTGCCATTAAATTTCATGGTACTTATATACAAATGTTAATTAACAGTGTGGGCTAACGCATGTCATGTTAAAGAGGAATTTTGTCACAAACTACGGAAGGATGAGAGGGAAAAAACTATGAATTTTTGGACAAAAACTTTGACAGCATTTTGAATGAGTTTCCCAGCGGCAAATGTCCCGCTGACATCATCGATGAAGTCAGGGTGACTTTGGATCCGGTATGCATGAAAATTCATATGACACTTTCTATGACATTTGTACAGGAGTTGGACAGTGAATTCACCGGTGACAATGGCATGTTAGAAGGGGCAATGGCGAAAAAAGCATTTGAGAGCAGCACATTGCTCTTTTTCTCTTTAAATGTCAAGCACGTGAACAGCATCCCTCTACGATGACATGTCCAAGAAGTCATGCATGACAATTTCACCTATATGTCATCGATGACATTGTCATGCAGGAGATAATTTTCCGCTGGGTTACTGTGAAATTTTTTTTTTAAAATGCCAACTGAGTAGTGTGCTTTCAGACAAGCCGATTTTCGCCCGATTTTTTTCAACAGATTTTTGAGATAATTCAAGTGAAGGGTGACGGAAGGGATCGAGTATAAATCGTTCGTTCCAACGATTTTGTGACGCTTTTTGAAATTTTTTTTTTTACAGTTTTTCGCTTTTTCGTGTTAGTTTGACAAGAATAGAACCGTTAGATGAAAATTTGAAATTTTTTAAAGTTTAAATTTACTTTTTTTTTAGTTTTAAAACAAGGTAAGCTTTTTCAAGCAAACAAACCAGAATATCCAAAGGAGCACACAGAAAAATATCTTCAATAAAAATTTGTTAGATTAAAATCATCTCGCTGAACAGTAAAACAAAAAAAATCGTCCAAAAATCGTCGTGTAAGTGTTTTAATTTTTTTTTTCGTTCGCTCAATTAAGTCGAAATTTACATTAGGAGACAGTGGTATATTGTCGCCTAATGTAAATTTCGACTTAATTGAGAGCGATTCACTCACTTCGCTGTTAAAAATAGGGATGTAACGAATGAATTTTCATAAAATTAATGTCCTTTATAATATACCGGTGAGTTTCTTGAATGGAGGAACTTCTTCAGAGCGTGAATTGTCCCACAGAAATATCTAGTAAATTAATTTAAAAATACATATGTTGAATTTTTTACCGACATGTGTCACTTTTAAAATCATGTGCCATATACATAAATCTAACATTTTTATATCCGACACACTCTGTGTCGAGGGTATATTGCGTTTGTGTGGTTGTGTGTAACACCCAGAACCAGTCGAGATAGACCATACAATATATATATAGAAATGATCAGCGTCACCAGGAGATTCGATTTAGACATGTCCGTCTGTCCGTCTGTCTGTATACAGTTATCTTATCGAAGGAGTTGAGCTCTCTTGACGAAATTTGGTATGCGTGCTCAAGGGTACATGAGTAAGAACAAGTTCGAGAATGGACCCGATCGGACCATTTGTAGGGGTACCTCCAGTACTAGGGTCTGTTATCGAAAATCATAAAAACTGCTCTAAAATCGAAGTTTTTCAAGATATTTTGATAAAATTTGATATTTGATCATATTTAGAGGCCAGTAATATTATTTCCAAAAATTGAAAAAGTGGGCGTGGCAGAAGGGCGGTTTTCGAAAATTGTATCCTACACCCGAAATTCATATGGGACTTGAACGAAATTTGGCACTTATGCTTCCTTTGTAGCCATAAACATCCTTCCAAATAATTTCCTTGATCGGTCCATTTTTAAGGGTACCTCCAGTACTAGGGTCTGTCACAAAAATCCAAAACTGCCTTAAAATCGAACTTTTTCGAAATATTTTAATGAAACCTAAAATTTGAGCGTATATTTAAGCCTCCGATTATAGTTCAACAAAAATTGGAAAAGTGGGCGTGGCAAAGGGGCAGTTTTCATAAAGAAATGCCTTAAACACCTCTTGATATTAAAAATTATTTGAACATGTGTGTCTGTGCCGGGTATTCTATTGTCAGGCTCGCCTGACTATAACACCCTTACTTGTTTAACTAGGTACTCGTCGAATTTCGACAGACGAATATTGAGATTTCAATTCAGCTAACCTTTAACATGGTCGAATAATCTCATCTTAAAGATTAAAAGAAACACTGGAGGAAGAGACATGAATCATAAGACTGAAAGCTGAGAACCAAAATATTCTCAATCCAAAAGACTCATCAGATTTGACTCTCCCGCTCGTTAAGCTCTCAACGAGTTTATAACAGTTGGCCATTCAAATGAAACAATTCAAAACCCTGCTTTAATCAAAAACCAGCTTCAGTTGCTAATCAGTGCTTAAAATCGACAGTCGGTGAAGACTTTTTCCGATGAATCACAAAGAAAGACATCAAGATAGCCTAAGCCATTTGCTCTTTTGCCTAATTTTTCTTCCGCAAATCATTTCAGCACAAAAATTTTGTAACATTGAAAATCTCTCCGTTCAATGTAAGATTGCCGAAGACTTTGGAGATTTAATTCCAGAATTAAGGACGTTAGGAACATTTAAAAATCTTCAGATATACAACGAAGAGAACGGCCTAGTCGCGCTTAATATAGGTGAGATGAATGTACAGCTAATAATATCGAATTGATTTTTTCGTCACGAAAATATAAAGATTCGGATCAGAAGACGCTAGCATTTCTGAATGAAATCGAGAGGCTAGACTTATCTCGAGTCGGCTCTTTGATCTTGAAGGATGAAAGCGATTTTAGAGCATTCAGTGCAATCAAGTATTTGAATATTTCTGGCGTACGTTTGGAGAGCTTGAAGGGTACTTTCTTCCCGGAAACTAACAATTTGGAGAATCTCGATGCCAGTTGGAATGAATTAGTGGATATATCATTTGAATTTGTGCACCATCTTCAGTCATTGAAAATTGCCAATTTTTCTCACAATTCAATTCAAACGATTCCCAATGGAACATTCGAAAAATCGTTACAACTTGAGCATTTGGATCTGAATAATAATGAACTTGAAAGCTTGAAATTCGGATTGGTTCCCAATTTGAAATTCCTGAACTTGAGTGATAATCTACTGAAAAATGTGAGTATTCCCACAAGGATTTGTATAGTTTTCTTTTTTCTTATAAACAATGTTTTTTTTTTTTTTTACGAATTTTAGCTTTCTTGGCACGATTACGCCGTGCTGCCCGCTCTCCAAATCCTACATATTTCGGCTAACTATTTGAGTGCCATTGAAGAGGAGATTTTCACAGAGTTTGACAAACTGCAACAATTAGATTTATCACAAAATAGTCTGATTTCGTTGCAATCGAATGTCTTCAAAGGACTGACGCGTCTACTGCAGCTGAACATTAGTTTAAACAATTTACAGACGATTGAAAGTTTCGTCTTCCAGTATGCACCCAAATTGCAAGTACTGGACTTATCGGGTAATAGTCTCGTATCTCTTGATCCGAACACTTTTCAAAATCTAACTTCGCTTCGGAAATTATTCTTACAAACGAATAGCATTCACAGACTGTCGGACGAAATTTTCGCTGATCTAACATCATTGGATACGCTCGATTTATCGGAAAACGATTTAAATTTTCTCGGTTCGAATGTTTTCGGTTCGGTTATGTTGCCACGACTGCGAAAGCTAATTCTCAAATCAAATAATATCAAGAATTTACATCCTTTGGCATTCTCATCATTGCCCTTCATTGAATATCTCTCGTTGGGGCAAAATTCATTGACATCACTGGACGTACGTATGTTCGCTCCGATGCGTCGTTTGGAGAAACTCCATTTGGGAAACAATTTCCTCGAAGAGATTCCGACTGAGATACTAGAAAATCTGAATAGCGTCAATGAACTTTTGATCGATAATAACAAGCTGACATTTATAAATTCAGGCAATGGAAATTTCCCAAAACTTAAGAAAGTCGCCATTGAAGGAAATCCATGGCAATGTCCCTGTCTCGATGAAATACTGGATTGGTTAAATGAACGAAAAATTGAATATATTCGTTCGCATAGTCCCTACTATAAGGGCGAGCGACCTTTGTGTCTTGTAACGCAAGTGGAGGCTTGTGTTAAAGATTTGAAAGAAGCTCGACTCCATGATATAGCCGGTACTTTTGACAAGGGTCTGAAGGATAACTCATAAATATTGTGATGAGCTTTGTAATTATATTTATTTTTTTAAATTTTATTTATAACTGTTTCTTGTACCTATAATTATGAGTAATAAACTGTTAGAAATAGTTTTTTTTTTGTCCCATCAATCATTTGGAAGTGTTACTTTGAAAGTGGTGCAATTCCATTTTTCTATTTTTCGGTTGTGAGCGACTTTGAGGGAAAATTGAAGGCCGTGGGTTAATTTAGTTTTTGGATTCGTATTAAGCTACCCATTCTAAAGACTTTTCAGTTTTGGTGGATGGTGGCGGATGCTGGGCAATGCACATGCACCACTTAATATCTCGAGATAGAAAAATAGAATTACACCACTTTCAAAGTAAACGGTCAATTTTCTGATTAAACTAGTTAACGAAAATTAATAAAAATTTGCGACCTTCGGCTTTTGATGATAATTTCTTAAGAAAAATTCTGCTGAATCCGAATGTGTAGTCACTAGGGTGATGACTTTTTTTGAAACTCTTTTCCTGTATCATAGTACGATGAACTTTTATTAAAGATGCCATAAAACACTAATTTTAAGGTTATTTGATAAAAACATGTCACGCATCAAGTCATTTGAAAAATTAAATTTTTGATTTTTTTCCAAATTTTTGAAGTTAATGAAAGCAGAGTCGCTCCTAGAGGGGTCAAATGTAGGACCAACTCCCATTATTTTTTTATTCCCAATAATTTCTCCAAACAAACCTTCCCCCTATCTCCACTCCTTAAGGGGGCTCCCATACAAAAGTAATTTTTTTATGAGTTTTCCCCCCACTGTCCTAACTAGCCCCAGAGTGCCCCTAGAGGAGTCAAATGTTTGACCGACCCCCATTAACTTTGTCCCCCTAACATTTTTTCCCAACATACTGACGCCCTATCTCTCCTCCTTAGGAGGTCACCCATACAAATTTATCTTAATTTTATCACAATTTCATACAAAATGGCTGTCATCACAGTCAAACCCCTCCTAGGGGGATGATATATATGACCGACCCCCATTATTTTTTAACCCCAAGTCTTTTCTTCAAACATACCCACCCTCTATCTCCCCTCCTTAGGGAGGTCTCCATACAAAAATAGGCTTAAATTAAAGGAAAATGCGTCACGAACTTCAATCTATAATATAGATGCCGTAGGAACAAGAACGAGCATGTTCAGTATGCATATTCGAACAATTTACAAAATTACCTTTTAAACGAGCCTAATATAATATGAAGAATATTGGATTAGTTTTTGGTATGTTTTAATAATATGTTATAATTATTACCTTTTTATAAAACTGAATTTTGGGTTCCATCCCCTAACTGGCCAAATAATGACCCTAGGAGAAAAAAATAAATGTTCGAGTCAAATGCCGCAAACCTCAATCTATGACGAGTTTTTTGAGACTATAACCATTAAAATCGGTTAGTGGTTTCTATTCATAAAATTAATTCAAACCAAATATTTTTTGAAACGCATTATTCACTGTTTTTACGTTCGTTTCTTAGGTCGAACGATCGAACCGATTTGAAGATCTTAGCTATAAAATTAATGGTAATGAAATTCCCTATCAACGATGCATAGAACCTCTTTTGATCCAACCATTGGCTTAAAAGCTATTAATGAACTTTTCCAGAAATTTGTTTCATTTTATAAAAAAAAATTTTTATAACCTCACTTTTAACATAGTCTAAATTACACCATGATAAAAAATTTTTCTTTTTTTTTTCTTCTTTTGACACCAAAGAATGATGTTTTAGGAAGAAAATAAGCCCATTTAGATCACATTCGCATTAAAAATGTGGCATATATAAGCACAAGTAAAAATACTAAAAACTTATTTTTACCAAAAGTACTGATTACACAGGCAAATAAAAAATAAAGGTCATGATACTGAAAGATGAAGCACTCTTAACTACGTTTTTTGGGGTGCTGAGCACGAATCTGAAGTCAGATCTCAAGCATCACCTTCAGATTCCGCCCAAGCAACCTCCAGCACCCATCACACTGTGAAGTTTCTACAATACATAAAAAAAAGAATTACCTATCCGATCCTACATTTTTTGGAGTGCTAAATACGAAACTGAAGTCAAAATTTACCCACGACCCTTAATTTTCCCTCTTAGACCCTCAAAAGCCTCTTCTCAAAGGGTGAAATTTCTAAAATATATAAGAAAATGAAAGACGTATCCTACCCTACGTTCTTTGGTGCGCTAGGAACGAATCTAAGTTCGGGATTAACCCATATAGTTCGATAATAATAATTCAATGGGCTTAGATAGCAATCTCCAGCGATGAAAGCGATAGAGAATAATTTCAAAACCATTCCGATGGCTCTGCAATATATTTAGGCACTTTCAATATTTCCCATTCAAGCAATTCATCAATTCAGCGTTCAAGCAAAACAAAACAAACCACCGCAAGCGGTCCGGTGCCCACAATCGAATGCGCTGTTGTCCTGGAAACGGCATAACACTGCAAGAACTTAGAACATAAACAAGGCAATTTGTTTAGAACGCTTACAGACTCATCGACTTCGGAATAAAACGTCTATCGTTGTCCTCGCAAATCCCAGTGTCCAGAACATCATAACCATCATCCATCCGCCGATAACGAATTTCTGATTCAAGGACTCCTCAAATCAGCGACGACGCATTGAAAAACAAAGAATAAAAGTGGACGCAAAAAGGCAACAGTTTAATGGGAAACAGCAAAATTGTTATGACAACAATGAACAAGTAGAAAAAAAAAAAATACCTCAGACAATAGCCCAGGAACGCAAACAAAGCCAAGCAGCAAAGAAAAAAAAAAACCAACAATCGAGGAATAAGGCACAAATTGTGAGCTGACGGGAAATAGCTTCAGGTTCTGCATAACACTATGAATTACTACGACGAGGAGATAATCGTCGGCGGTCGCGATACTAAAAATCTTAGTACCGTGAAGGTAAATCGTCTAAGTGGAGGAGCAAGAGGTAGTAGCGGAAGCCGTAATGCGTTAGAACGGGAGGAAGCACTCAAAGAAAGTGCAATCGCCGGACGACGCAGCAATAACCGTATGCAGGCAAGAGGCCGGGTAGGTTGGTGCCGAGTAAATGAATGAGCTGGTTCAGTTTGATTCTTTTTCTTGGAAATTTGCTTTACACTGAAGAGAATGAAGTGGAGAATTAAGAAATCTCGAGTCATTTTATATTAACCCACATCATGTCAAAACGTACTGTTTTCCTATATATTCCTTAAAAATTTTCATCTATTTTTTTTTTAAAGATGTTGCAAGATCCTACTTATATTAGGTATGTTCCTTTACTGCACGAAACTGGCGAAAACTGCCCAATTTTCATACAGTTTTCAAAACCACGAAACTGTCCAAAACTGCCCAATTTTCATACAGTTTTCAAAAAATTGGGCAGTTCGGGAACAGACCTATTCTCAACTCTTTTTGAGATTTTTAAAGCGTATTCTCATATATTTTTCTTTCAGCTTCAGTCCAATGAAGAAGACGGATTGCTACAGGATATTCGAGATCAAGACGATGAGGAAGACTCTGAAATAGATGAAAATCCGAAGCCATCAACTAGTCAGCGTGCCGAATTTCGACGTGCTTCATCCTTAGCGCGTCAGCATAGTTCCAGATTTGAAAATCTACCCACAGCCAAAGTTATAGACAATGATAGCGATCGGTCGGAAAGTGATTCGGATGGAGGATTTGATGGGACAATTGCCGAAGAAATGTTAAATCCGAAAAAAAAGTCAACCGAAAAACGAAACGCCCTCTTTGACTTTCCGTTAGGAAATTCACGCATTTCAAATGCAGCATCATCCGAAGGACTTTTGAAAAAACAATCATCCAACGATGAATCGATGAATTCACCACATTTGGACATAACACCCGATAAGTGGGAACAACTTAGCGTACATCAGGAAATAAAGGATATCTTTCCGTACATATTAAAATATACGCCACAGAGCATCGATGTACCCCATCGTTTGCAGCCATTCATACCCGAATACATACCCGCTGTGGGTGATGTTGATGCCTTCCTAAAGGTATCGACGCCACCACTACTCGAAACGCAACGTGAAGTTGAACTAAACGACCATCTACGCAAATTGGGACTGTATTTTCTCGACGAACCTGCGGGCGAACAAAGTCATCCCAGTCTACTCAATATGAAATTGCGTTCGGTTTTAACGGGACGACAACATAATCCACGTTCGGCATCCGCGGCACTCATACCAACGGCAAAAACACCCAAAGATATCGATAAATGGATTGCCGAGGTCGAGCAAGTGCATATGTCGCAATCAGTGCTTGATGTGCAGCCACGCAAGGATATAGAGCCGTTGCTCGTGGACTGGCCGCGCGAATATGCGATGGCAGCAACCAATGTCCAGAATGCCTATAAACGTTGCACGCAGGACGAAATCGATTTAGCGGAATATATTCGCATTTTGAGCGAACGTTTCGGTATCGAGGGTCGATTGGATACACAAGCCGATTACATATTGAATGTACAAACGTTTTTCGCATTGTACTTGGCCGCTAATCAAGCCTGGGATTGAATATAGGCGACAAAACGAAAGTTCAGTATTGAATGGGCATTAGTAGGGACTACACACATAAGTGTGTTTGTTTGTATGTATATGGAAAGCATTAAAGGCTGGAGTTATGTTTGTAAAAATTATTAGAAGCTAATGCCAAATAAAACGATTTCAATGCACTTCAACGATTTCCTGATTGGGCGAATTCATTTACACTGATTTTTATTGTCTCCATTCATAGAGAATCCATAATTCCTTTCCTGTGAATGATCAATATGCCATAATGATGGAACTCTGTATTGTGATTGAAAAAAAAACACACACACACACACAATTGACATATGCTGAAGGCAGGCTCGTAGAGAGAAATCATGAGATGGAGGCTTTTACTTCCTGGGGCAACCTCGACACAAGAAATTGTCAAGAAAAAAAGTTCAGCGTTCTCCTCACTTAAGGGTATTGGGAATGGGTTGTTTTAAGTGCGTAGCAGCGTTAAAGGCCCTAACTCGACTACACTACACTGAAAAAAATAACGGCAGTAATATTGAATAAAAATTTTCGTAAATATTTGAATACGATTTTTAGTCAATATAACGAATTTTCTTCATGCTGACAAAAATATTTGTTATATTGCAGAAATTTTGTGAATGGAATGAAAAAAAATTCTTCAATATGAGTTAAATAGTTTAATCAATATAACAAAATTTCTTCATAGGTACGAAAACAATTCTTCATACTGAAGAAATTTTCTTACATATGACAAAAGCTTCCGTAGGACATTTTAAAATTTATAATTTTCGTATAAATGAAGAAATTTCTTCAATATGACGTAATTTGTTTGTTGATATGAAGAAATTTTACGTTAATATAACAAAACGTATTCGTGAATATAAAGAAATTAATTTCGTAAATATGAAGAAACTTTTTCAATATGACGAAGAAATTGTCTTAAAATTAATTTATATATTAAATATAACGAATTTAATTCGTATAAATAAAGAAATTTCTTCAATATGACTAATGTAAATCTTGAGATATGAAGAATTTCTTCAATACTACGAAAAAGTGAATATTTTTAAGAAGTTTTTGGGGTTGATGAGTCCTAAGGCAGAAGATTTAGCGTCATAAGCAAAGTTCGTCCATGAAGTGAAAACGCGTTTTTTTTATGGAAGCAGAGAAATTGTGTTTAATTTGAAAATTGAAAGAAAATATTGCTCGCGTTCAAAATCGCAGAATATCTAATAGGTGTGTATTAAGTCATATATATTTTGCGTTTTTAATAAACTGAAATTTTTTAAAGTGCCACATTGACGGGGAGACGCTTCTGCATATGAGTGAGGTTCATATTTCGTACTGCATCCGGTGACACTGGAAGTTGATACGCTGAAAACAAAAACTCAGCACAATATCTAATTTTTTTAATGCTTAATTTTGGAATATAATTGTAAAATATAGTACAAAAAATATATATCTATATATAATATTGATCTTTGGAGGCATTATAAGAAACGCAATACTAAATAAATAATAATATAAAATTAATTTCGATGTAATTTACTTTGACTTGACATTTTGGTTTAAAGTATATTTATAGGGAAAATGCTGCATTATTATGAAAAATTTCTTTAAGTCCTTTCATAATATTTTAGAATTTTCGTCCTTTTAACGACACAATCATAATACATAAAATTGTTTTTTAATTCTTATCGCGAGTCCTTATTTAGTCAATCATTATTGCTTGCAATGAGAAAGTTAATATACTGTTTTGTGTGTATGATATTTGGACGATTTTCTTGTCTATAAAAAATAGCAGATGTGAGACAGACGGGACTCACAACAGTTAATACATATGATGAACTTTTGAAATATATAATATGAAGAAATTTCTTCAATAAAACTAAGCAGGGTTGCGTATTTCAATAAATTTCTTCATATTGAAGAAAATCGTTCGTAATATTGAAGAAATTTATTCAATATCAATAATTATTTTCGTAGATATGAAGAAATTTCTTGAATATAACGAAGCAGGATAATATACTTGAAGAAATTTGACTAAAATAATTTCGTAGATAAGAAGATATTTCTTCAATATAACAAAAATTGTTTCCTGATTTGAATTTCTTCATATTGAATATCGTCTTTATTCATATTGATTGCTTTTTTTAGTTAGCTCTATTTTTACTGCCGTTTCTTCAATAACGCAGCCCATTTCTTCAATATTACCTACGGATTTTTTTCGGTGTATGTCTCTAGTAGACACTGTCTTCCCTTTTATAATATGGATATTGACATTATCGAAATCCTTGGTCAAGATTCGGGGCCATCCTAACCTTATCGTTAACCACAGCCACAGCGAGTGTCCCACAAGAGGACCTCCCAAAGACCTGGCACGACCTCACTAGCCGTGGGCCTCCTGATACCCTCTGTACCATGTTTAAATATATGTGTGTATATATTTAGGTCATATGGTCAACCTTCGGTATATTGCACCCATAAAATCAAATTTACTTCAAATATGATCTAATACACGTTCAACCTACTAGAGAAAGTCTGGCTAGGGACCGCGGGTTAGCCATGCCCGTAACCGTCCGTAAACGGTTCCCTTGCGGGGTCACGTAGGGGTATGTCGATATCGACGGGCCCTTTACCGCAGCCGAGGCCCCTTTTCGGACAACCAAAGTGTGGTCAAAACCAAACCACATAGATATCTGCCTTTGCTAAGGAGTATCTTCTCAATTTGTGGCCCCTTCCAGAGGCGCCTGAGAGCGGTTTTCCCCTTCTCTCACCACTATAGACAATGATGGTTGAGGGGTATGCTATTTCGAAATTATTAAACATAGATTTATAAAGTAATAAATGTTGTCAACCACTGACCGAATAATGATAAATATGTTGTATATCAGAACCGCTATATCTTTAGGTACATGCTTACCCATCGAATTTCAATTAGAGGTCGTACTTTTTCCGAATTAGAGAACAATGAAATAAAATCCACACTAATCACAAATTTCCACTCAAATGAACTGTCCTTATAGGTATGTACTAGAATTTTAGTTTATTCTTTGAAATAGACACAAATCGTTACTCCTTACGATTACTCTCGGAGTAACCCTTTAAGTTAACTGACCCATTTTTGATAAGGAAAAGAAAGTGGTTTATACATTGCCGCAATGAAATCGTATTGATCAGCCAAACCAAACAGAAAATTGCGTACCCTTTCCAATGAGCTTCTCTTCTTACAGTTTGTACTAATTCCAGTAATTAGGGCCAAAATGCGTAGTTGAGCATGCATCGCTGTTTCGACTCTCAGCGAGTCTTAATATAATAAGCTTACCAGGTATGTAAATGAGAGCGAAACGAAGAGAATGAAGATTTTCTGCGTTGCGATGGAGCGTAATTGTTCTAAATGAGTTCCAATACAGAGGTCAAAATCAGTCGTCGATTGAGTTTTTATATTCACAAATGGAACAAAGTGAAATATCCCTTAAGGTCAGTAATGAGATCGGATTCTTGTATGCAACAGGTTTAAGAAAAATTAACCCTTACGCTCATTTCACCATTACACGTAATGGGACAAGATATTTGAACTTATTTTAGGCATTAAATTTAATTTCGTGTTAAGCGGTTTTATTAACCCTTTATTGCATAACTAATAGCGGCAAACAATTTCTTTTTTTTTTTTTATTGTTTGTTGTTGTTAAGAATTAAAACTCTATTCATTTAATTTTTTTTGTCAGAAGCTAGATGGTTTCGTATGCAATAGAGGGTTAAGGATACTTCAAGCGGTAGGGCGCCTGTCATTGATTACGTAAGCATGAAAAAATGAGAGAGTATGGGTTCGAAAAATCTTATGCTCGCTTACATGGGAGTCTGATCTGTGCTTAAATATGCTTACGTGGGGGGATCAAAAATTTTCAAAATCTTCCTTTCGTAATTAATGGACAGCCCGTAGCGTCTGCCACAAAAATAGCAAAACCTGCTCTAAAATCTGAACTTGCTTCAAGATGTTTCTCAATTCGGTTTGAAAATTGAACCCATATTTAGACCCGATAAATACCTGAAATTTTGAAAATGTAGGCGTGGCAAAATTCGGTTTTCATAAAGTATTTGAACAGAAGTAGGCAGACAAGTCTCATTACGATATTAAAAACCTTCAAAATACTCTGTCTTATATTCGTCATGCCTGACTGCCTATAACACCCTTACTTGTTTTCATTAAAACAGTCACAGAGAGACAAATATCTTCATAGAAATACGTTCAATACGAAAAAAAGCTTATAGTGTAGTAATTATAATGTCATAATGAAATATTTTGCAAAATTTCTCAAATCAAATACTTACGTATTAGCGAAGTTCGAGGGTTTTTGATTCTTTTTGATGATCCTTATTGTTTTTGCTCTGTCTCGGCTGTCAAAAAATTCCAGGTACTTATTAAGTTGAATGATTACTCAGCATTTCTTCCCTCTTTCCCTTAAATAGTTTCAAGATGTTATATGAATCGCTCTCGTGCGTCCAAAACATTCGTACTTCGTGAATACTCTTTTACAGAGAAAGAATCCTGCTGTCGCTGCTGATCTGCTCTGTCGCCTAATGTGAACGGCGACTAAGAAAATGTGACGAGTACTTGTTCCTATTTTGTAACGATCTTACATTTCTACATCACTAGCGGCAGCAAGCATAGTATGTCTTTATTTTGTAAACAAATGATTTAGTTATAATACAGGAATAGAAATGAATTCGGGTCTACTTCCACTTCTATTGTTCTTATGTTCGGAAATTATAAGCGTAGTTAGTATAGGGTCCAATGTATTATACAATACCGAAACAGATCTAGAATCGATCAATGGGACATTAAACTATCGCATCTTCGGGCAAAAGGGACAAAAAAACCTTGAAAAGCCATGGTTCGAAGGAAGACTGGACATGCGACATGTGCAATGTGTGAGAAGGGGACGTTGCGAGAAACTGAAAACGTTGAAGACATGCTTCGGCGCAAAGGTGCCATATGAATATACAAGCTTCGAATTAACCGACTATCAATCGCAGGAACAAATAAATGAACGTTTAAGAAACTATCAAGCCTTGCGCTATGTTCCAAAGTGTTGGGCTGTCATACAGGTAATGAAGATCATTTTAGAAGATCGGCTCTGAGGCAAATAATTTCTTCTTTTTTTAGCCATTCTTATGCGCTGTTTTCGTACCAAAGTGTGAGCAAATAAACGGGCAGGACATGGTCTATCTTCCATCATTGGAAATGTGTCGTATAACGCTAGAACCATGTCGCATACTTTATAATACCTCGTACTTCCCGGAGTTTCTTCGCTGCAATGATACTTTGTTCCCGTCTAAGTGCAGCAACGATGTACGTGAAATGAAGTTCAATATCACGGGAAGCTGTTTGCCACCCTTAGTGGTGGCAGAATCAATTGCTAGCAACTATCCTGGAATCGAAGGCTGTGGTGTTCAGTGTAAAGATCCATTGTACACAGACGATGAGCATCGTCAGATACAAAAACTGATCAGTTGGTGTGGCTGTATATGCTGTCTTGCAAATCTTTTTGTTGTCGCCACTTTTCTAATCGACTGGGAAAACGCTAACAAATACCCTGCACTCATTGTCTTTTATATTAATTTGTGCTTCTTCATTGCTACTTTGGGGTAAGTTGTGAAAAAGGAAAACAATAATATAAACTAGGTTGACGACTTCAATTCTTCTTTCCGCATCTAGTTGGCTAATACAGTTTACACCCGGCTCCCGGGAGGATATTGTCTGTCGCAAGGATGGAACATTGCGTCACTCTGAACCGACCGCTGGTGAAAATTTATCCTGCATAGTGATCTTTGTTCTTATATATTATTTTCTTGTTGCGGCAATGGTCTGGTTTGTGTTTCTTACATACGCTTGGCATTTACGCGCAGTGGGCAACGTACAAGATCGCATTGATAAAAAGGGATCCTACTTTCATTTGGTTGCTTGGTCATTACCATTAGTATTAACAATCACAACAATGGCATTGAGCGAGGTAGATGGAAATAGTACTGTTGGAATTTGCTTTGTCGGATACTTGAATCATTCGATACGTGCCGGGCTTCTATTGGGACCGCTTTGTAGCGTCATACTTGTAGGCGGCTACTTCATTGTCAGGGGCATGGTAATGCTCTTTGGATTAAAACACTTTGCCAATGACATTAAATCAACATCGGCGAGTAATAAAATTCATTTGATCATTGTACGCATGGGTTTATGTGCACTTTTCACGTTCATTTTTATACTCGTGGCAATTGCATGTCACGTTACGGAATTTCGACATTCGCATGAATGGATCGAAAGTCTTAGGAAATCCATTATGTAAGTAGTATTGTAGGTCTTAACAGTAATATTGACTTTAGAAATATTCACTTCCAGCTGTCGTATTTCGTCGACATACACTGATGAGCACTTTCCGAATACCAAATGTAAACTCGAGAGTCGTCCAAGTGTTGCTCTATTGCAGCTGCATTTGTTGTGTCTTTTTGGTGCCGGCATTGTTATGTCAACGTGGTGTTGGACACCATCTTCTGTAGAAACTTGGAAACGTTATATTCGAAAGTATGGCGTTAGAAACGAACATTCTATATTTCTCGGAAATAATTACAATTTTTCATTTTCTTTTTGCAGAAAGTTTGGATTCGAAGTCGCCGAGGAAATTAAAATGCCAAAACATAAGGTCATTGCACAGACTTGGGCCAAACGAAAGGAATTCGAGGATAAAGGGAGACTCTCTATAACATTATATAATACTCATACTGATCCAGTGGGACTTAATTTCGATGTTAACGATTTGAATTCATCCGAAACGAATGAGATAAGCTCAACGTGGGCGAATTATTTGCCACAATTTGTCAAAAGACGCATGGCTCTCACAGGTGCTGGCACAACCAACTCCTCCAGTCAAGGGCCAAGAAAGAGCTCGTTGGATTCGGAAATAAGTTTCAGTGTGCGACACGTTTCGGTGGAGTCTCGCCGAAATTCCGTTGACTCACAGGTAGGTATGCCGCTTCGGCATTTATATTCTTTTCCTTTGGTACTCATTCGAACTCTTTATATGTATATATATGTATATTAACATAGGTTTCCGTAAAAATTGCCGAAATGAAAACGAAAGTAGCTTCACGCGCACGCAACCATCGTCATTATCATCCTAGCCATCATAATCCGCAGGGAAGCAGTAAAGCAAGCAAACGTTCTCATAGGCGTCGTGATTTTATTGCAACGGCGGCGGCGGCAGCGGCAGCTACAACTGGTCGAAAGTATAGTGGAAAGGGACGTCGGGAGAGCAGTACATCGATTGAATCTCAAGTGATTGCTCTCAAAAAGACAACATATCCAAATTCGAGTCACAAAGTCGGTTATTTTGCACATAGCACAAAGAAACATAATTCCTCGAAACGTCGTACTGCAAATGCTGGCCTAAATCCTGCTGACATTAATGCATTTTTAGCTAAAAATGGTGAACTAATATTGCCATTTCTACGCAACCAAGGCCTGACGACATCATCTGACGAAGATGCAGAAGAAGTAGACGAACTGTCACGAACCTCATTTAAAGTGAAAGATGCTCGCTTGGATGTGGTGCTAAAACGTGATCTCTCTGATGGCGAGAATAATGCATTCGTCGACGTAGATGCCGATGCAGGAATTTCAATATCTTCGTATTCATCTGCTGATCTTGATATACCGCTCGGTGTTATGCTGAAGAGTTCATATTCAGGCATGTCCACTGGCAAGCCGAATTCGAGAAATAGTAAAACAAGCTGCGATGTTGGCATCCAAGCGAATGCATACGAAATCGCCGAGGAGGAGCTCAAAGAGACAATGCGCCAACTCAATGCAAAGAATCGCCGTAAAAGTGATGGTAAACATCCAAACGAAAATGAAGAGACTGAAATGCAAACATTACTGGGCAATAGTAACAAACTCAAAGAAGCCATGGCCATGAGTGAATCGGATAAATTGAAAATGTTACTATTACCGTCAAAGTAATTTGCATCGCTATTATTTGATCACTATTTTAAATACTCATTGGCCCGTTTGCTACTGTTCTGATTAAAGTTTTCGTTCCGAAAAACAAAAAAAAAAATTTGAATGAAAATTTGGACATTTTGAGAGGATATCGTGACGATAAACTTCAAACCGGAACAGTAGCAAATGGGCCATAATATGTTAGCTTTAAGTTGATTTTTTTTTAGGTAGCTATAAGTGTATGTTTTATAAAAAAAAAACTTTAATTTTTCTCAGACTTTATCATGCTAATAAATATGAGCATGTTACTTTTAAGTTCTATGGTAGAATTTCAAATTGTTAAGAATTTTTTTAAAGCATTTGTAATTTAATTTTTTTCATTTCATTTTTTTGATTCTATTGAAATGTTCTTTTATTGTTGGAACCACCAACTTTCTTTTTATAATTGTAAAAATATAAAATACAATTGAATAAAAAAAAAATTTGAACTAAATTCCTGAAAAGGCGTATCTAATGTGCTAGGATATGTAAGTTGAATTCTGCTTACGATTTTTCTCACAAGTTATTCTTTTTTAAGGCCCTATTCTCTTTCAGCAAAAAATTTTTTTCGACTTTTTTTTTTTTGCATTTTTTTATAGCTTGGACATTTAAGAATATAACCCTAAAAGGGTTTTTTGAAATTCGAAATACTTTAGAAGATATGGCCATTTTTGTGGGGTCATGTCTTCGCTAAAATGAGTAGTTTTTATGTTGCTTCAAACTTTGAACGCGTTTATCTCGAAACCACGTTTTTCGAGCTGGCGGCCACGATTCCGCCAGTTCTACTGAACCGATTTGGATGAAACAAAGTTTAATCGACGTAGAATTGTCACCATTCTGGCCCGTAGTAAAATAAAAATTTTGCGATTTTTTTTACTATTTTTTTTTTTACACTAAACTACAAAAAAATGGGTCCAAATTCGATTTGTCAATTTCAAGTGGCCGCCATTTTGTCAAAAAAAATCGCAAAACTTTTATTTTACTACGGGCCAGAATTACATCTATGCTGATCATAACCCAATTTCTTTTTTTTTTGCCAGACGCTCCTGAGGGCCGGAATCGTGGCCGCCAGCACCATGCCTTTTTTTTTTGAGGGCCAACTTTGACGGTACCATCATCTATGGACAGCCCCTATATCGCGGCGAAAAAAATTTTTTTATTTTCTTTCATTCATTACTAATTCAATAAAAATAACAAAATTAAAATATCTTTTTGCGTTTTCAAATGAGAAATTTTTCAAAAAGGGTCCAAAACCAGCAATCTGAAGGAGAATAGGGCCTTAAACTTGGAAAAGGAATAAGCAAAAAATCTTAATTTTGCAAACTCTTACGGCGCACATCA
This sequence comes from Chlorops oryzae, assembly GCA_020466095.1. NCBI lineage: Eukaryota > Metazoa > Arthropoda > Insecta > Diptera > Chloropidae > Chlorops > Chlorops oryzae. Next base: position 105,704,155 of record CM035807.1, read on the forward strand.
AATATTCCAGCTAATGAGCATTCTGCAGTGACTGAGAAATCCCTTCACCATTAAATTCATTTTTTTTATGCAATCTGAGAATGTTTTCTAAATTTCTAATATTGTTTATAAACTTTCTCTACTCTTTATGTTTGAGTTTCAATTTCTGCTGCTGAACTTTCAACTCTGGTGCCCAAATAACATTGTTCATCAATTCGCCAACAATATATAAAACTATGCTAACAAAAGCCATACCAAAGAGCATAAAGTATCTCATTGGGAAGTTCAAAACATTGAACAACGGATAGGCCCAGCTCCCATTATGATAATATAGAATATGTAGCCAACCTATGTAAACGAACATTACTGTCGCAATCCGTATTACTCCGGATTTTCTCGACGGATACTGGCGATAGCACGTAAATATATCCATTATCATCAGCATGGAGATATTTGTATGCACAACATGATTTAACCAACTGAAAAAAAAATATCCATATTCATAACAAATTGAAAACGAAAAGCAAAAGCACAAGCTAATACTAAAACTTACTTGGGAAAAATGGGATCCAGTGCTTTTGGAAATATTAGTTCACGATCGTAAGCGTATACTACCCAAAAGGATAGACAAACATTATGAGCTATCGGAAAGGCGAAAGCAGTAAATAAGAAATCTCTCAATTTTCGTAGAAACGATACTGGACGTGGACTTAAAGCATTCGAACCCAAGAGATCGTTCAGCAAAGCAACACTATGATAAACAGCCTGCAATATCTGAAGAAAATTGGAAGTTAATCTTTACGAAGAAATCAAATAAAATATCAATATGTATTCGCTTACCACATCGAGGAATGTTAGAAACTTAAATTTACCACCCCAATTTCCGCTATGATCGGCATTGGGAATATTAACATAAGAATTCCAATAATATAAAGCATAAAAGAACTGAACTGCTCCAAGTATATGTACAAGGATGCGTAAATACTTAAATGCTCCGGTGTTGTAGGCACTATTAATTTCTGATATCCTCTCATCAATGCTTTTATTGGCAGTTTGAACTTCTTTCAGTGTTTTCTTTGATTTCGCCATCGAAAATGTTTGCTGCTGCTCAAAGTTCAAGTTCAACTAAAATAAAACCGAACCGACAACATCACAGTTAATTTAACATAACCTCAAATCGGCATATGATTGAAGATCGTGTTATCACTGATTTACACTAGGAATTTTTTTTTTTGCTTAAGAGCAGTGATGACCACCACTACAGACAAACGTCCGAAAAATGTTAGTGTATAGTACAACAAAAACATAAAAATACAAAAACTAGCTTCTCTTCTGAAAAAAAGCGGCACAGAGCCTACTCGTTCGGTATCATTTTTAAAACTCTCTCTTCATATACGTACACGAACTTCTATTTTTTGCTTCTCTTTTGCCTTTTTGAATGCCTTTTGTGCATGGCTGCTTAAGAGCCTATACTGAGATATGCAGTAACTACTTGCACATTAGGAGCCCATTCGCTACAACGTCGTAAAGTGTGAGAGAGACAACTATATTCACGCTCCTTAATTCTTTAAAGTATGCCAATAATTTAACACCTTCGAAGTCGGTGTCAGTATTTACTTTGAAAAATGTGCCGCAATCAGCTGTCCTGGCATTTACTTCGCATAAAAAATGAACATGTTCATTTCTATGGCGAAGTAAAGCAGGCAAGTCGCATGCAACCCTGCGCACATGATTACTTGACATCTCAGTATAAGCGAAAGTAAAGTATTTACTTCGAAGTACTTTTCAATTTTTTTTGCACGTATTTCTTATGGTTGCTTTACTTACTGCATATCTCAGTATAGGCTTTGAATTTGAAAACTCTTCAATGAAGTCACCTTCTTTCGTTTTTTCTTGAATATTCTCAAAGTATTTTGTAACTTATTTAATACATACATACTTGTTTAAAATGAAAATTTCAATGCAGTGGTGTAGCTAGGCATTCGGCGCCCGGGAACAATTGAGAGAATGCCGCCCCCGCTTTCCGCCCTAGTTAAAAAGATCTTTAGAAAATTCAAAATATTATTTGACGTCCGGGGAGGCCTTCCCCCAATTCTGCCCTCCTTACTACGCTACTATTTCATTGAATGTCGGAAAATCGGACGAAACAACAACAAAATCAGATTATCAAAAAATGTTGAAAACTTTGCAATCTGTCAGCCAGTGGCGTAGCGAGACATGGCGCAATGGGGACACAATGGACGAAATACCGAATCTTCTTGTGCTCGCAATAAATCGCTCTTTTTAATAGACCATGGACTAATAACTTGCCATTGTAGTAGGAAGGTAGGTTGAAGTGGCTGCCACTTAGGCCGTTAATCGGCCCATTGTGATACCAATGAGGTTTTCTTGTGTTTGTGTGAGTGTATGTCTTTATTATGTAGTGTGCCCCCAACATGCGATTTTTTGAAAAACCAGTGCTAGGCTTGGAACATTACAATCCGTTTTGCTCTGTGCCGGGAATCGAACCTCGGACCCTGGGATCAAGAGCAGGGATGCCCACCACTACATTGAAAGCTTGCGATAGTGTGTGTGCGCATTGCACTGAAGAACGTTTTTCGCCTTTTTAGTTCTCTCTTTTTGCTTCATCCGACATAGGTCTTGCTCGTTCGCTGCCTGATGTTAGACTAAATAGGTTTCGATTTCTCAGCTTGCTTGTTGCCTTTTGTGTATGTACACAAGCATTCGCTCTCAATGCTCCGAAGCTTGCTCCGCGGGCATCAACGATCAAGAGCATAGCACGCATCCCCTACGTTATCCCAAAGCCACTGCCATTGTAGTAAGAGCCTTAGATTTTAAATTAAAGGCATTATTATCAGCCCGATTCTGAATATTCCCGGGGAATTTACTTTTATTGAGACTAAAAATCTCCTTTTTTAAATAGATAAGGTAAGGAAAATTATGGGTATGGGTCAAATACCCATTCTCCATCAAATTTATTCCGCCAAATATTTGAAAAATAAGTTTACTCTTGAGAAAAGTAAATTCCCCGGGAATATTCACAATCGGGCTGTATATGTATTATGGTCTATCGTAAATTTAAACAATAATAAGGCATGTAATCGAATCCGAATAAACACAATTCGAAATCAATGTAATTTAAATAGAAATTGAAGCGATTTCAAAATTTTATATTCGGATTCGATTTCTAGAGCATGCCTGAATGAATTTTTTCACAATTAATTTACATTTATGAGACACTATAGGGATCCATGCAGCTTTGCAAATGCCTTTGTAACTTTTCCCATAGGAAATTTTCATATAAATTTTGACAGTTCAGTGACAAATTTCGTAAAGTTTCCGAATGGATCCCTATACTATAATGAACTATTATAGTTATAAGTTATAATTTATAAAGAGTACAAATTATTCGAAAGGCATCTTCATTGGAATCACCCTGATTTGATAGACTCATAACGACCTATCGAATTTATTAATGAAAAAGCATTTTATTGTGCAGCCAAAAGAGAAATATTTTTACATTGATAACATTGCTGCTTTCTTAAATTTAATATAGGTACTTACGCTACAATAATTTAATTAATGAAACAAAACAAAATAATTATAAATAACAGTACGTATGTACTACCTTATTCGCTAAAAAGAAATATCGAATAAAATTACTAATATACATACATACATATTTGTATATTATAAGAGTACATAAATATATTTGGTAATTATGAAATTCTTTGATCTATCGAAGATTAAAAAGAGCTTAACATTCCGAATATCATATAAATCGTCATGAATTTGAATTCAATTAATTTCCTTTCCGCTGTGCGAGTTTCAGCTCTTTCGTCCAAATAGTATTGTTCACGAATTCTCCCAAAAGATACAGGAACAATGTGAAGCCTAGTACAGCAATGAAAAACACAATGCGCTGTGGAAGCTGCAAAACCTCCAATACCGGATAGACCCAAACGCCAGAGAAATGCTTGACAATATGTATCCAAATTAGGTAGACGATCATGAAGACTGATAGTCCAGTGAGGCCATTCTTACGCGACGGATACGTACGGAATGAGGTGAACATTTCTAACACAATGAAGACCACAATATTGGTATGCAAAATGTGATTGAGCCAACTGTTTTAAAGACAAAAAGAAAGCAATAGTTAGAGTCAATAAGTCTTCTAGAAATATACAACAGAAGGGAAATACTTTGGGAATACAGCATCCAGTACTCGTGGAAAAACTAGCTCGCGATCAATAGCATAAAGAGACCAAAATGTAATTCCCACATTGAGTGCCAAAGGAAAAGCGAAAGCAGCCATGAGATAATCCTTTAGCTTCCTTATTTCTGGCACTTTCCTGGGAGCCACTTCATTCGTACCGATAAAATCATTGATTAAGCAGACGATATAGTAGAATGTTTGGATAATCTGAAAAATAGAATGTTATCATTATCAATAACTGATAAGAGATAAGGAATTAAAGAAAACAAAATATGCAAGAATCGTATAAAAATCAAAATTCCAACATCACACTTAAGATAAACGAAGATTTATTGCATAATAAAATAAATCAATAAAACACCGGATACTACCGCATCAATGAATGTTAGATATTTGAATTTTCCGCCAAACGGCGTATGCATATTAGCATCGGAAGCCGGAAACTCAACGTAGTGAAAGTCGTAATAGACTGCATAGCCGAATTGAACTACTGCAAATCAAATGAAATAAACGTTTCATTGAACTGTAAACACTTTGAAAAATCATGTCCGATCTCAAGGTCTTTCCTTTCGCCATCCCCAATTTAATTTACTCCACTTAAAATTTTTCACTGGGAATGACAAAACATATCGATATATTAAGTGTGCCGTTATTTGAATCGCAATGGGCTATTTTACACCAGTCGATTCCCTTCGATTCCCGTGACTAGACTACACCTAGTCTGTTTTTACACGGTAGATTGGTTCCAGAAGAAGCCGTGTAAAAAAAAAAAACGTGTAAAAAAAGACATTGATCATACTTCATAAAAATTAAATTTGACAAAAAAAATTTAAGTACATAAAATTTCAAATCGTGCTAAATGGAATAAAATCGTGTAAAAAAATTAAAAATATTCAATTTTCAAACCGTGTTATATCAAAACCGTGTAAAAAAAGACCGTGTAAAAACAGACTTAGGTGTATTATAAAAACAAAAATTTATTTAACACATTTTATTTCTATGGGAGCCCACTTGCAGTCAACACGAATTATTTTGAACATTTCATGAAAATTTCAATATATGATTTTCATCGCTTCAGCAATAATGCTAAAAGCTGCCTTTATCTTCATAAGATCCACCAAAGACAATAAACAAGCTCAAAATTGAAATATGTAGCAGTGTAATTGAAATTAGTATTTTTGAGCTTTCCATCTTATTTCACTATCGGTAGATCAGTAACAGTTCATAAAAAATACTTTTCAATATACACTCTTTTTCACATTAAGAGATATCGATAATGAAAAATATTTTCGTCGGCAAGGGACGCAGCGAGAAGAGAGAAAAACGCTCTCATATCACCTCCCCACACGTAACTAACCTACAAAAAATGTGTTTCTCGCCTGTCACTACGTATGAAAAAATGTTTTGAAACAATTTCTAAGTAGAGAAAAACGTGCGAAGTAAAGAGACGGTTGTTTGTTGAATGTTCCGAGGCAATCTTTGTTTCTCTTTCTTTCTCATGTATTCAAATTGGATGTTTTCGAAACATGTTTGATAAGTGTGACCGGCGAGTTTCACGTAATAGAATCGATATTTCAACACATAAATTTCTTATCGATGTTTAAAAATATCAATATTTATAAGTATCGATATTTTCAGCCAACCCTATTGTGTTGTTCATAAACAATGGAATCTTCAAAATCAGTGTGGAAAGATAGAAAATGTCACAGCAGATTATCTTTGAGCCGTTCGAGAGCGTGTCTTTGGAAGATGAACAATTTGCAGAAGTTCATGAGGAAGTGCTGTTTTCAGAGGAAATGCAAGACGTAAGCTATTGTTTTTGGCTTTGGCTTTGGTTCCATGCAAATAAGTTTTAAAGGATTGAAAACAGATAGCTACACTTGTGTCAAATTGCACCGAGTATTTTTGTAAGTCTACTTTTACATTGGACGATTGTCGGCCAACAGCACTCACCGATTTTTGCGTTTGTTCGCAAGGGAGGAGAGACGAAAGTGAAGCGGTCAAAATCGTTTGTACTAGCCATGTCGTCGATTTCCATGCCGATTTTTGACAGTTGCCTTTCCCGCCGTTCGTAGAACGGAAAACAGTTTCAAAGAATTGTTCGAATTAATTTTTTATGAAGTGTTGAATCCATTCTAATTTAATTTATATATTTTAAAATGCGTCACAACCACTTATTTTATTACTTACTTACTTAATTCGCATAAATCCAATAAACGAATGTCATAAGAAAAACACAACAAAGTATAAATCGGTTGCTTGCAAATCGTGTAGTGTAGAAGCGAACACCGACAGAAGACAATTTCAAAAGGGAATTTGAAAAAATCGTTGTGAAAATCGCGTCGATAATCGTTCAATGTAGAAGCCGACTAACGAGTTTTATGTGAAAGAGTCATCATTAAATCACATTTTACCATATGTGCCATTCCTACATGGTGCCATTGTATCAAAGTGTAAACAACAACTTTTTCTCGTACGACGACTATGTCAGCTTTTGTACCTACAAAACCCCATTCGCTGGGAAGCACTGCTATTTTGCTTCCATCTGAAAAAAAGTGCAGCAGAAAGCCACCGGATGCTGCGTGAGGCTTACGGAGAGCTTGCTCCATCAATTTCAACCTCTGAATACTGGTTCCGACGTTTCAAAAATGGCGATTTTGACTCAGCCGACAAGGAGCGCAAAGGAAGGCCACCAACCTTTGTGGACGCTGAATTGGAGGCAATTTTGGATGAAGACCCATGCTAAACCCAAGAAGAACTTGCGGAAATGTTAGGCGTGACTCGACAAGCCATTTCATTGCGGTTGAAAGCCATTGGTAGGTTCCAAAAGGCCGGAAACTGGGTACCTTATGAACTTAAACCAAGGGATGTCGAACGGCGTGTCGTCGCTTCCGAAATGCTCCTTCAACGGTACAAAGCGAAGTCGTTTTTGCATCGCATCGCGGCGATGAAAAATGGATTCATTACGACAATCCAAAGCGAAAGAAGGCGTATGTTAAGCGCGGTGAACCCGGACCATTGACGCCAAAGCCAAATATCCATGGGAGCAAGGTAATGCTCTGTATTTGGTGGGACCAAAAGGGAATTTTATACCATGAACTTCTGAAAAGTGGTCAGACGATAGACGGGGCTCTCTACAGACGGCAGCTTATGCGACTGAAGCGAGCGATTGAAGAAATACGGCCGGAATGGGCAAACAGACATGAGTCATTGATATTCCACCATGGTAATGCTCGGCCTCATACGTGGCGGGATCAAAATCCGCTTGGAAATAAAGCTCTTCAATGCTCAAAATGGAGATTTTTGTCTAAGAGATTTCGATATGTATTGAAACAAGTTTTTTAAGGAGTAGTATGCAGCGTTTTTCGCTCGTGCAAATATTCAGTATTGATTAAGCTGCTCTCTTCTATTTGCAGCTTCAATCGTCACTCAATAAAAAGCGTCTCCTGGAATTACAGCGAAAGCTTTCACGAATTCAAAGTAACCAATTCAATATTCACATAGGTGAATTCACTTTCACTCGAGAAAACGAGGAAACTAAGACTCAAAATGAAATAGTCTTTGTCTACGCAAAAGGATTAATGTGCGATTGGGAGTTCCCACTTTTTACGTTTTATGTTTTGCACGCATACTACGAGGGGAATTTCAGCTTGGACAAGCTGCTGAAAATGGTATTGCAACTTTTAAACGCTGTTGATTTACAACCGTTCGCCTGTATAATAGACTGGACTCCGTCGTCGCAAAAGATACTCTGTGATATGGGTGTAACCGTTTACAATCCATACATTGGCGAGGATCATCGTAGGACGTTGTTGTGCACTGACTCTTTCAAAACTATAAAGAAATTCGACTTGGATCAATCCATTCCCGAAAACGTAATGGCGTACATAAAATTCTTTGATCAAGAATGCGAAAACTTGGAAAACTGGAAAACAGAGTTTACAAATTTCAAGGAGTTACTCAAAAATTCCTGCGACAGGTTTGTTCAAATATTTAGCTTATACTATACAGTTTCGTCGCGTATGATTGCTTTGGAGTTGGCGAAAATGGTTAACACTTGGCCACTGAAAATGGTCTCATTTCGACAAACGAAGTTAGACCTATTTTTGTATCGAATAAGATTAGAGAAATTCAGCAGTTATGACGAAATGTTGAGAGCACTTCCAAATATCTATCAAGAGTATTATTAGTTAAGTAAAATAATTCAAGGATATTGTAGTACAAAGTACATAAACAACGAGCAAATTATGCACAAATCTATATTGAAAATATACATATCGCACACTAATCACTAAATCGGCACAACTAAAAATTTTGCATTTATTGGGCAAGCAGCCAATAACTCTCGATGCATTTAAAAACAATTTCTTTTCTAAATTTATATTATTCTTAATTAACTGCGGAATCAATAAATATCAATGTTAATTTTCCAAGTGTTCCTTTTCCAGAGTAAAATGTTGGCGAACATGAAAAAACTGTTTAAAAAATTTTTGAATTGTGCCGGTTTAGTGATTAGTGTGCGATATGACCAAATCTAGGCGTTAGAGACGCTGCTCTCATACACTTTAACTAAAGTTTTGAATATGGGGCTCTCTACAGCTCTGTCAGAAATGAAAAACGCTTCAGAAATCAATCAGAAATTTTCTGAAGTGTTTTTTTTTTTATATGAAGTTTTTCATTTCTGTTTCATTTCTGACAGAACTGGATATAGCCCCTATAAAAAGAATGCGGTGTGTTAGATGTACTTGAATTGAAAGTTACATAAACAGCAGGTTTATCGAAAATGTAGAAACAGAAGTTATAACTCTAATTAATGAGAGAACACGCCAATTGGAAGAGTTGGCGTTGTGGACGTTGCAATAAATGGCAGTAATTTTTAGATCACTATGAAAATTTCTCGATTTCCGTTAAATTGGTACTATGAGCTTTATATCAAATAATTATTTGCTATGTTATGTTAACATGAAAACTAGTTTCAAAATACTTTTGAACTTCTCACGCAGGGAATTTAAAAAGATTGACATAGATCGATTGGAAGCTAATATTTCGATTTTATAGTCGTTAATAAGTGCAATCGTCGTTCAGGACGAGTAAAGTTTTTTCCTTATTAATCTCATATAAATGACAATGAAAATAAAACAAAAAGAATATATTGCAGCTCTGGAGACGTTTTGAGCTCCATGGCTGTTCTATAAAGCACATGCAAGGAGCATCAAATAGAGGAAAATTCTTAGGATTACTTAAAATCGTGATACATGAAACTTAAACTGGTATGCGAAGGAAGGAAGTAAATGAAAAACTTGAAGAAATTAAAAAAAATAATTACATTTACTAAAGAATGCACAAAAAGCTGGCTTTACATTAAGTTCAACACTCTTTTAGTTCATAAAAGACAAAGTTTGTTCTTGAAAAGAAAACAACTTATAGAAATTTACTCTTAATCCTCATAAAGCTCGAGTGACTTTCTAAAAAAAAAAAAAAAAAAAAATAGCTTAGAATATAAAAATATGTACTATTCTTTCCTGTATCAGAATAGTTGTAAAATAAACTTTTTACTTTACTTTTTTGTGTTAAAAAATATATTGTATCTCTCATGTATACTGAATATGAAATACCTGCTATGAAATTCTCTTTGAATCTCTAATCGGTGTTGCTAATAAAAGCTCAAAAGAAGAGATATGGCAATGATTAAATATTAATATGAAAGAATATTTTGCGACTTTTCTAATCTAATCTTTATGAGGAGCAAAAAATAATTCAATTTTATTGCTCGAAGAGAAAATGGAAAAAGCTTGTTCATGCTGATAAATTTCGTGATATTTTTTCGTGAGATAGTAGATAATTATGTACATATTATCAATAGGATATTTTTTTTTACGATACGACCACGTATGCCTTGGCGCAATAGATGTGACGTGTAGTAAAAATAGAACAACCGCAATAGCTCATATATGTACAACCTATTGTACAGCTATTGTATTGTTCAAAGGATATTGCATTGTTCATTGTTTAAGCAAGCAGAAAGCGTTAATTACAATGAAGATATGCAAAGGAAGGGAAATTGCGCAAGTCCTTGACATTTTGTTATTAATAGTTTTGATTATGTGCGTTAAAGTATTGCGTTGGCAGAATGTCGATGTAATTCACTAGAGTAAAGGCTCTCTTTGTCATTTATTTTATCCACATTTTGTTTGTCTTCTATAAAAATATAATAGGGGTCTTCCCTTAAACGTTTAAAGATCGAAAAAGCGGAAAAATGTAAAATTTTTGATACAAAACTTCGTTCAATATTTTCTAAGCCTTCTTGATATACGAGTTTTCGAAGCAAATACACGTTTAAGGGAAGACCCCTATTATTATACCCGACAAACTCTGTGTCGAGGGTATATTGCGTTTATTGGGTTGTGTGTAACACCCAGAACCAGTCGAGATAGACCATACAAAATATATATAGAAATGATCAGCGTCACCAGGAGATTCGATTTAGACATGTCCGTCTGTCCGTCCTGTCTGTCGTCGTCCGTGTCGTGTTTATACAGTTATCTTATCGAAGGAGTTGAGCTATCTTGTGTATGCGTGCTCACGGGGACATGAGTAAGAACAAGTTCGAGAATGGACCCGATCGGGCCATTTTTAGGGGTACCTCCAGTACTAGGGTCTGTTACGAAAATCAGAAAAACTGCTCTAAGATCGAAGTCCTTCAAGATATTTTGATGAAATTTGATATTCGAACATGTTTAAAGGCAAGTAATACGATTTCAAAAAATTGGAAAAGTGGGCGTGGCATAAGGGCGTTTTTCAAAAATTGTCTCCTACTCCCGAAATACCAATAGGACTTGAACAAAAATTGGCACGTATACTTCCTTGATAGCCAGTAACGTCCTTCCCAAAAAAATTTTCGATCGGACCATTATTAAGTGTACCTCTAGTACTAGGGTCTATCACAAAAATCCCAAAAATGCCTCAAAATCAGACTTTATTGAAATATTTCAATGAAACTTAGAATTTGAGCGTATATATAAGGGTCCGATTAGAATTCCAAAAAAATTTGAAAAGTGGGCGTGGCAAAAGGGCGGTTTTCATTTAAAAATTTAACAAAAGTTGGTATATGGGGCTCCTTATGCCCTTAAACACCTCTTGATATTAAAAATTATGTGTCTGTCTCGGGCATTCTATTGTCAGGCTCGCCTGACTATAACACCCTTACTTGTTTTTGGTTGTTCTATATGAAAGACTAAATAAAGTTGGAAGTAATTTGGAAGTCTTTACTTTATGATGAAATAATAGGTCTGTTCCCGTACTGCACGAAACTGCCCAAAACAGCCCAATTTTCATACAGTTTTCAAAAAATTTGGCAGTTTCGTGCAGTACGGGAACAGACCTACTATATAAAATATATAAATGCAAATTAAAGTTTTAAAAAAAAAAAACCCAAAATTCTGTTGCATAGTGTAATTGTTTGGCGTAGAATTAATATCGCAGCAGTACAGGAATTCATTGTTTGTTTGTGTCTCGGTCATGAATTCTATGAAAAGTTGTAAATTTTTTAGCGAATCCAAAACGATTTTCCGCTTCAGACGAACGAGAAAAGAAAATCCATTTTTCGATAATATTTTCTTAACAGAAAATAACCATAAACGTCAAGAATTGCCCGCAACAACTTTAGGAGGAAATAAAGCATTTTCAGAAATCCCACACAGAGCCTTTTGCTGCTGCCAATGTTTTAGAGTAGGTACAAAAAAGATCTCTCGAAAAATGTTTAATTTTTTTTTTCCCCCCGTAAGAATTTCAATCAAGGTCAAAAGCAACATCGATCTTTAGGTTACGTCCAAAAACTGCTAATTATTCGGCTACAAATAGATGCACAAAGCGATAAATTGTCGAATAAACCGTGGACGTGTGGCACGTCAGTACAGCGGCAGTAAATAAACAATTGATATATGTAGATCGATTCAGCAAAAAAAAAAAAAAAAAAAAAACCTACATATATACATATATTTATTTATTTTCGATGTGCGAAATCATGATTGCTTCGCTGCGTAAAGTGTGGAATTGCTCGATATTATTTGTTGCTAGGGAAAATATTGGAAAGCTACTCAGCAATCGGATGCTAAAGTATGTGAAACTTCCACTACTTATTATTTTGGGAAATTTATTCCCACAAAAAAAATGAGCAGTTCTTCAAAAAATTCCCATTCGATTGAGATGCAGAATGTAACAACTGACGCTCATGATTTCTCCACAGAAATGATCACAAAAAATAAAACGTAAAATCAAAAAAGCAAAAAAAAAAAACACGAAAACTTCGTGAAAATATAATAAAAAAGATGTAAAAGTCTTTTATGCGGAACCAAATCGAAACAGCATTAGCTAAGCCAAATATGTATGAAATTCAATTCACAGCATGTTCGCTTGAGTGTACTTTGAGCAAACAAACGTGCTGACAGATCAAAAGCCAACTTTGGCATTTTTTTAGAAAACATCTAAAATTGAAAAAGAAATATTTTTCATCATCTTAAATCTGTGAATTCGCATTAATCGCATGCTGTTCTCTTCAAAAATCAAAAATCAAAAAAAAAAAAAAAAAAATCAAAGAGGCAAACGCCTCAAAATTATTGATAAAAACTAAATAAATAAAGAATTTTTGACGAAAACTGGCTTGAGTAATAGGTTCTCTTTGAAATGAAATGTTCTTCACAATCTTTAAGATGAAGAAACGAACTCTGGTCAGTTACTGTGAGATGAAAATATTCGGTTTATTTAACCTAATTATTCGACATTTTTTCTGTCTTATCTCCTTTTTTTTCATCCGATATTTACCCCTCAAACCGATGGGGACAACTCTCTACCCTCGAGAAAAGTGAAATGTTCAGAATCGGGCTGTATAAAGGGACTAAGAACCGAGTAACATCTCTTTCTAACTGGTGCGGAATGTCCGCAAATCTATGAGTGACATATTAGTATATTCTTTATTGAATACTGTCCTCGGATAAGTGCAACTGATCTCTATGGAAATTTCATTATGAGTGGAAAAAACATTCCCAGTGGAAGAGTGATGAGTTTCTAGTGGCATTTCTTGTTGAATACTGCCCCGGAAAGGCAATGACTTCTATCAAAAATATTAGGAAAATATTCCAGTTCATGGGCGTATCCAGAACATCAGTTGGGTAGGCGGGGGCAAGATATTAATAATTTATTTTATTATTTATTTTATATTTTAAGATTTCTGAATATTTATGTACATACTGGGTGTCTCAATAGGAGCTCTTGGTCCATTTTTCGCTGCTTCTCAAAAACAATTTTGCTCTTACTTCTATTACTGTGAATACGCCCCCAGCGGCAAACAGTGCATACCGCCTACAAAGTATACGAGACTGTAAGCGACCTACCTACCAATAGCTTACAAAGTATACTAGACTGTAAGCGACCTGCCTACCAATAGCTTACAAAGTATACTAGACTGTAAGCGACCTGCTTACCAATAGCTTACAAAGTATACGAGACTGTAAGCGACCTACCTACCAATAGCTTACAAAGTATACTAGACTGTAAGCGACCTGCTTACCAATAGCTTACAAAGTATACTAGACTGTAAGCGACCTACCTACCAATAGCTTACAAAGTATACTAGACTGTAAGCGACCTGCCTACCAATATCTTAATTTATGTCGTGAAGATTGGCGTTCACTCTACAAAACGGCCACGCTCGAACAAAAGTATACTAGGATGGTATATGAGGTCGTATGCATTACCGCCTACGGCCGGCGAAATGTGTTGCGGTTCATCCTATGCCGCATCCTGGGCCTATGCCCCAGTTTACGGAGTATTCCTTGATTAATTCTAAAAAAAAAAAAAAACAATATACAAAGTGATATGCCTGAAGCGGTCTCCGACATTGATTTCCCTTGATTTTCGATGTGTCAACTTAAAAAAAAAATAAAAGAAAATTAAAAAGCTCATTATTTATTTATTTCCACTGAATGAAAACCCCCGACAATTCTTTATCTTTTTTCAGTGAAAAACAAAATTAAATTATACAATTCGGAAAATGCGTTGCAATTTATCCGCCCATGATCGTCTTCATTCGAATGTCCTCCGTGCATTGGCCCAATTTCAATTTGGATCAACTCATAAATTTGATTAAAAAGACAAAGACACTCGGAACGCCTTGAACTCGTAATTCGCGCTTTTTATTGCATTTATGAAAATCGCCGATCATTTTCACTGTAAAATAAATATTTTTTTTGTTTACAAAAAAAAAAAAAAACGCAGTAAAATGGAGAAAATATTGATCCGACAATATCATTCATGTCCATCACTTCGATATATGTATAAGAAAAAAAAACTTTTTCCGAGAAATTCGGTTCGTCACATTGAAGGAAATTTTCAACGCGCCGATGAGAGGTACTTTCGTTTGGAAAGAACTTTGACCAAAAAGCTGTTGACCGAAAGATCAGAAATCTTTTATATTTTTTATTATTTGCCACTGCAAAATGAATTTGAATTTTTTGCAGCATTTTTTTATAATACGAAAAAGAGGGGGGCGGTGGGAAATCGACATTGATTCTCTGCAGCTGGCAATGGCATTTTTTCGAATTTTTCCTTTTTGTAGTCATGAAATCAATTAAAAATTTTTGAATACTTTAATTGAATGCATAAATCATCTGGAAATTTTCAACTTCCTGTAGTGCAGTAAAAACTCTTGTGGGGGCTAGAGAATTTTCATGTTTTTGTTTTTTAATTTTTGCTTATTTTTTTTGGCTGTGAAATAATTAATTGGTTGGCCAAATATGATCACACAGATTGGAAATTCATTTCGTGAAAGTTTTATTAATGCCCCCTTTTGGGTTAATCGTCTTGGAAAAATATAAAAAAAATATGTTTTTTTGGAGCAATCGCTATAAATAAGCAGCTAAGATGGATTTTTCGATATTAGAAGTAGAATTTCTGGAATAAAATAATTTGAACTTTAGACTTCTTGTGAATCAAAAAGCTTTTTTTTTAATTCATTGAGTAGGAATTAGAAGGCATCTTTGTGTTTGCAAGAAATCTGAAAATCGAAACACCTAAAAAGAGACTGCTCTTGCCGTTTTAAAATTCTTGACAGTCCCAGCCGCGAAAATGCCGCTTTTAGAAGCGATGAACCGCAACACATTTCGCCGGCCGTAGGCAGTAATGCATACGACCTTATATACTATCCTAGTATACTTTTATTCGAGCGTGGCCGTTTTGTAGAGTGAACGCCAACCATCACGACATAAATTAAGATATTGGTAGGCAGGTCGCTTACAGTCTCGTATATGAACTATTGTAAGTCTATCTGTACTTGTAAGATGAGGAGTCGCTTACATTCTCGTATACTTCGTAAGCAGGAGACACTGTTGGCCGCTGGGATATTGTTATGCGATAGACAACACAACTCGAGGACATAAAATGTGTATCTTATAAGGACAAAGCTACGCAAAACGGGCCTTCAAGTAACAGTGTTTTTATGGTCATTGTGAGCCGAAGCCAGGTTCCTTCAGTGCCAAATTGTTATCAAACATTTTCAAAAATTGACATCCTTGAGAATCACATCCCATTTTTGTCTACTCATCAAATTTTTATTTCTGTACTAAAATCAAAAGTGTAATAATAACGTGTGTGACCATCGCAATAGCATTACCCATAGCCAAATTAATAAACGGACTGATTCTGATATATATTGAAAATCCTTCGATATCAATGGATAATGAAACTTTGTTTGGAAGTCACTGATATAGACACTGGAGGCTCTACAAAAAAAAAAAAATAAATAACTAACGCGATAAATCTATTTAAATCTATTCAACATGAAACATGTCATTGCGTGCGTATCGAACAATGTTCTAATTCCTTTTCGATGTACATATATATATAAAATGTATTGTCTGTCGGATCTAAAAATCGATTGATGAACAAATAATCAGGTGCAAGTTTTTTTATAGCAAAAAAGAGCCATGGCGATTACTGACAACGGCTCACTGCTATAATAAGTATTGTTATAAAGGCATGAGGCATAGCATGTACGCTTAATTACTAGCAAATCCCGCGAATAGAGTTTTCAGAAACCCAAGTTAAGCGATTTTAAGCTTTTTGATAAAGAATAATTTTAAAACTCTTCTTCCCCTTTTCTCTATCTTTCTCTCTCTCTTGCTCTCTTCACCTCCCCCCCACTCGTACCCTCATCCATGCCATAGCTTATCGTTTCTCCTACTTTCTGCCTCTCCCTCCCTCTTTATCCCACCCTGACCGACTCACCTTACAAAGTAGTTCATTAATGTGTAACATGAGACGTATACGTAATACAAGTGCCTACCAAACATTGCTCATACGTCAGGTACAAAAACTTTTAACCTCAGTTTTGCCCCTTTATGGATGGAGTTTCGTAGAGTCCGTTCTCAGCGGATGTCTACGCAATTTAACTAAAAAGGAGTGCCAAATTTCAACTTCGTACGTGTTGTTTTTTTCTGAGATTTCGTGATAATCAGTGAGTGGAATTTCCCTTTTATATACAAACATATGTATGTGTATACAAGATTAGTAGATTGTTGTGACCTGTTCAAACAAAAAAAGTTTTCATTACTTTCTCAAACTTTTACCACTGCTCATTTGACTATTTTAACCCTTTAATGATTGGCATATTAATAAGCGGAAATTTTTTTTCGATGTGAATGGTTTAACCCTTTACTGCATGATGTACTAAATAAGTGGAGTAAGTGGTTATATTTAGTCTTCAAAAATAATTATATATTGGCTTTCATCCGTTTTTTTTTTTTTTTGTCAGAAACCATATATCGGCTCTTAAGCGATAAAGGGTTAATAAAAAAAAATCACCAAATATATACATATATACTATTTTTCATTACGTACAAAATATTTTGACGGCCTCTCTGCCATAATTAGTTGAAATGCCAACTTACGAAGGGAGCGGCTCTGGGTTCAACTCCCAGCCGAGGTCGTGGATGTTTGTGTTGTTTTTTCTGTAACTTTTTTTCTTTGTTTGACCATTTTTCGTGGCATCACAACGGGCCCGTGTGAAGCCTAAGTGTGTCACCCTTGTGGTGGCAGCCACACTAACCTAACCTAACATAACCTAAGCTAACCTAACCTACAAAAAATCTTTCGAGCACCTAAATATCCTAATAGCACGCACTTTTGTTCTCGTAAATTGCTTTCAGTGAATTCATAAAAGCAAAAACTTCCTTGGTAAGAGACTGAAAGGCAGAGTGCTATTAACCTGAAACCATTGAAAGCATTTCACATTTATTAAGTCCCAAGAAAGCTCTTTATTTAAGTATTTCAATTTCGTGCTATAGCAGAAAAGAACGAAAAAAAAAATCTGTTGCTTCTATTAAAACGAGAAATTACCTCTACCCACTACGAATACCCTTCAACGTTGGGGTCCTTGACTTGAGAGCGAACGTAAGAAGCTATCGCATTACCTCAGCTTCAATGGTTTGTATTTATTCAATACTCTTCGTACACAAATATTTCATTGAAAAGAACATTTCAGCTAAGTAGGTACCTATATATGTATATACGCTTTCTTATGAAGGTCCTGTCAAGGACGAACAATTTTACCGCAACTGCGTCATTTCGTGGTGTTAAATCTTTGAGGGAAGTTTGTTCTTACGCTTTCACATTCAAAGCTCATAAAATGCTTTTGTTCGTCATTGTGTTGTGCTGCAATTTGCGAGATTGCGCAAAGCTTTTCTGAAGAATGTTTTAAACTTTTTGAATCTTAGCTTTTTTTGTTTTTTGTTCTTTTAATTATTTCAGCGAATGATAAAGGAAGCCATATTTTAGTTTTGCAAACATTTTTATGAATCAAAGCTTCGGCAAAGTTGTTCTTAATGGGCTCGAAAGCTTCGAAAGAAACTTTTCAGCTGGTTATTTTCGTTTCAAGAAATGTTCAAATAATCCGTGGAAATCTCTTGAAAGGTGAGCGACCTCGTTTAATTCGCACCTATCAAGGAGTTCAAAAAATTTTAAAAGGACTACGAATTTCTTTTGGAATATAAAAGCTTATTTACAGCTGAACATGCCCATATTATTAAAAAAAAAATAAATAAATACATTTTTAATTACTATCGAGTTTTCAACTTAACTCAAATTAACCCTTAACTGCATGCTGTATAAAGTGAAGCGGAATCCCGAATAACGTTTTAAGTCATAAATGCTTTGAACCTATTTTTTGGACCTCCCCTTTCAATAACACTCTAGGCTTTTAAGCAATTAAAAAAGTGCTCCTATTTGGTCAACTCTTGGGCATTTCTTAAGACTTCATTAACCATTTACGGCATGATATATTAGTGTAAAAAAAAACATTTGTTTTTGTGCAAAAACCATAATGGGTTTGCATGCTATAAAGGGTTAAAAATTATCTTAAAAAATAAATAAATATTTATATATAATAAAATCAAAAAAAAAAAAAAAATACTCACCAAGCACCAGTAGGTCAGGAATTTTGCCTTTTTCGCAAAACTTTCCGGTAACATTTGACGAGCCGGACTCGTTTGAAGCTTATAGCTTCGTTGTATATCGAATTTTGTATAGTATAAGGCATAGGCGAATTGGCCTAGGGCACACAAATGTATGATCGTCACGAAGATGCGTGACTTGTAGAGCTCGACTTTTGTCATTTTACTTCGCTGAATATGGCAATCGTTGTGTCTTGGAAGATATCAGTTTCAGATGGCACCGAGGTTGGTTCAAATTTTTTTCAGCTTTTTACTTTCTGCTTTTATTACTCCTACATTTAGGCTGCGTATGAGATATGTATTAAATTTTCGTTACTCATACGTCAGTATGTTCGTATGGGTTTCGTCGATGAATTTCTTTGAGAAAATGTTTTTTTGTTTTTGGTTCTTTCGGTTTCTTCGATTGTTGTTCAAATGTGCGTCTATTGAGAAATATTTAAATCAGTTCCGCTCAAGAAGAATATGGATAAAATGACATCAATATAGGTACATAGATCGAATTTCGCCTTTTCAATTGGCTTTCAAGCTATTGCGTGTTTTAATGATTTTCAAATATTTTTTTTTTAAATGGGTAATTGATTCTACGTAAAACGGACCTACATGTCGCAACCTTTACAAATTTTAAATGGGCAGAAATCATGTCCTTTCAGTGCCTAAAAGTTATAAGACTTTTTCAAAATTTTATATCTTTTATAATAAAATTTTTCTTTTTTCCAATTAAAATTTTATACTTCCCAACTAATGCCAAAAATGTGACGGTAACGGATGCGACATGCAGGGTCATATTACGTGGAAGTGTCCTTATATATACAGGAGACAACCTATTCACAAAGTGCTTCATGATTGAAATAAAATTTTATGACATTAGCTTCTGTAGAGTAGAGTAATATCTTCCTTGTGAAATTGCCTAGATACTCAGTGCCAAAATATTCTCAATTAACCCTCTAATACCACAGTATTGTTTTTCAATGAATAAAACTGATAATACTAGTATATCGGGTACCGAAAAACGAATCTGAAATTATTTTTCTATATTTTTTTTTTAATTTATATGAACAAACGCTTCTAGGAACGGAACCAGGAATTAGAAGGTTAACACTTTGGCCTCTAGTAGAACCTTTCGGATGGATTTTTAAATAGATTTCATTTTAAAATTCAACCGAATGTTCAACTCAAGGTAAATCAACAAGAGATTTGATCATTATTATTATTTATCAATTTTTTTAAATTCTATTAAATTTTGAATTATCTTCGACTTGTCAAAGCACAACAGGCTTAAACGTTTTTCATTCTCAAAACTCGAAACTGAGAGGCCTATTGCCATATGCGATAAAATAAGCCGATAAAAGTTAAAATTATTCAACCAAATCGTCAGCGAACGAGTGACACAATGGGAATGATAATCGAAACGACTCAGAAACACGACGACATATCTACGGACATTTCATTTTTTGCGTGTTTTTTTTTTTTACTATTTTTATTTATTTATGGAAATTTTAACGTTTTGTCAACGAAGAGACACAATCGCAATGCAGGTTCATTCAAATCTGAAATCTCTCTTTGCTTAAAAAGTACGCAATAAGATTTTCGACAGAAGAACATCGAAGCTTCCAAAAACAAACTCATATGTTGGCCACCCCTCCCCCCACCCCGTACACATACAAACAGAAAAAGTGTTATTTTAAAAACTGGCTCAAGAGGTCAAACGTACATTAGGGCATGACACTGATTTGTTTTTTTTTGTTTTTTATTTTATTTTATTTTTATTTTTGTTCTTCCTCTTGTTTTTTCCTTCGTTATGCTTTCACGCTATATTTTGCGCATTCGAATGATGAAATCGTAAACATCGACAACTCAATGGAGATATGTAGGTACACAACCAACCAGACGAACAGCTCAAAATGCTTCACTTCCCAACAATGAACTCCAGAGAGAAAAACAATGAATTTGACGCCTATCGCGAATTAAAACAAAAAAATTTTGACGACCGCTTGTGTGCTTGCACTTCCGAACGATTCCCGAATCGGACTGACAGCGAAAAATCGTACTTCACGCAGAGCCACCAATGTGGAGCGTCATTGTGTTTTCATTGCTTCTTGTTCTTCGGTTCGGCTTCTGCTGCTGCCGCTGCTGCTGCTGCTGTGCTGCTGCTGCTGTGGAAATATGTACCTACGGTGACCATAAATTGAAATATTTTTTTTTAGTTTTCAACTTAGTTTTTTAAGGCCCGATATTACAGTGCATACTTAAGTTAAGGAAGCTTGAACACTTAAGAACACCTTAAGTCTCAAGCGGTTTAACCGTCAATTTTTATCCAAAACTACACGAAAATTGTTTTCGGCAGGCAACATTTGGAAAAGCCTATATTTTTTATTTATACTTTTTTACAGTTCGTAATTAGTGAAATTCCTTCATTAAATTATTTGAAACTTATTTAAGGAGACTTAAAATTTGTACTGTTAAATGCTTTACAGACTTAAGCTTTACTTAAGTGCTAAGGAGACCTTAAGTATGCACTGTAATATCGGGCCTAAAACTTTTTGAAGGTTTACGAGAATGTGAAAGAACTGAACTGCAATTTGATTTAAATCGTCCAAAATTTCAATCGGTCCAAGGATCATGACGATCGAATATGGACTTGACTCATTTAAACATAAGAATATATTTATGTATGTGTAATCTTGAAATAAAATGATTGTGTAGAAATGCTCTGGAAACGGTTTTTTGGGTACATGAAAGTTCCAAAATCGTCAAAGAATGGGAGCATTTTTTTTTTTCAAATCCGCAGGAATAATTAAAATCGGGCTGTGATAGGCTTTTCTGAAACTTTTCGGTAAGTATGCTATCTTTTGAGTCTTCCACATTAATTTGCAATAAACATGCCGCACAGTGCTTTGACAAAAAAACAAATTTTTATTGTCACTGTCACAATTTTGGTATCATTGGAAAGGGAATTCCTCCACTAAGAGGAAACCAAAATATTAGAACCGCAAAAATTTTTGTGTGAATGTTACACCTCTTCAAAGCCTTTGCCAATTTTGAGTGGGCGTAGCACAAAAAGTAGGCGTAGCAGCGTTACGAAGTTAAACTTTTCCAACTCAGAACGTAGCTAAATCCGAAACGTGTATGGAGTACGTATGGAGTAAATTATGAAGACTTGTGGGACGTTTTATGAACGTTAAGAGACCCGTGTTCTCTTTGAGGGGGTTGGGGTGGTTCGATTTCGAAATTTTTTTTCGAATCTCTTAGCAATTCACAAAGGAACGTCCATGCCAAATTTCAAAGCCCTAGGGCAACTCCTTCTATGATTTCCCAAAAATGTATGGAAATCAAGCATTTCGGAGCTAAGACACAAATTTTGTTTTAGTGACAGTTCATACACAAACTAATTTAGCCAACACACCAAATTTTGTGTCTTAGCTAGGTACGCTGTCTAGTTTTGATGCGGGTCTGTGCTATGGAAGTTGGTGCCTGAACTCTGTTCATACGTCACGAATATCTGATAGAGGAATTTGAGAGGGCGTAGCACAAAAAGTAGGCGTGGCAGCGTTACGAAGTTAAACTTTTCCCACTCTGGGGTACAAGAGTAAGCTATGTTCTGAATTTGAGGACCGTGGGCTCAAAATTGTGGATTTTAGAAAAACCCGTTTTCTGTTTGAGGGGGTTGGGGTGGTTCGATTTCAAAAATTTTTTTGGAATCTCTTAGATCTAGAGATAGAAACGTCCATGCCAAATTTCAAACCCTAGGGTAACTCCTTCTATGATTTACCAAGAAATGTATGGAGTTCAAGCGCTTAACCTCCAGTACATTTCTTGGTAAATCATAGAAGGAGTTACCCTAGGGTCTTGAAATTTGGCATGGACGCTTCTATCTCTAGATCTAAGAGATTCCCGAAAAAATTTTCGAAATCGAACCACCCCAACCCCCTCAAACAGAAAACGGGTTTTTCTAAAATCCACAATTTTGAACCCATGGGACCCACATTCGGAATTTAGCTTACTTTTGTGCCCCAGAGTGGGAAAAGTTCAATTCGTAACTGCTGCCACGCCTACTTTTTGTGACGCTCTATCTCTATCAGATTCCAAAACATTTTCGAATGACCACTAAAAAAAGTTCAACCTTTGAATGACCACAGTATATTTTTCGTTAGTCAATCGTATGAGCCTACTTTTTGGCACGTACTTTACAGATCTGACGTAGAGCGTAGCGAATAAAAAGCTTGTCAACAGCTTGTGTATTCGCAATGCTAGTTGTTTGAGTCTTAGCTATCATGTTATCTGAACTAGGTTCATACGTCACGAATTAGTGACAGAGGTCTTTGAGTGGGCGTAGCACAAAAAGTAGGCGTGGCAGGGTTACGAAGTTGAACTTTTCCGACTTTGGGGCACCACATTAAGCTAAATTCCGAATGTCGGTCCCGTGGGTCCAAAATTGTGGATTTTAGAAAAACCCGTTTTCTGTTTGAGGGGGTTGGGGTGGTTCGATTTCAAAATTTTTTTGGGAATCTCTTAGATCTAGAGATTGAAACGTCCATGCCAAATTTCAAGACCCTAGGGTAACTCCTTCTATGATTTACCAAGAAATGTATGGAGTTCAAGCGCTTAACCTCCATACATTTCTTGGTAAATCATAGAAGGAGTTACCCTAGGGTCTTGAAATTTGGCATGGACGCTTTCTATCTCTAGATCTAAGAGATTCCCGAAAAAATTTTCGAAATCGAACCACCCCAACCCCCTCAAACAGAAAACGGGTTTTTTCTAAAATCCACAATTTTGAACCCATGGGACCCACATTCGGAATTTAGCTTACTTTTGTGCCCCAGAGTTGGAAAAGTTCAAGTTCGTAACGCTGCCACGCCTACTTTTTGTGCTACGCCCTCTTAAAGTCCTTTATCAGATATTCGTGACGTAAGAGCAGACTTAAGACGCGAACGTGAAAAAGCTTGTCAACAGCTTGTGTATTCGCTATGCTAGTTGTTTGAGTCTTAGCTATGCATGTTATCTGAACTAGGTTCATACGTCACGAATTAGTGACAGAGGTCTTTGAGTGGGCGTAGCACAAAAAGTAGGCGTGGCAGGGTTACGAAGTTGAACTTTTCCGACTTTGGGGCACCACATTAAGCTAAATTCCGAATGTCGGTCCCGTGGGTTCAAAATTGTGTATTTTAGAAAAACCCGTTTTCTGTTTGAGGGGGTTGGGGTGGTTCGATTTCAAAATTTTTTTGGGAATCTCTTAGATCTAGAGATTGAAACGTCCATGCCAAATTTCAAGACCCTAGGGTAACTCCTTCTATGATTTACCAAGAAATGTATGGAGTTCAAGCGCTTAACCTCCATACATTTCTTGGTAAATCATAGAAGGAGTTACCCTAGGGTCTTGAAATTTGGCATGGACGCTTCTATCTCTAGATCTAAGAGATTCCCAAAAAATTTTTGAAATCGAACCACCCCAACCCCCTCAAACAGAAAACGGGTTTTTCTAAAATCCACAATTTTGAACCCACGGTCCTCAAATTCGGAATTTAGCTTTCTGTTGTGTCTCTGAGTTGGAAAAGTTTAACTTCGTAACGCTAACACGCCTACTTTTTATGCTACGCCCTCTCAAATTCCTCTATCAGATATTCGTGACGTAAGAACAGAGTTCAGACACCAACTTGCTAAATTAGTTTGTGTATGAAATATGTCACAACAAAAGTTCGTGTATTCGTTATGCCAGTTGGTGTCTGAACTAGGCTTAGCGAATACACGAACTTTTGCCAAGCTGTTTTCACATTCGCGTATTAAGTCTTTGATCTATTTCTTTCGCAGAGTGTTGACCTCCATACATTTCTTGGGAAATCATAGGAGTTGCCCTAGGGTCATAAAATTTGGCATGGACGTTCCTATGCAAATTGCTTAAACACTTAAATTTCATATCGATGCATAAGAAATCGATTTTTCCATCCCATCTCTACTCTGTGCCAATAGGCCATTTACACGTTAAAATATTTCGATAATAAAACACATTTTTTGTTAGCTAGGGACGCGCGGGTATGTGGTATGGGATCGTCTTTCTTCCCACTGCGTCCCATCTCAAGGAAAATTTGTTTCATTATCGAAATGTCGTAACGTGTAAATAGCGTACAAGACGGGTAGCCCGATTCTAAAAACTTCGATTGCAATTTTCCTTTTTCGGATATCAGAATTTATCCATCTTTATATGTCAATCGAAATTAATTATTGTGGAAATTTAAAATTTATTATTTAAATTGTCCATAAATCTTTGTGACCATTTAATGCGTGTACGAGAGGTCTTTACAGCTGCCTGTAAAACTAATAGTTCCCGGCGACAAGTAACCTTGTTTAAAAATTGTCAAAGTACTTGTGATTAGTTTTAAAATAAATTACAGTTACCTTTTAGAGAACATATAATATTATACAATATAAATTTGATTATGTCGAGAGCATCTAAGATCTCACTTGCACTCGCACTAGCAACATCGGCAAGTATTATTGGTTATGTTCACTTAAAGCAATCACAAGACCGGTAAAGTTGTATTAAATGCTTTCTAAATAAAAAATAACTTTTTCTTTTTAATCTTAGCGAGAAATTGCATGAAGGAGTTGTGCGTGATATCGAGAGACAACAACGCCGCAAGACCGAGAATACGTACGTCCTCCAAAGGCAGATAGATCTAACCAAACAACTCAAAAGCATGGAGGAAGGAGGCGATCCGAAAACAACAGCGCAGCCACAAGCGTAGTTAATTTTGTAGAGCGTAGAATTATTTCGTGATAAGAAACTAAGAATGTTTATTTATTAATCATATTTCTCAATAAATTGGCATCATCTTTTACAATATTCGCTGATCTGATTTTTCATCAAACGTCATTTTTGTGGTTATAATTAAATCAATTCTGTGGGTTGTTCTCCTTGCAATGCGAAGCATTTCAATATCTACCTTTGTTTGGACGATTATCCCGTCCGCGATTGTTTTCTCGACTCCGTGATCGACGTCGTCTCGACGGGGAACGAGATCTTCGTGGTGATCGCGAACGTGACCGAGAACGGGAGCGACGGCGTCGCGAATAGAGGTATCTGAAATTTAATTTTCATTATTATTTGGATGCGAAATGACATTAATATGCATTAGCTACCTTCGCAACTCCCGGGAAATCGGTTTCAGATGCATAAAGTTGCAAAATCCAGAACGTGTACATTCTCCCATTTCGTATTGGCGACAACATGCTTCGCGAAAATCTGTCACTGGTGATAACTCCGAGTAAACAGGACGACCACCGAACCAACGATTGTTTAAGTCATTAGCAGCACGTTCAGCATCTTGTTCGTTGCGGAATTTTATGTACACGTTCCCTACCAAATGGTCGCCAAGATTGTCGCAAACATTCATTTCCTCAATCTCGCCGTATTTGTCCTCGCATTCAACAAAAACATCCTCGAAGAAATTGTCATAATGTTCCTGCATTTCTTCATCGGAAACGTTCGCAACCAAATGTGATCCATCGGCCGACTTGGCCGAATTCTGTGGATTGACGTAGAGGTTTTGCAACAAGACGGTTTGTGAGAATGTCGGCTTATTATGTATGCGAGAACAACGATCACCGTGGCGACATGCGCCTATCTTAAAGTAAAACGAACAATTGACCCTATGTGGGTCCAACTATTATGGAGATTCTCTTGGAATAAACGGCTTGAGTACTTACTTGTCTTTCTCTGTGCCAAAAATGGATGCCAGATACTCAGCCATGTTTTCTAGAGGATGGTGGCGGTTTTCTTAAAGTTAAAATCTTTCCCTTATAAAAATATCCCGGCGTTTACAAAATATGTTCTTGGTCTTTAGGGATGGCGTTGATATATTGATGCGTTCGAATAAATCGATATTTCGAAGTCGATAGATCTGTTAATCGATGAGGTTTTTATTGAGGCCCTTTACACTGGTCAAATATTGACGTCAACTCTCAATTTTTGAGTGCGCAATATTCGGGAATTCAGAGAAAAATTGTGCACACACCAGTGTTCGGACTACGGAAATCCCATTTCGTAGTAGAAGACCGAAAAAATCGGAGTAGAAATTAATTTTTTAATAGCACACAAGGATATGATAAATTGAAATTTACTCAATATTTATCGAACTCAAAAAACAAAAAAAATCATAAATTATGGAAAATTACAAATTTTATTTAAGTATTATGCAAACATTAATAACTTACAATTTAATACAATATTCTTTTTGATAATTTGTTAGATCTTCAATTCTATTGTCAATGATTTATGTATACAGAGACTACATCATAATTGTCAAAATAGGCGAAACATACGCAAAGGGAACACAAAAACTTGTTCTCATTACGTCTAAATCGTAACATAGACAAAATTATTTTGAGTTTGGTGAAGTGAACAAATCGGAGTAGATTTAAAAAATTTAAATAAAAAAACGGAGTAATCTATCCGTAGAGTATAGTCCGAACCCTGGACACACTAGCATTATAGAGGTTGACCACAACGCAGCGAATTTGGAAGTTGTTGAATAAGCCGCAATAGATTGTAATGTACTGTGGTATGCTGTAGGCGTATAGCAGAATTGACAGATTGTACATCAGAACACATACGCACTTGTAGAACGCGTTCCTCAAAGATTTTTAAAAGAGCATTCGACAATATATCGCAAATATTTGTTCTTAAATGAAGATTTAACAATAACTTGTCAAGCCAGTTGTTCCGACACTATGTCAATCTGCTTTGCTTTTGTGTAGCTCGGCTTGTTTATCGATATATCCTTCGACGACATCGCCAATTCGTTTTGGACCAAAATAATTTTTCAAATTAACTGAAAACCACTCCCAGCTTGGTAGATTTTTGTTTGAAAATTTAAAATTGAATGCAGTCTTTACCTTTTTCGCTTTTATAAGTTATTTGAAACAAATAAAGGAAAGCGACTGTTATAAAAATTGTCTATTTCTTTAACCAGAAATGTGAGCATGCAATGGAATCATTTACACAAGAATTTCGATCAGAATAAACTTCAAATGAGTCCACAGTTGAAATCACCTCTTCGTACTTTTATTAAATTATTATTAAGTAGGCTGTAGCGCACCACGACCTAAAAGATCTTTTGTGCAGACTTTCATTAAATAGTACTGACTCTAAATGAATACAAGCCATTAGCTGCACCGGCAATGTACCACAGCGCGAAGCATTTACCAGACAACGCATTCATTTTCAAGTCAAACTGAATTAATTTGAGCTTTCCAGACCTTTCGATTTTATTCAGTTGAGAAAAAATATGCAGATTACGGGCGTTTTATTTAGTTTAGTTTCTTTTATATTTAATTTAGCATATTTTGCTTCGACAATTTGATATTTCGGCGTGCATTGATTTATGTAAATTTATTACTCGCTATTGTAAAGCAATTGTTGATAACGTTGTACGTAGTGATTTAGACAATAAAATAAGTAAAATATATTGTATCGCAAGTCCCTCCTTTGACTCTTATTCTGTTGAACTGAAGCTCAGAGCAAATACAAATTTCGATTATTGTACCCTAACCTTGTGTTTTTGTTCCCTTAAACATTATATGTAGGTGAATATTTTGTTTGAAAATTAAGGATGCTGACGACGACGACGACTTCATTTCTGTTTAAACTGTTACTTCTTTCAAAATAAATTTAACAAAACAAAAATCGTGATTCATTAGTGAAGAGGGTTATATGAAATTCTTTGAAGCAGTATCTTACTTTTTAATGAGCTTTGAACTGGAAATTAGTTTATTGTACTTGAATGATACCGGATTCTAGTAGCTTCATAATTTTATCGGCGATAGCTGGATTCTTCAGATGGCTGCAAGTTGAAAGAATGAAAAGAAAAGGTTTTAATATTCAGCCCGATTCTGAATATTCCCGGGGAACCAATTCCCGGGGAATTTACTTTTCTCGAGAGTAAAATTCTTCTTTTTTAAATATTTGGGGGAAGAAATTTGATGGCAAATGGTTATTTGACCCATACTCATAATTTTCCCTACCCTATCTTTTTGAAAAAGGAGAATTTTAGTCTCAAAAAAAGTAAATTCCCCGGGAATTCGTTCCCCGGGAATATTCAGAATCGGGCTGATTGGCTTGCGCTCGATCAAAGGCCGGAAAATTAGGTAAGCAAAAATATTGCCAAATTAAACTTCAGAGAAATCTTCTTTGGCCGGACATCCAAAGACTATCGTTTTATCCATTCAAAGAAAATGTACCCAAAAGGACGATGTCCAAGAAAATGATAATCTCATTTGAGATTAGGAAAAGAGTCAGGATAAGACAGGTTCATTGAATAAAAGTAAATAGAGTGAGTACATATAAGACACAGAAAGCTAGTCGCTGATATAAAATTAAAAATTTAATTAAGTATGTATATTGTATATACTTACTCTTTGACTGCATTAGGATCATTCTGCATTTGTTCAAGAATCAAACGCATAGCGGGATCCTTTAGGATTGCTTGAACTTCTGGATCAGACATGGCATTCTTCAAAACTTCCTTAGGATTTCTATGGAAAGACATTGAACACGCACGATAGCCTTCTAGTGCTTCAGCATTATTAGGATCCAATTCAAGAGCTTTCTGATAAGCTGCAGAAGCTTTAGAAGATTTTTGCATACCCTGCAAGCAATAGCAATTCACATTATTACCATTAACACATGTATATAAACTTAAAATTCATTTCGATTCAATTCACCTGCAAAATTTTTCCTTTTCGTATGTATCCTTTTATAAATTTATTATCTAATTTGATGCATGTTTCACAGTCTTTAAGTCCCAAATCAAAGGCAGCAAGTTTTGTATAGCAAGCAGCACGATTACTGTACAATTTAGGATCATCCGGATTTCGCTTTATTGCTTCAGAATAGTGTTTTATGGCATTACTGTAATCGCCTTTCTTGAAGTATTCATTGCCCTTCTCCTTCTCATCTTCGGCTTTCACTGGATCTATATAGGCTTTTCGTTCCTCCTCCTTAATTTTAGCCTCGACTTCGCTCAACAAAGTCTTGACTTCCGGTGTCCGATGTTCCGACATTGCTTTCTCATAATACATTTTAGCCTGTTTGGAATCCTCTAGTTTGCGATAAGTATTACCAATACGAGCAAACGCCTTTGCAATCAACTTAAAATCAGCACGATTCTCACGCCCGATTTCGATACCCTTTTCGCATTGTTTAATGCATTCATCGTACATTTTTTGTTCGAAGTAAACGGCCGCAATATTATTGTAGAATGTTATATCGGTAGGATCGTGTTCGAGTGCTTTATTATAGTGCAGAAGGGCCGTTTCGAAATCCTTCTTCTTATACGCAGCGTTGCCTTCTTCTTTCTCTTTTTTCGCATAGTATTTGCGGCGTTCTTCTTCGCTCATCTCATTGACATTTGGTTCCGCTGGCTTTGGTGGCTCAGTCGGCTTTGAATCACGTCTCGGTGGCGATGGCGGCGAATGTGGTGGATCTATATCCATGGGAATACCACCGCCAGATTCAGCGGTCATTTGTTGCAATAAAGAGGCTGTAATCTCCTGGCGACCTTGCAACAGCATCAGATTTTGCGGATCATGCTTTAAACCTAACAATAATGTGAATCCAGAAAATGCGCATTATAATTTGCAAATTTAAAAAAAAACATGCTTTTGAGGTTATGTACGCAATTGCAATTTTCTGCAACAGCCGGTCATTGAACCATCTCGATATAAAACTAAAATTGCACTCACCTTCATTATACGCCTCAAAGGCTTTCAAATAGTCCTTTAGCCCAGCAGCAGCTGCACCTTTCCTAGAGTAGCCTTTTGGCCATGTTGGGTTCAATTGAACTGTTTTCTCGGCGTCCTCGAGCGCCTGTGCGTACTTTCCGGCTTTGGCGTAGGCAGCAGAGCGATTGCTGTAGAGCACATGGTTCTTGTTATCCAAGGCTATGGCTTCCGTATAGGCAGCAATCGCCTCGTCAAACCTTTCCGCGTTCAAAGCTTTATTTCCTTTTTCCTTCAACTCGTTCACCTGGAAAAAATCGTTGGAATTAATTGGATTCACTTACGTCGCGAGGTTTCAATTACTTTCTCCATTTTAATACGATTAACTCGGCTGAATAACGATTTTGTGACTCTTCGTTTCTATGACGAATCCTTCTGGTGTTTTCTTGTTCGTAGGCATGTAGAGCGATTTGAGAGCACATGGTTCTTGTTAGTCTCAGAGCTTGCAAATCGCTATTAGGCACATCGACTCGATTTTAAACTTTTTCCGATTGTTCATCAAGTTGTTACGAAAAACGCTATTACACTAGACATTTCCGAGGTTATGCAATTACAAATTTTCGTTGAAGTGAGAAATGGGTGAAACGAAAAAACGTCTCTTCATGACCACGTCCTATTGGCGTCCCTATTCACAATTATGTACTTTTACAGTTAGTGTTTTAAGTTATGCATCGAAATGTCTAAATTTGATGTGCAAGGCAAGGGATAGAAAATACATCGTTCAGAAAAATGCCGTCTTATTCAACGCTATTTACACGTTAAGACATTTCGAAATACAACAAATTTTCGTCGGCAAGGGAGCAGGGAAGAGAATGCAAAATCGCTATCCATACCAATCCTGCGCGCGGTCCCTAAGCACGACAAAAAGTTGTTTCATTATCGAAATGTCTTTTATACGTGAAATGAGCACTCCTACAATCGAAAATCGTTGTTCTCATCATGCCAGTGTATTGCTGTCCATTCAACAGCTGTTTTAGGCTCTAAACTTAGGCTTTAGGGGCCGTCCATTAATTACGTAAGCATAAAAGAGGAGGAGGGGTTCGAAAAATCGTATGCTCGCACGCTTTACTATCGAAAAGTACAAGTATCGAGAGTACGAAATCATCGATAGTGATAACAGGCTGATAGTATCGATAGCTCACCAACTCTATTGATAAACCCAGACGGCAGATTAGAATTAAGTAAATTTGTTAAAGAACTTTGGAACAGAAATGGCTTTTGATTGCGGTAAAAACGTGGCCCTCGTGCTCTTCTTATGCCTAAGCTGCGTGCTACTGAGTAGTCAAATATATGGAACTGAAGCCCAAAATCAAATGCCAATGAAACGATTCGGCTCAACAGGAACTATGACATTTTTATACTGGTAAAACAAGCGAACAACAACAAAGATTCGCTAATTCGTGCAATTATATACCTCCTTTTTTTTGCTATTTTAGTTATTCCTGCGGCTACCGTAAAGTATTCGAAGACTACTCGCGTATAATAGCAGAGAAATATCCGGAAATTATTGTTACTGGAGCAAACTATGATCCAGGAGTGAATTTGTATTTATCAAAAGTGATTTTCGCAGTCAAAATCATGTTGATTATAATGATCGTATCATCATTTGATTTATTCGGGACTGTTGGATGGGTTACTCCGAGTTGGTATCGTACTTTGTTAGATAATAAAATCTATGCATGTATGATGATATTCTTCGTTGGAAACATGATTGAAGGACAAGTAAATTATTTGTTTGTCGATTCTAATATGTTTTTTTTTTTGTGTTTTTTAATGTTTTATTAATTATATTGCAGCTTGTTTCATCCGGAGCTTTCGAAATAACCTTGAATGGTATGCCAATTTGGTCGAAACTTGAAACAGGACGCATTCCGGCGCCACAAGAACTATTCCAAATCATCGACAGTCATATGAGTTTAGCGGAAAAAATTCCAGAGAATCCTGATTTTGTTAAATAATGAAGAAAACAAAAAAAAAAAATAAATGAATGCTTTTGTAAACGGAATGTCGGATAGTGATAGGGATAGAGATAATATGAACTAAAAAGATTTTTGTATAGAAACATTCTGAAACAGTCTTCTATCACAAAAGGGGGGATATATTTAAGTCTCTAATTACTACTAAAAAAAGCATCTTTAAGTAAATGGAGACTGCTATCATTAATCCTTTTGTTAGGCTTACGATTAGTTAAATCGATCAAGTATAAATAATTTGAAATTAAAAAATAAGTTTTTTTTTGTTAGTTTATCAATTTCCATAAATGTTTTCTAATCGAATAGTTATTGAAAATTTTTTTTTCAGCTTATGTAAATGCGGCTTGTGAATTTTACAATAGTCAGGTTTATTGTAGACTTCTTTAAACCAAAAATGGAATTTATGATTTTGACCTTTTTTTTTTTTGTTTATTCTGTATTCCCATCGAAATGTGTATAGTCAATAAAATTTAGACCATTTTCTTATTTAATGTTTTTTTCTTGTTTTGATCGAAATAGTATAATATCATGCAAATATTCAGCCCTATTCTAACAGACCTATTTGTCGTTTCTTCCTTCGAAATTTTTCTCGCCAGACAATGGAAGTATTCATACCGTCAATAGAATAAAGAAAGTGATCACCTTTGCTTGAAAATATTCGAAATTCTTGCTCTCTTCATATTACCTTCCTAGTGTGTATGGATTGGGAGAAGTTTTTTCAAATCCGCAGAGACATGAAGTAGTGATCTTTACAAGTCCTTTGCTGTATTTGCTTTGCATCCGAAGACCTTGAGAAAATAATTCGTTGAACTTTGCCTGTTGACTGGTTATTTTATAATTCAAATTTGTCATCATCATGAACTTATTACAAGGTATTTATTTTTTTTATCGTTTTAATAGTAGTTTTAGATTTCGCTTTGTTTGGTTTATACAGAAAATGGCAGCATTGAATGCATTCGATTGTTTCGGCTTACATTTTATGTTGAATAACTTTGGTTTCAGAGAAAAAAAAAAAAATAAAATGAAAGTCGAAATATTAAATTATTATTCCTTATTAAGAGTTAAGCTGTTTATATGACACTATTTTCTAAAAGTCCTATTTATGGTGATAGGGTGTCCTCGCGTGGACGTCGATTTCGATTCACGCGACTTTGTTGCCCACCGTATTGATAGTAATTGCTCGGATTGGGCCGTCTGTTGTTATTTTGCATGTTATACAGGCGGTTATTGTTATTATAGTACTGTGATTCGCGCGGCTGCTGTGGCTGTGGCTGTGGCTGGATTCGCGGTGCAGGAGCAACGCGTTCTTGTCCACGACGTAATTGTGTGGCACCACTAACATGCAATTCCGTTTGTCTGGTAAATACAACATTACGACGACGGCATACAGTACATCTGGAATGAAGAGATCAATCAGGATGAAAATCAAGAGATCGATTGTATTTTTGGCCAATCATACGAACCTGCTAACTTTGCTAGTTTGATCGGCTTTGAGCGTGCGTTGCTGTGGCTGTATCCACATTTCATGTTCTTCAATAACCGCCAGCCAGAATGATGCCAATGGATCATAATAGTTACAACGGCCATGTCCATGGCACTCAATGACTGGATTGGCTCGGAATTCTTCGAGACAGGAACCAGGAGAGACTAAATCTTGACCGAAACCGCCAGTATTATCTGCCGTGGTCTGTGTTTACAGAAGAATTTCTTTATTAGATGTAAACAAAAATAATGGAAAAGAATTTACCATCAGATAGCTATAGCCAGTCCACATCTCTTCCCATCCATTTGGACAATCTGGTATGGACATGCTCTGACTGTGTAAAGATATTATACGCGTCGATGTTTCGCATACAACACACCTAAATGGGTAAACTTATATATATATATATATATCTACGATTTTCAGCGCATATTTCGGAAAACGTACCGTGAAATGTATTTCATCAAGTCGAGCGATTGTATTGGCGTCATTGTCATTGGCATCGGTTCAGCCGTCGATAGCCACATGCTGTCGTCGTTGTTTTGCGCGTAATTGCAAACGTTGTTTATGTCGCAGAACATATAAGGCATAGTCGAGAAACGCATTAAACAGGATCCAGATTGTCCCAGATCTTGTCCTACAGACCGACTGGAACCGATATTTCCTGCCAGCGAAAAGCCTTCCCACATTTTATTTGTATTTGCTGGACACTCTGGGATTTGTATAGATTGTGAATGACGGACGAAAACGAAACCACGGCTCTTAGGACGTGGTGGTGGTGGTGCTGGATCGCCGGTTGGACCCTTTAAGCCAGCCAAACCAGTTAAGCCAAGTAAGCCAGGTTGGCCGATTTCACCACGTTCTCCGACGGGACCATCAGGACCAACAAGCCAACCAAGCCTGCCTCGCCTTGGAAGCCTTTTAGACCACGCCATCCCATTGCACCTACTTCTCCTGAGAAACCAACATCTCCCATTTCACCTTTGAATCCGTCTAGTCCAGGTTCACCTCGATCTCCGGCTCGCGCGAGTTCATACGGGAACGTTACACCTTGTTCACCTTTGGGACCTTCTACGCCATCGAGGCCATCAATTCCACTCCAGCCAACGTCACCAACGGGTCCTCGCATTCCACGCGGACCCATCCCACCTGGCCGACCTGGAAAGCCTTCGTCGCCTCTTTGGCCTTTTTGACCATCGAAGCCAGGTGCACCCTGATAACCTTGATCACCGACATCACCTCGCGCTCCCCATATTGCAAATCCGGCTTCACCTCGTTGACCTATGATGCCTGTATCACCGCGTACTCCTTTTAGCCCAACCCGGCCATGGAGACCGAGACGTCCAGGTGGTCCTGGATAGCCTGGTTCACCAACTTTTCCTTTTGGTCCTACCAAACTTGGACCTGGCATGCCAATTAAACCATTCTCACCATAGTCACCTTGTTCGCCAGGTGCGCCCTTTGGACCAATACGGCCTGGTCTACCAGGAAGGCCATCGTATCCCGTATCGCCTTCTTCACCTCTTTCTACATAGCTTGGCCGAGGACCAGGAGGACCCGGGAAACCTTTATCGCCAACTTCGCCATTGATGCCAAAATATCCATCAGTTCCAGGTGCGCCAGAGTAGCCAATATCACCCCGTTCGCCCTTCAGACCTGTATAACCTGGATACCCATTGGGACCTTGCTCGCCGATTGGACCTTGTTCTCCTCTCATGCCTCGTCCGCCTTTGTCACCTTTTTGAGCAAAGCCTCCGAGCAACAAGCCCGGTCGACCTGGAGCACCTTCATCACCACGTTCTCCTTGAGCACCTGCCGCGCCAGGAATTCCAACATCACCTTGATCGCCAACTTCGCCAGGTGTTCCAGCGAAACCGATATCTCCAATAGCACCTGCAGCTCCTGTCTCACCCATTGGACCAATGGGTCCTGCAACACCTTTGGGACCTGGAGCGCCACCACGCCCTCTGTACCCTGGAACGCCTGGCTGTCCAACATCACCAGTTTCTCCTTGCAGGCCTACAAGGCCGTAGTCTCCTCTTTCACCTTTCAGTCCCGATAAACCATCCAGTCCAATACGTCCAGGGATACCAGTTTCTCCTTTGTAACCTGGAGCTCCATCAAAAGCAATCGCCGCATCGCCTTCAGCTCCTTGAACACCCTTTGCCCCTGGAGCACCGTCAAATCCTGGCGGACCGGTATATCCTGGGAGTCCCGTTTCACCTTTAACGCCACTATGAGCGGCTATACCTTTATTGCCTGGACGACCGGGGAATCCACGATCTCCCGATGCACCTTTGCGTCCAGGAATACCTGGTGATCCCGGCCGCCCCATATGTCCAACATCGCCAGCCAAACCTAGACCAACAACACTTTACACAAAATATTCAAAATGTCATAATCTCAAATTACCCTTTGCACCCATGTTTCCAACTAAGCCTCGTTGGCCCATGTCACCATGCCTTCCGTCATACCCAATATCACCACGATCACCTTGGTCCCCAGGAATTCCAATCCATCCCTGTATTCCGAATTGTCCAGGCTCTCCAGGTCGGCCTTGGTCACCCAGTTGTCCTCTCCTGCCCGGGTATCCGATGCTTCCTTTGGTACCTTGTACACCAACTGGTCCGGGATAGCCAATGTCACCTTTTTGACCTTTCCGGCCATGTGGAGCAGTTCGTCCATCTCTTCCGGGAGCACCCACTGGACCAGGATATCCAACCAAGATATCGCCTCGTTGACCTTTTACACCTTCCAGACCAATTAAACCCCACTGGCCATCGTCACCCTTAGCACCCTTCGCACCTTTCACACCTGGCACTCCAGCAGGACCAGAGAATCCAGGGAACCCATCATCTCCCGTAATACCTTTCAGACCGGCTCTTCCTTCTGGACCTATTTCACCAGCTAAAATATACGGACCAGGGTCACCACGTTGGCCTTTATTTCCATTGGCTCCATCAAGACCCGGGGTGCCGTCAATACCAGGTTGTCCAGCGGCTCCATGAATACCAAAATCACCAGTTACTCCAGGCCATCCTTTAGCACCGACCGGACCTTCTATTGTTGGACCTGGTGGACCCAAATCACCTGGCACTCCAAGTATACCCATAAATCCTCGTTCACCTTTGAAGCCTCGAGGTCCCATTGGACCAGGGTAGCCAGGTTCACCAGTGTCACCGTCATTGGCATAATACTCGCCAGGATTGGGCTCACCTTTGTTACCTTTAGGACCTGAGGGACCTTGTCGACCAGGTATTCCCCTAGGGTGCAAATAAGAAGAAACAAACGATATATGACTTGATGTTAAGGCTGAAAAGTTCTTACATTATTCCAGTTGCGCCAGTGTCTCCAATCAAATATACTTTAGGTGTAGAAGCATCCAGTCCAGGTTTTCCGTCGCGTCCCATGCGTCCCGGTGCACCATCGCGACCTGGTCGGCCTGGTTCGCCGTAATCGCCGCGTACGCCAACTTCTCCTTTTTGACCCGTTGCGCCGTTAAATCCATCCAGACCACGATCACCTTGTTTTCCTTGCTCTCCTCGTTCGCCCATATCTCCGATTTCGCCCGTTTCGGGTTTGACTATATTTCCGATTTTTGTTACATAGCCAGGACGACCCGGGAAACCTGGTGGACCGGGCTCTCCTGGAATTCCGTCAGTTCCTCTCAAGCCCTTAAACCCTCTTGGGCCCAGACGACCACTTTCACCTTTTGGACCTCTTGCCCCCGTTATTCCCGGAAGGCCTCTCGCACCATGAACGCCTGGGAAACCAGCATCTCCACGAAGACCTTTAAAACCACGGGGACCCGCTGGGCAAAATCCACAATCGTCGCCTCGTAAACCTTTATCACCAGGAAGTCCAAAATATCCGGGATCACCCGGAAGACCTGGTTGTCCACGATAGCCCGGAGGACCATCAGCGCCTGGTGGCCCAACAACATTGGCACCAAGACCTGGTAAACCTTTATCACCAGGAAATCCAACTTCACCCCTATCACCACGATATCCTGGCGTTCCAGGAAGTTCAGCTTGTCCAGCAAAACCTTTTGGACCACGCAAATTTAATCCAGGGTTACCCCTTTCTCCTTCACGTCCAGGTGGACCAGCTGGTCCAGGCGAACCCATTAGACCTGGCGGCCCCATGTAACCGTAATCACCGTCGTCTCCTTTAACAGTAAATCCACGTCGCCCAGGTACACCTTTCAAGCCGATGTCACCCGGTGAGCCTACTGGACCCATAGGCCCTCGACGACCAGGACGACCAGGAATTCCGGCTAAACCGGCTGGACCTTCTTCACCAATGTCACCTTGTGGCCCTTGAGCTCCAGGGAAAGTGAGATCTAAGCTGGGGTCGTACGTACCCGGTGGACCGGCGGGTCCTTGAACACCAGGCGTTCCATCGAAACCATCTTCACCCTGCTCGCCGAGCAAACCATCTTCACCATCTTGTCCGTTGTATCCAGGGGCGCCTTTGACACCCTTTTCTCCAGGGAAGCCAGCCTCGCCAGATTTTCCTGGCTTACCACGCTCACCAGGCGCACCAAGATCACCACGAGCACCTGGCATTCCGGGACGTCCTACATCACCAGTTTCACCTTGTGATCCCAGCAATCCGTTGTCTCCTCGTTCACCTCGTTCGCCTTTGTAGCCTTTAACTGTTCTCAATTTTCTCAGCTCGCCCTCTTCGGCATCGCCTGGTTCACCTTTATCTCCTTGAAGTCCAACAAGGGTCAGGGGATCAAAGGGTTCTGATTTTTCACCTTTATAGCCCTTCAAACCACGTTCGCCTTTTGGTCCCTCCATACCAGGATAGCCAGTATCACCTTTATAGCCTTTCATTCCAGCGAATCCAGCTTGACCATGATATCCATCCATACCGCGCTCACCACGGTTACCCTTTGTGCCTTTTGAATTGATTCCACCCTCACCAGCATCACCGGTTGGACCCGAAGGACCTGGTTTTCCAAGTGGGCCGCGCTTGCCATTTTCTCCAGCACGTCCTGGTGGACCTTGCACACCGGGCTTTCCATCACAGCCATCAATTCCTCGGGGACCGTGTGGTCCGTCATCTCCAGCGCGACCCTTTTATTAAAATAAAAAATAAATAAAAACAATAAAAAAAAAACCATTTTGAGCTAATTGAGCACAAAACCAAAATGTTAAGAAATAAATTTTAAAAAACTTACACGAGGGCCTGGTCTACCCGGACTGCCAAGTTCACCGAGATCACCCTGAAGAAAATAAATTTTCAAAAATCGAATTCCGACTTTCAAAAAACTCCACTTACGCGATGCCCCTTTTCGCCTTGTTCTCCATATTCACCTTGATCTCCCCATTCTCCACTTCGACCGAAGGGTCCCAAGGGGCCAATATCTCCTTGTGGTCCTTCCAAGCCAGGAAAACCCTTTGGTCCTATAGAACCAGGACGTCCTTTTAGTCCCTTACAATCACATACGGTTTGATTGCAAGTTTTGTTCGATTCCTTTAACGAAATTCACCCATAAATGTCATATTTTCTTCTAATTTTCGATTAAAACCAATGATGAACAAATGAACATTTTATTTTTTTTTAGCTTGCTGGGTCCATTTTTCTTTTACCCAGATAAATATTTATGTACAATGAGTTAAGGTTCATGAAGAATAAATAAACAAGATTAAATAATAAGCACAGCCCCATAATAAAAAAGTGTTTGACTCAGAAGGTCTCGCTATGCTAAATATACGTTTTCGAAGTCGCTGAATCCGGGTTTGAGTTCCATTAAGCTCCATCGGGTCTAGGTTTCGTCATAGAGCATCCTCGAGCGGGGTTTTTGCGCTTCTTTTGTGAGGTAATGGCGAAACCTAGACTCGATGGAGCTGTATGAATCTCAAAATCGGGTTGAGAGACCTCGAAAACATATAGTTAACATAGCGAGACCCCAGGGTCTGATACTTTCTTTTGTGGGTGTGCTTTTTTAATTAAACAGCCCCACAAAAAACAAGTTTCAGACCCGGGCTCCCACTATCCTTACTATAGTACATATAAAAAAGGGTTTAAAGGGTCTTCCCGGTTGAGCAAAGGCACTTGATCCACCCTGAAATAGGAATTTTTAAATTTTGTTGATTTTTCGATAAGTTTCATCTAAAAAAATACTGTGGAGACCACTATTATTAGATTTCTAATTTGAATATCCTTGGAATCCTTAATCCATTTATTTAAGGCTTTTTTAAATTTTTATTTAACACCAATTAGCAATAGAGAGGTACTATCTAAACAGATTTGTTAGCTTCAATAAAAGGAAACTAAAAAAATTTTGTTTTAGAATTTTACTACTGAGAAATTTATTTATTCACAAAAACTAAATGAAAAGTTTAATTTAATTATTTAAGTGTATTCAATTTTGAAGCACTTTTTAAATTTTTTTGAAAACCTAAGTACTTATTTAAAATGAAAAAAATAATTTAATTCAGATGGCGCAAAGT
The DNA here is from genome assembly GCA_020466095.1 of Chlorops oryzae. Taxonomy (NCBI): domain Eukaryota; kingdom Metazoa; phylum Arthropoda; class Insecta; order Diptera; family Chloropidae; genus Chlorops; species Chlorops oryzae. Next base: position 105,744,546 of record CM035807.1, read on the forward strand.
TGGATATTCAAAAAATTGCAAGTGCACCTATATGCTCCCAGTACTAATATCCAGTAACAAATGTGTGCAATATGGATACAAAAACACTATCACATCTATACGCCAAGTCTTACGTATAAAAATATGCAGTTTATTTTTCTAAATATTTCAAAAACTAATATAGATAGAAAGATGAAACAAACGGTGAATCATTGTTAACAAAACAAGGAACCCAGAAAACTTATATTTATATTTTACACTGAGAAAAAATTTGTCACAAAAAAGAAAACAAAAGTTAGGATTTTTTTTCAGTGTATTCTGGGTTTTGTAATACTTTCTTTGCTATTTTAAAAACATACCTCTCATTTAAACTTTTATTCAAAAGAAGATTCATTTAAATCGATGAATAGCTTCTTGAGATATTTAAGAAAACATAACAGCATATTTTTATACTTAAGACTTGGCGTATGAGTGATGTGTTTATTATACCATATTGCACACATTTGTACTGGATATTAGTACTGGGAGCATTATAGGTGCACTTGCAATTTTTGAATATCACACTGTTGCGCCATCTGAATTAAATATTTTTTTCTTTTAAATGAAAGTAAATACTTAGGGGTGTTTCTAAAAAAAATTTAAAAGTCGCGTCAAAATTGGAATACACTGAAAAAAATACTTAAACTTTTCTTTTTAGTTTTGTGAAAATGAAAATTTCTCAGTGTAAAATTAAAACAAAATTTTTTTAGTTTCCTTGTTTTATTGTCTAACAGAATCTGTTTAGATCGTCTCTCTATCTTAATTGGTTGTTGAGATATAAAATTTTGAAAAAAGCCTTAATAAAAAAGGACTTGCAAGGATATCTCAAGGACTATTCAAAATTAAAATCTAAAAAGTGGTCTCCACAGTATTTTTAGATGAAACCTATCGAAAAATCAAAAAAATTTTAAAATTCCTTTCAGGGTGGCACAACCCGTCAGACCCTTTATTGCCAGTTTATATTGACTATGGGAAATCAATGCTAAACTCGTCATTAATAGTTCTTATAACAATTTATGATAGTTCTCTATTAAGTTTAATGGTTTCGCAAAATGTTTCGTCGATCAACCAAAAAAAAAAAAAAAAAAAAATAGCTTTATTCATATTTAATTAGAACGCGCACTCTAAACAAGCTCTGATTGAAATCGATTTGCAGAGTTGGGTACAAAAAAAAAAAAAAAAAACCAACGTTCGATTCAATTAAGTGTTTTGTGATTTAGTGAATTTTGATTGTTCCTGCATGCTACGCAAATAGATCAGGGGGCTTCTCCTCTCATTGCAAATGATGATGATTTTTTTTTCTCTTGCTCTTCAATGAAATGTAGAACAATTCTCAATAAAAATATTTCTTCTAACAATAGGCCAAATATACATTGATTGTCAATGTTTGTTAGTATATTCTGAAAATGTACAACATACTGAAGTCCAAACAAGAAAAGGAGGACAATTTTCGCAAAGGTATAGAATAAAATACTTTTAAATTACAATTCCATAAAACGAAGGCTGAACTACCAAAGAAAATTCAATGAAAAATAAGTTCACATCAATATTTTATGCATTTTATTGGAAAACGCAAGCGCCATGAATCGTTTGTTCTCAATTGAATTTAATAGAAGTACATTTTGATGCTAGTATTTATTAAAATGAAACAAGAACCCTTAACGGGTTGCATCGAAATGATCGTCAAACATTTTAAATGACGTTTTCAATTGAACAAATCAAGGAAAATTGAAAATAGCTTAATTTTCCTATGATTTGAGGTCTAAATAGCTCCATTGGCTCTATATTTAGCCACAACTTTTAAAAAGCATTCTGGAGTGGAGACCCAGCGGCCAACAGTGCCTACTGCTTACGAAGTAAACGAGACTGTAAGGTAACTGTCTATTAATACCCTGCAGGAAGCCTGTCGCCATATGACCCCATGTCTATATTGACGTCAATATAGACAAGAGAACTAGTTCTAACGTCAATAGTATTTATAGGCGGTGTCATTAGAGAAACTGTACTGTCAAGATGTATAGTTCATCTTTATTGACCATGTCAACAACGTGTCTCATTATAAAGCGAAAGAGTACTCCTTTTGTCTACATAAAAGTACCGACGTCCATAGTTCGTCAATAAATCGTCAATATTTCTTCGGTCAATTGTTGACATGCAATGCCCCCTCAATGATAAAATGTCAATAGACAAAGTCTTGGGGCTGGTATAACTGGTCAGTAGTGATGTTGACGCGGTCAGTAGAAAAAGAGTATAGATTCACTATTGACATTTCCTACAGGGTAGCTTACAAAGTATACGAGACTGTAAGCGATTACAAAGTATACGAGACTCTAAGCAACCTGCCTACCAATAGCTTTCTTTATGTGGTTGTGGTAGGCGGCGTTCACTCTTTAAAAACGGCCACGCTCAAACAAAAGTATAATAGGATGGTATATGAGGTCGTAAGCATTACCGTCTCTACGGCCTACGAAATGTTTTGCGGTTCATCCTTTCTGTATGTAGCATTTTGGCTGTTGGCGAGTTTGAGCTTCTTTTTTGAGGTAACAGTTAAACCTATACTCGATGGAGTTATATAGATCATTAATTCGGATTTAGCGGACCCGAAAACATATTGTTAGCATAGTGAGACCCCTGGGTCTGACTACTATTTTTTTTTTTGTGGAACTGTCTAGCTAAAAAGTTGTATTTTTATACTCTCAAACATGACCACATTTCTTTCAAACGGATTTAATTGGAGCTGCTCCTAACCAATTTCAGATTTCATATGAGGGACATGCATATTTGTGGTCTGAACATGAACATGATACGCTTACAAATAACGATATACAGTAGAGCCTGGTTGGTGTGAGACCCGGACAGAGTGAACACCTCAGTGGTGTGAGCCAGGCCCGTGTGCACGGAGGTTCTTGGGGGTTCTAACCCCTCACCATGTTTCTTCAAAAGAATTTTCAGTTGATTCGAAACATGTTAAAGATAAAAAAAAATTGATTGCGAAATTTCTTTTCATTAAAGGGAAGAAGAAAAATTATAGAAGAACTCCGAAAAATTGTTGGTGTTTTATCTTCGGCGTAGATCAGTTGTGCAGTCAAAAAAACTGAATTTATAAACATGAAAATGTGGTAGTAATATGAACCGGACTACATTAGTTCACTCTATCCAGACTCTACTGTATTTTCACGTGCTAGAAGGTTCAATTTGTTGGTATGATCATGGAAAAGAAGCTGCGGAAGCTCTCTGGTTCGTTAAATTAAAATTCAATTCTTACAAAATGTTTTTCTTTACAACTTTTTAAATAATATACCGTAAAAAAAAAACTTATTTTTATTTTTAGCGATATTTGCAAAGTTCTCAAATGTTTCGAGCTGATATCTAACATCCGCTATAGCCTGATAATGTCTTTGATAAGCACGGCATGAAATTATTTCATTTATTTAAACGAAAAGAGAATTAAATCCTTTAGCGGTTTTAAAATCCGCAGTTACAAAAAAAAAAATCTAACAATGGATTATTAATTCCATCAAAAAAATTCAATTGGAAATGAAATAAAAAATAAAAAAACAATATTGTTCCACATACAATTTCATTTCCACGAATAAAATGAAGTCATCGATTTGAATTCGCGAGCACAAAAATGATAAAAAATTAAAGCAATTTAAAGGGAAAATTGATAACGAAAGTCAAAGCTAAACGGATGTGCATCTTTAGTCCCACTTTTGAAAATTTTTATGCACTTTTTGGCATATGTGCTGAAAGATAAATAAAAAAATAAAAAAAAAAAAATATATAAAGATATTTTAGCAATGATTTTTATGTGGTTGGAAACTCTCCTCATAGCTTGTAAAAGTAAATGTTTTTTTGTTTTTTTGGGGCAAATGAAATTTTCGGCTAAAATCACTCAGAAAAGGATGCATCAATCCGTTGGATGTTGGGCAAAACAAACAGAATATGATGGAATATCAAGCATATGTGTATCATATGTTCATTGTATAATATTATTTTAGACTAAATATATATGCTCGAAAATTCTTTCGGACTTTTTCGAGATGTCATAAAATTTATGCAATTATGTTTTTTCTTTAGAATTTTTGGGAATTGGGGTATTTAAAATTATCTTACATTTTGGTACATGTGGCTTTTAAAAGTTCCAAGGCTTAAGCACATGTTTCACTATCGGTGAATAAGTGTATGGGGACGTTTGTATGTCTTAATGAAACTCTTTTTTGGATTGAAGAACGCAAGGTAATAACCAATGAATAAACAAACACGGTCATAATTACTCCTGGATATGAGGAGCTTCATGAGGACTTCACACACTCAATTTAGATTTTGAAAAAATTTTCAGGTGAGCTTTCAGTGGACAAAACAGTCTAAATGCTTAAGAACTTTTCTGGCTGCCTTTGAATACAGTCGAGACTCTCTATAACGAATTCCAAGGGACCGGAATAAAAATTCGTTACAGAGAGAATTCGCGTTATAAGGAGAGAAAAAAAGGGCACAAAATATCGAGCAAAAAGTCCATCACTTTAGAGAGAAATTCGTTATAGAGGCGTTCGTTATAGGGAGTTTCGACTGTAATTCATTTCGAACACACAATTTGAAATGTTTTAGAAAGCGTTCAATAGACTTAGAGCAATTCCTCGTCCCTACAGGGCACTACTCTCGTCACAGCCTTTTTTCTCGGTCCCTTGAAATTCGTTATAAATTGAGGCTTTTTAAACTAATTTTGTTATGAACACTAAATTTAGTACCTACAATCGTGTATTGCATATTTGAATAAAATAAAAAAAAAAAAACAAATTCAAAATACAAAAATTTAGCCTCTATGTATAGTGTGAGCAATCTGGGAAATCTAAAAAGGCCTTGCAAAAATTAGTTCATTCTATCCAGAGTCGAATATTTGTAAGGGTAGTGATCTTGGCTTTGAACTGATATCGGACGAAGATAGTAACTAATATGATAACTAAGGTTCGGAAAAAATTTTTACTTAAAATGACGAAAAATGCGTTTAAAACAATGGAAAAAATCTTTCTGAAGTCTCGAAGCTCATTTTTCTGCCCGTTTTTCTATCCAGTGAACTCAGTTTATGCTACACTCAAGGAGTTTTTTTTTTGTCTTGTCATTATCCTAGATTGATGAGGGATGAGGTGTGATGAGCTACGTATGTATGCTTGCCTTTCTTTAAACATTTTTAAGCCTATTTTCAGAGTGAACTGCGTTCTACTTGTCGAGCCCTTCCATTTGATACCCATATTGAGCAAGTCGTGACGAAATTTATAAGCTGCGATTCTGTAGCGGCCACCATCTTGGATTTACAATGGCACAGATTTTATTTCATTGTATTGCCATCAGAACTAAAAGTGTGCACCAAATTTCACATCAATCCGTCAACAGGAAGGGGGTTAGATTTCAATTACTAGATTTGACCCAAATATATAAACAGGCCCAGCGGCCAAAATGCTGCTTACAAAAGCAATGAACCGCAACACATTTCGTAGGCGGTAATGCATACGACCTCATATACCATCCTAGTATACTTTTGTTCGAGCATGGCCGTTTTTAAAGAGTGATCGCCTACCAACCACCACATAAAGTAAGCTATTGGTAGGCAGGTCGCGTTGCCATTCTAATTTTTAAAATAGAAGAGATTCTTCAAGCAATAAGCTTTTTCACATTAATATATTACCGATTTGTGAATCACAAATTTTATAACAAACACTTGTTTCTATAATTTTGAATCATTTCGGTCCAAAATATCCATAAGTCAGCGCAACTGCAGCGCCGCATTTCGAGCGAGTATTCACGAGCAGTAATTCGTGTCAAAAAGAGTAGGTAAAATTGAAATAAAAAAAAATTAATAAACCAAATTTCTGCCATCTGTTGCTGTTGTATAAACTGAAAAAGATTTTCTTTGAATTGTTCAAAAATTTTTTTTTATAAAATACAAAAAAAAAGCCGAAAAGAGAAAACAAGAAAGTCTTTTGAATTCATACGCCGAAATGGGAACATTGTAAACAACCAAAACTACACGGCAGCACAATTTTCTTTTTTTTTTTTTTGGTAAACCAACTACATATTTCAAACGAAGAAGAAGAAGAAGAATAAGAGAATGAAAAAAACAATAACGGAAAAATTCAAATTCAAAAGGATTTTTCTTTCATGTACGATTTCAGAGGCGCGAAATTTAAGTGAAAAATCATAATGAGATCAACGATGAAAAAGCATCCATCGATCTATGCGTGCAAAGAATGCACCTAAAAAGTGAAATCATACAGCAAGAAAGGCAAAAATAAGCAAAATCAGAAGTAAAACTGTTTGCTAAAAAGAAAAATAATCGAACTCTATTGCATAGGAATTTTGCAGTTTAAATCAATAACATGTAAGGGTGTTATAGTCAAACGAGCCAGACAATAGTATACCCGGCATAGCTAAACGATGACCAAAATGCATGTTTGAATATTTTTCTAAAGGCAAGACCGAAGATCAAGACCATAAAAATCATAAAAGTATTCCAGAAATTTTCAAGACCACAAAGGAGCCGACTTCGGTTCAATTAATTTTCGCCACGCCCACCTTTTTTATATTTTAGAAATGACATTCAATGCTATAACATAGATACATTCCTATATACATATGTTCATATATCTTCATTTCCATAACAGACCCTATTACCAAAAAAATGTACCCCTAAAAATGGTCCGACCTGGTCCATTCTCGAGCTTTTTTTTTACTCATCTCCTTCTTCTTGCATCTTTAAAAGTCCTCAATTTTCCTATCCGGTTGCATCCTCCGTGGTACGTCCTGCAGCCTCGAGGCCCATTTTATTGTGTCCATCCAAAGCTATTTCGGACGCCCTCGTTGTCTGCAACCTTGCATTTCTAGTGTGTAGCCCTTTTTCGCTAAGCTGTCCTCATCTTCTCTCAGGACGTGTATCCATACCATCGTAGCCTTGTTTCCCATGTCCCTGCAAATACGCACACTAACTTTCTTCAAGATAGCTCAACTCCTTCGATAAGGCACTGTACACAAACAGACGGACAGAAGGACGAACATGGCCAAATCGAATCTCCTGATAACGCTGATGATAATTTCCTATATTTTGTAAGGTTATCTTGAATAATTCTGGGTGCTCTGCACAACCGCACAAACGCAATATAAAAAAAAAAAAAAAACTGAAGAAACTTTTGACAGACACTCCGACAGGCTGTTCAGCTTCGAAAGGCAAGATCGGTGAATGCATGAAGGATGTGCGTAATGTTTACTTTAAGTCATAAGTGCATCATGCAAAAAAAAAAAAAGGAAAAAATGCACACTTAAAAACAAGACATGCATGAATGGCCACAATTTAAGACTTGTTTTTCGATGTGCCCCCATAATTTATGCCGAATTCAATAAACAATAATGCTTTTGAGTATACATTTAACCAATCTAGGGGAGACTGTAGACTTTTGGTTAATGCAATCACAGGGCAAAGCACCTCAAGGTGATTGAAAGGAGTCGCCGAAAATGCTGACTGCCCGTGCTGCGGAGAGGAGGATAAGGAAACGGCCGAGCATTATTTGTTCGACTGTCCGGCATTCTCACGAAGCAGACTGATGGCATTCGGTACGTGTGACATATACGGAAAGAATGCTCTTTCCTTATCTTTCAGGAGTCTTCTAAGGTTCATTCATAGAACTGAGAAGACCCTGTAAAGAACATGCCATCTTGGGTCAGTACAATGGACAAATTGATGTCTGAGTGCTGCCCTTGAAAACAGGCTTTTTAATTAAAAAAAAAAAAATAAAAAAAAATACATTTAACCAACTTATACCATTACAGTTCCTCCAGCAAAAGCCCTTATCAAATAAAATAATCAACCCATAACCATCTTAAATTTTAGCCACGATTTTCAAATTCTACCATGGAACATGGAGCGATGAATGTACTTTGGACACAATATCTCTTTAATTGAAATGCTGATATTGCGAATTTTCCATTCGAATGAGAACCTGTGTTAGATTATGCTTCTTCGAGAATATATACATACATACATACATACATATATGGATATATAAAAGCGTTGTGTAATATACAATTCCTAGTGAAATTCTACTCCATTGCCTGCAAAGAATTCCTTAAAATCTCGCATGTGAGTTTGAGAAAAGATAACACACGGTTGGGTATAATACAATGTGAACGGGTTAATGTCCCAGACACGCGCTCATATTCCGGCTAATATACAAAAAAAAAAAAAAAAAAAAAAATTGGTTGCCACAAAAAGGGAATAATTTGGCGCCGAAATATTCCGCATGCTTAGAAAAGCCAAGTCTATAGAAGTCTATTTCCTTACAAGGTTAAGTTTCAAATAAATGCCAAGTTCTTGTGCAAATTTATGCGCTTACAAATCGGACACTTGAGCTGTTAAGTGTTATGTGGGCGTATATCCAATTGAGCTATAATGCTCATCAAATCATGCAGCGTTTTAAATGCAATGCAGCCGAGCCGGACAACGCTCAGAGCGATTTATTCCATCCCAGTTTTATTTTACTCTCTTTTTTTTTTTGTTTCGGTAGATGACATTATCAGATCAAGAGGAAAAACATTTTGACCTTGAACTATTAAGGCAAATAAACAAACAAACAAACAAACAATCAACGAAAAAAATTCATAGAATCTGTCAAATGATTGCACGACATATGCAACAAGTTGGCTCTCTGTCTAGGCGTCAATCGCTTAAATGAAGCCTCAACCACTGTGCATTTGGAAATACGCTTAAATTGTGCCACTGACATACATGCACAATAATGTGCGATACGAATGGACGGACGGACGGGCGGACTCAAGCGTTTCATTTTCTCCACCATAAAAGCTCAAAATAAAGGGTAAAAATAAGCAACAACAAAATGGAAATTAGGAGAAAAAAATTCGACTTTTTTCCGTCGCATCCATTTGCAGAACAACGTGCGATTTCTGCAATGTCGACAGAAAAAATCGAAAAAAATCCAAAAAAATCAAAATGCCATATGCACAAAGTTTTTTTTCTTTTCTGCTTGTTGTTCTTCAAATTTTGTCACATGTGCACGGGCGGCTCGCTCTTTCGTTAGAGACGTGGGCCAGTGCTGCGATTTGGATTGCATTCGATGTTGCTACGGGGACGTTTGGGACGTTGTGTGAATATTGGGGCACCCGAGTTAGCCAGCCGTGTGCGTTGTACTTTTCAATCGAGTCAAGTTCAAGGAAATCGCAAGCTTTGCAAATTTCTTTTTCCTTCTGGTTATAAAATATATTTTTTATTGACCATATATGAATAAATATATATTATATAGATATATATATATGTATGTATGTATATTGTGTGGGGTTATGAAATCCATAATTCAATAAAGCCGACAGACAGCACTGCATGCTTTGAAAAAATTTACTCATCAAACGGTGTCGGCATTTTGCAGAGAAAGCTTTTTTTTATTTGTGCTTTTTGCAATTCAAAAATAGTTTTCCCATCGCGATCGTTTTACGAAATGAAATTGAGATTAGATTTTTTACGTTTATATCGGATTCTTTAGGACTTTTTCTTTTTATTATAGAAATTAGAGACATTTGAGATAAAAAATTATGGGCCTAAGTCATACCATATATGTATGTATGTATATGACGTGATTGTTATCGAACAGAGAGTTGGGTTATAGTATCTTCACAATGCAATATCTGAAATAAGACTGTTTCAGATTGTTATCCTTTTTAGCAAATACATACTGAGATTACCGAAGTGGTCTCAATCCCAACTCCTTGGAGGTATTTACAGATGGCTCCAAGCTTAGGATAGAGTAAAGATGGAGCTTTGTCGGTGGAGGAACTCAATTTCAAAATCAGCATTCGACTTCAGGAGCACCGCCGGGATTTTCAGTCAAAGGTAACGGTATTTACTTAATAATGCAACTAACGGGTTTCTGGTTAATAAGAATTTTCCCCAGAATATTGGGTGATTTACATTGGCAGCCAGAAAAAGCTAGAAGCAGCCATCTATGTCCAAACTGATCGAGGAGAGCCATTCGCCGCTCCTTTCTCCAGGAGATGGCACCTCCCGATGGTCCTGAAGTGGGTTTCAGAACACGTGGACATCACGAGGAACTGTACTGCTGACAAACATGAAAGAGGACTGTTCTGCCTACAATATTACTCTGAAAGAATTGAATATCAAACTCCATCAAATGGATATAATTCTTGATCGTGAAATAATCCTGATATGTAAAATGACATATCCCTAATGGAAAATATTCCAAGGCTTAATGTTATAATATATTTCAAGTGCAAATTGCGTTACCAGTAAATTTTTATATCAAAATTTCATCTGCATTACCAGTAAATGTTAACTGATACTCAAAATAGATACTGGTAGATTATCAAAATTATCGAAACTATCGATTATTGAACCTATCAATTATTTTGACTATCGATTATCGAAACTATAGATTATCGATTAGAGAGAGTGCAACAATCGATAGCACTATCGATTGTTTCAAACTATCGAAAACATCGATGGTTCTTTGAAGACTATCGATAGTTTTGATTCCTTGACATTTACTTTGGACTTTGAAAAGGAGCTGATGGCGGTGACAGAGAGGGCTTTTTCTTTTTAAATGGACGGATGCCTAAAAATGTCCGCTTTCGATTATCAAAAGTATCGATTATTAATATTACCGATTATTGAAATTATTGATAATAAAAACTATCTATTATCAAAACTATGGATTATTGAACCTATCGATTATTGAAAATAAAGATTATTGAAACTGTCAGATTATTTAGACGATCGATTATTGAACGTATCGATAAGAAATGATCGATTATCCAAACTATCGATGATCGAAACTATCGATTATTGAAACTACGATGATCGAAACTATCGATTATTGAAACGATCGATAATTGAAACTATTGATTTAATCGACTATCGAAAATATCGATTAGTTGAACCGATCAATTATTAAAACTATCGATTATGAAAATTATCGATTATAAAAATTATCGATGATCAAATCGATCGATTATTAAACATATCGATAGTTGAAACTATCGATTATTAAACATATCGGCTATCAATATAATTGGATCTATCGATTCTCGATCTGTCGAGGTATCGATAGCTCCCCAGCTCCCCAGCTCTACCAAACCCACAAAAAGACAAACTTACTAGAGCTGGAGAAACAATCGATAGCACTATCGATGGTTTCAAACTATCGAAAACATCGATGGTTTTTGAAGACTATCGATAGTTTTGATTCATTGACATTTACTTTAGCATTGGAAAGGTAGTGCTGGCGGTGACAGAGAGCTTTCTTCTTTTTGAAATGGACAGATTCTTAAAAATGCCATAATTTAGATTAGGGCGAGCCGCTCGAAAATTCATCTTTCGATTATTAAAATAATCGATTATCAAAATTATCGATAATCGAAAATATCGATGATGGTGATGATGATTGTGATAGAGATGATGGTGATGGTGAAAACGGTGATGATGATGGTGAGGTTGGTGATGATGATGGTGAGGCTGCTGATGATGATGGTGACATTGGTGATGATGGTGTTGATGATGATGATGTTGATGATGATGGTGATGATGATGGTGATGATGGTATTAATGGTGTTGATGGCGATGATGGTGATGATGATGGTGAAGTTAGTGATGATTGTGGCGATGATGATGATGATGATAGTAAGGTTGGTGATGATGGTGTTGATGATGATGGTGATGATGATGTGGTGGTGCTGATGATGGTGATGCTGATGGTGATGATGGTAAGGTTGTGATGATGGTGATGGTGATGATGATGGTGATGATTGTGATGATTGATGGCGATGATGATGATTGTGGTCTGGTGATGGTATGATGGTAAGGTTTGATGTGATGATGGTGATTGATGAGTGACGGTGTTGATGTTGATGAAGATGGTGATGATGATGATGATGATGATGATGATGACGGTGATGATAACGGTGATGATGACGGTGATGATGACGGGCATGGTGAAAATTTTCCAGAAATTCTGCGAGTCTTATGTGTCCCATTTTATAAACCAAATGAGAATTATAGGCGAAATTCTAAACTGCGTATGCTATGGTTAAAAAGTATGGATTCCTGAAAATTGAGTAGGAATGGCTTGAAAATTCGCCTGCTTGTGCATTACCACGTGATTTGCACGATATTTTGTTTAACTTGAAGATTTTATTATAGGATCGACCCACTAAATCAATGACATTGATGGGGTATGTATGAGTCTCGTGCTTACCGAAAAACTAACGATCCATCTGCATTTTCAAATAATATTTCCTTGCAAATCAATTGCGAAATTGAGAAAATCCACGACATGCGCCAACAGAAAAGAGATTAAACTGCATTTTAAAATTTTATCACAAAGTTTCGGATTAAGAAATGGGTCATTTCGTTCGTCAAGACGCTTAGTTTAGCTTCCATGATAGCTAAAGAAAGAGTTCAACTGACTACGCTTGTTGTTACTCACCACACATCCAATCGAAAAAGGAATTTATGAATCAAAAAAATATATAAAGAAATATACATTCGTACACATGTATGTACTACGTTCATGGATTTTGTGAAAGAAACTGAAAAGCATTGCTTTCTTTCCCGATTTGATAAGAAAACGATGCATTAAATCCATTCGGAAAGCACAAAGACGACTATAAATCGACTTACTTCAGAGTTCATTGCACATCAAATCGACCGAGTGCAATTCTATCAGAGAGATAGAGATGCAGCGAGACAGAGGGAGACAGAGTCCCATAAGGGAACCAGTGTCTGTATTGGTGCGACTCCTTTTGTAGTTTTTGTTATTGACAAAGAGTAACATTTATTTCCTGTCTTGGTCATCATTTTTTTTGTCGTCTTTTTTTCATTAATATTTTTTTTTTTTTTTTTCAAATTTCTGATTTTTCCAGCAGACAGATAACCCCTTTGTCACCCGAGTGCCACACACCAAGAGGCACGTTACAATTACTAAGCGATGATCTGCAGAGCCTTTTCAATTGGCAATACAAAATTTCTGAGAGACTGCTACGAAAAAGATTTTATTCTTCAAATTGAATTTTTTTTTTTCTAGTTCCAGCGTTTTTAGTTGTGCGACAAAAATGTATTAATTTTTTTGTTTTTTTTTTTTTGATTTGGTTGAATTTTTATTGAAATTCCTTGGAAGTGCTTATCAGTTTGATAATTTTAATTACAGAAAATGGAATGTTTCTTTCGCTCAATTCGAAATGTTTGAAGCTGAATTGTAGCGGCATCTGTTGTCACAATGATGATGATTACCAGAGAGAAGAAACAAGGGACGCTACTCTTGTGCTAATCTCGCTGATGATGTCTTTTACGGTGTTTTTTTTTTTTGTTTGTTTCTTCTTTGCTTTTCTTTTCTTTTCATTTGATTTGATTTTATGCGTGACATAAGCAAAGCATGCGCGATCTGTAATCACATCCGGGAGACTAACAACGGAACGAAACGCTTTGATTATGCAAAATGAATTTGAACAAACCAAAAAAAAAAAAAAAAAATTGCACTGAGTTTTTTTTTTAGCCAGAAAGAAGGCAAGCAAAGCTCAGGATTGCAGTTCATCGTGAGAGAATAAGCATTAAATTAAAAAAATAATTAAATTCCAATTATTAAGGCTATATATGTATGTATAAGAACACCACGATCTAACAGGATCTTTTGTGCAGCCCGTGTTTCCTTAGAGGAGGTTAAGACTACCTTTGAACTTGCAACGGACTAAAGTCAGCCACTCGCCTATGGAATTAGAGAAGAGTAGTCACAATAATTCTTGTAGGATGCAGTGACGTAGAGACTTGGTTCCCAAACCCAACGCCAATCTTATCTAATCTAAAGTCACTAATAGCTTGGGGACCCATTATTTTTCCCCGTGAAAGTGCAGACATGCTTCACTGTAGAGGTCTTCATTTACGACCCCCCATCTTCTTGGGGTGATACTTGATTCTACAATGCCCTGTTTAGAATTCAGTGTAGATTTTATTATTAGTGGTTTTCCATCGTCCTCGAAATCCTCGAAAACCCTTAAATCAATAAGGCTAAAAAATGAATGCATGAAAAGTTTTATACTTTTTAGATTTTTCGATATTTTCACTTTTAAGGGGAACACTAAGATTGAGAGCAGATTCCTCCCAGATATTTAGTCATGGCTCAAGAGACTTATGAACCTTTTGGTCCGCCGCATGCTCTTATGGGCTCTAATTTAGGCTATGCACCTCCCAGTTTCTAATGAGGTGGTCGTTTCTGAAGTTGTTATTATTAACTCTGGAGAAAGACTGCTCTTTCATCGTCCTAATGTTAGTCGAAACTATCTATAATGAATTTAAAGGGACTGGAGAGAAACTTCATTAAAAAGGCAATTCGTTAGAAGGAGAAAAAAAGCACTTAAAATGTAGCGAAAGAGTCTTGAGAAGGTTCGTTTAAGTGAAAAATTCGTTGTAGAGAAGTTTGTTCTAAGAGTTTCGACTGTATTTAGAGTGGAAATAATCCTCTTGAATAGGTTCTAAAGGAGCCGATGGGAACTACTAAACTTGTTTATTTGAGTTTATGGTGAATACCAATAAGACTTTAAGAGCTGCTTGAATATCCGAGAAGATACTTAGGTACATATGTTGAAATCCCAGGGTATTCCTTCGTTCAAAACAAATTACCCCGAAAAAGTCAATTCGACAATCAATTTCAAGCACCTACAGTTTGAAATGCCCTGCTTTAGCGTTCATAGAATACTAAGTATTGAAAAAAAGGACATACCTACCCGATCCAAAAAAAAAAAGCTTTAAAAAACTTACAAATATTATATATCTCACCTTAGACATTCAAACTCTGAATCGGAACCCCTATTGTCAGTTTAGTGGAATTTCCCCTAAATTAAGGAACATTGCTGGTCTTTAATGAAGGCGTAGGGGAGAAAAGTTCATAGGCGATTTTTTTAATGGACACCAATTTTTTGTTTTTAGAAGATTTAAAAATCAAATTTAAGCGAATTTCGTCCTTATTTTGAGACCTTCAGGGGAATTATCACCTAAAAAAAAACTGGCAACGATGATTAAACGAAGGAAAATCGTTAAAATATTTAGATAGAAGGGTTGAAAAAATAAGCTGCATTCACGTCTCAAATTGAATTACCACATTTCTGTGATGGAATTCATGATAAAAAAAAAATCCATAAAAATAAGAAACATTTCACCCCACACACGCTGATGTATGAAGTCTTTAAGAACGATCTAAAACGGTTGGTTTTTAATAGCTTCCGCATTCAATTCGATTGCCACAAATAAACTTCATCATCAACGAACACAATGCAATTAACTCTAACCGACCCGACCGACCGGCCGACCGACCGAATGCCTTGAAAGTGTTTTGCGTTCGCGCGCATTTCATTTAAATAAATGAGACCTCAACGGAATTGCGTTGATCTCCGGCGATGAATTGAATGAAGTTTATAAATTGCCGCAACAATCGCCGATGTGGTAGGAGTAGGCACTGAGTAGAGATGGCCTCAATTTCAAGGCCTGGCTCGTGTCCATCTCTAGTACTGAATGAAGTGATCTCACTGCCCTGCAGTAATGAGCCGGTCAATTTCCTAAGAAGGACCAAATCCTACCGGTTATATTATGGCAGTTCGCTCCATCGAAATTCGGCTAGCCGGGGGTCGGTAATAAACGGGTTGGTTTCCAGGTAGTCTGAAAATGACACTTTCATCATTTTAGCCCGGTAGCGCCTAGCGATGCCATATGACATCAATTAAATGGTTCGTTTTCTTTCATCGCCATATCTGAACCTGTTCAAATTTTATTTTATTTTTTATATATATTTTTTTTTTAATTTCAGGCGATACCGGGTTAGAATACATATAAGAAATTATTGGTTTTTTATTTTCCTTATTTGACTATCCTAAAATCAGACAAAATTCCGAGAATTGACCAAAAAAACTGCCGTTTTGCGGACTAGTCCCTCTCCAATGCCGGCCCCATGTTAAAAAGGTCAGTTGAATACATTAGAAGTGGAATTATGAGGAGACTAGTACTAGTAACATGAAGGACTAACACTTGGGTCATTCCATATTACTCCAGGGTGGCACTTTGAAATCGACAGGTGCTAAACAATACAATGGAAAGTTCCGAAAATTTAATTTATGAATATTTTAGATGGACATTTCTTGAAAAAGGAATATTTTTGTCGCTTCCGTAAATATCTGATTGCCTTTCGGAACTCCTTGATAAATCTAATTGAGAAACAACCAGTAAACAAACAGTAAAAAAAAATTACTATTTACAGCATTCTTGAATTCGGGACTTAAAGTTACACTGAGAAAAAAATCAACCAGAAAACTGGTTAAATCAAAAGGAAAAACATACAAAACAGCTTCAACAAGGAATATTTTTAATTTTAACAATTTTTCTTGTTGAAAAAATAAAAAATTTTCCTTTTGAATCAACCATATTTCAGGTTGAATTGAAATGATAATTTTCAAAAATGGATTTAAATTTAAATTGTTGAACCAACCACGGACATAGTTGAAATGACAAGATATTTTTAAAAAAAATTCAAAAAAAAAAAAATACCTATACAAGAACAAATGTCAAAAAAAATTTAATTAACGTTCAAAGCAAATGGCCATAGAGCACTCTGCTGAACATGACCCAAAAAATAGCCATCGGATGGACTTCATCCGATTTCGTCACTCCGTTTTGGTGACTGCTTTCGCAATGATTAAAATAGTTCTAAGATGAATACATATCTTATATGTCTTATTTTATAAAACAAATGAGAATTATACCGAACGAAAAGAAATGTAATTAAACATTTCCTTTCAATTCAACCAAAAATGTTGTTGACTCAACCATTTTTCTTTTGAAATTTTTGTTCTGCTCGAAAATCAAAAGGACTGTGAATAACAATGCGCCCTTTTAAAAAAATCATGGTTACGTTCGCTCAGTGTACGTTCGCTCAGTGTACTCACGCAAGTGTCGCGTTCATGTGGACAAGCCAACACGAACTCCATTTTATAAAAAAAAAATGACGAGCAATTGTAAATTTACTGAGAAAAAAGCAATTTACAATCCTGACACTTTATCGAATGCAATCATTTCAATAAAATAAAACAAAAAACATCTCTGCTCATACATACATATATCACACTTTAATCAATAGACAGTGGGCCATAAAAAATTATGCAGCACCACCAATCATCAATCATAAAATCAATGATTGACGGCTATTTTACAGCAAGACCCATATGAAGTCATATATGGCGTTAATGTACAATCGTACTTGGATCGAGGAACTGGAGCACACTTTCGCGAATGCGCCTTTTGGTATTCGGAAAAGTGCCATAGATAGAATTGCATTTCATGCAAAATATGATTGACGCAAGCATTTAAAATGGAATGATCGAAGAGAATATACATAGAGATGCCGCCAACGTTAGCTGGACTTTCTTATTAATTTATTGTTTTTTTTTTTCTTCTTTTTCTTTGCATCCCCAACAGCGATCCATCCAGAGCTCCAGTCCGAATGCAATCTTTCGGAATGACATCATTTTCTTTTGCGAAAATTAATTGCTGCACACACACACAAACAACACACAACACACACACACACGCATGGAAAGATCATGCTCTGCAGCAAGGGATGCGTGCATGATGATTGCACGGCTTTAAACATGAATATTTTTGCTGTTCAGATGTTGTGCACCGGCAGAGTTTCCAGCATGTGTGCTCGTTGAATTCTAATGTTTGCACATAAAACAATTCGACACTGATTTTTTTACGCCCACACACCGAACGTACATACATACATACATACGTCGAGCTACTAAGTGAGAAGAAAAATAAGAAAATATACAGACAGAAATCTTGTACGTGATGTGTTCGAAATAATGGATTATATTGCTCTGGCATCTTCTTGAAGATGGTTTTTGGTTATTTTGATTGGCGAATTAACGACTATCAACACTTGGACTGGCTAAAATCAAGGAAGAACAATACTATCGAATTCCAATCGAGTCCGTTTCGATCTCAAGAGGAAACACCAATCGAGTTAATGGGGAGAATTTCATAAAAATTCATTCAACTTTCTTTAGACGATGATCATCAGAAATAAGTATTTGAAAAAAAAAAAAGAAAATAATGATTTCGGCTAAAATACACAAATATTTTGTAGTATTTCGTTATGATACATCAAGCATAAATTTTTACTTTATAGCAAAATAAATACACGTAGTTTTATTCCAAAATTTTTTCTTCATTTTTGTGTTAATTTTTTAAAAATTTCCTCAATTTTGAGCCAGCTGGTCTGAATCATAGCGTTATGAATTTTTTTTTTATTTTATAGAAAAATTTGCAAATGTCTGAAATATTTTTTTAACCGTTTGTTCCCATTTTTTTTTTACAAATTGTTTTCTATTCAATGAAATTCAGAATTAGGAAATAAATATAGTGCATAATTTGTTGGTCGGAATACGCCATTTTTAGGAAAAACCTAAAAGTTGGTTGTTAAAAATACACCCATTGCTGTTCGAGGGAGATATCCTCTTCTGATGATTTGAAAGGAAAGAGAAATTTTTAGAAACATTAAATTTGTACCACCAAATGAGATAATCCTTTGCTACCTAACCATCCCAAAAAAAAAAAACTCCAGAATCATTTTATTTCTATTGAAAATTGTTCAATTTGAAACTCTTTCCCTGAAGAACTTCCCTTTATAAGGATGTCCTCAAAGGGGGATTTCACTGAAATAAAACATTTTTTTTTTTTCTCAAAGTAATGTAAAATTAAATAAAATATCACCACCAAATTCATGATATTGGAGCCACTGTTGCCCGTGTTTTTAGGGGATATATCGCCCGTATTGCTCAAAATTAATCCCAAAATTCCCTTCAATTTGATTTGAAATTCTTTTAACGCCAAAAACTTGGTCCCCTTTGAATTTCCCTAAAGAACTTTCTCCCTCTAAGTCTCGTAAAAAAAACCAGGAATTTCTCTTAACTTTGGGAATAAGACCTGGAAAAAATGCCAAAAGGCAGAAATACGTTTCCATTCGATGCTACAAAGTCGAAGCGAACCTCTAGGAAACCCTTTCAACGATTTCTTCTTAAAATGTTTTCTCTCTCCACAACTAATCCAATCGAAATTTTTTCATTACCATTTCACCATTTTAACCTGTTTCGGTCTCATTGTAATGAGTTTTCTGGGCATTGCAAATGTCGGCAAAGCTTAGTCAAATTTAGCGGCTATCCACCCGCCAAAAGGCACAGCCAGACTTCCACAAGGGTTCCATTCCAAGAGCAAGCAGAACGGGACCGCTTGATTCTGTGGCTTCCGGTCTCCGTTGTACCATCGTCAACCTTTCGCATATTGCTACACATCCAGCTTGATCCACCCCCCCGATCAAACTACTGGCGAATGTTGGCTAGGGGCCGCGTCTGCGCCATGCCCGCCAGGCATGTGAGAATAAAACATAGTTACATAGTAATTTCAAAGGCATGATTTTGAGCCAGCTTAATAAGTTTTACAGCATAACTTGCGAGCTTCAATTATATTTGAAGATTGCAAAAAATAAATAAGGTCTACAGCTTAAATATCACAGTACATTCTCCAGCGATAGCTGTGACAGATTATTATTAATTACAAGTGACATCAGTGACATCCACGTTTTTGTGTAAAAATAAAACGCTGTCCCACAAAATGTATTCCTTAAGCTTCATTAAGTAAATCCAACTAAAATGTGATAAGGTCCACACAAAAAAAAAAAAAAAAAAAAAAATAACAGAAGATGCCTTTACTTTCTATTAAAATTGTCGATGATTCTAGGAATTCGGACTGATAAAGAGACGCTAGCAATGCGCATTAAGCGGTGTGAGTGAACAAAAAAAAAAAAAAAATTTAATTCACACTTGGCAGATTAAAATTGTTGTAAACGTAAAAAATGCTAATTGCTTTTGTGTGCAACATTTTGTTTAATAAAGTGCATACTATTTTTTTTTTTTTGAATTTTTGTTGCTTTTTATATAGATTTGAATTTTGAATTTTGCTCCAGAAAATCGAGGCTGCCCCGTTGCCGTAGTGCAGCATATGGTCTCGCAGCGTCTAGCATTTATGATGTCAATGATGGTGTTGATACCGTTGAAATAATGCAGCCATGACGATGATGGCATGATTTAAATTTAGACAGCATTATGGCGTTATTCCGGCATTGTGTGGTGGTCGCGAAATGAGACCCCAACGATTAACAGCAAAAAAAAAAAAAAAAAAAATAAAAAAACAAGTAAGGGTGTTATAGTCAGACAATAGAATACCCGACACAGACACATATGTTCAAATAATTTTTAATATCAAGAAGTGTTTAAGACCATAAGGGGTCCCATATACCGACTTTTGATAGATTTCTTTATGAAAAATGACCCTTTGCCACGCCCACTTTTCCAATTTTTTTGGAATTCTAATCAGAGGCTTAGATATACGCTCTAATCCTAAGTTTTATTGAAATATTTCGAAAAAATCCGATTTTGAGGCACTTTTGAGATTTTTGTGACAGACCCTAGTACTGGAGGTACCCTTAATAATGGACCGCTCAAAAAAATTTTGGGGAGGATGTTTGTGGCTACATACGAGGCATAAGTGCCAATTTTCGTTCAAGTCCCATTTGAAATTCGGGTTTTGGAGACAATTTTCGAAAAACGCCCTTCTGCCACGCCCACTTTTAAATTTTTTGAAATCATAGTATTAATTGTCTTTAAACATGTTCAAATATCGAATTTCATCAAAATATGTTGAAAAACTTCGATTTTAGAGCAGTTTTTGTGATTTTCGTAACAGACCCTAGTACTGGAGGTACCCCTAAAAATGGTCCGATCGGGTCCATTCTCGAACTTGTTCTTACTCATGTCCCCGTGAGCACGCATACCAATTTCTTCAAGATAGCTCAACTCCTTCGATAAGATAACTGTATCACAGACAGACAGGACAGACAGACGACGGACATGTCTAAATCGAATCTCCTGGTGACGCTGATCATTTCTATATATATTTTGTATGGTCTATCTCGACTGGTTCTGGGTGTTACACACAACCACACAAACGCAATATACCCTCGACACAGAGTGTATCGGGTATAAAAAGTATCAAAGACTTAATTAAGACTGCAATCTCAGTTGAAATACTTTGGCAAGATCATTCCAAGTGTGTGGGTACGCCTTTCAGGGGCAGTGCATTTTATAGGAAAAAGAAAAAAATGAAGAACAAGAGACAACGACAACAACAGCAACAACAATGAGAAGTAAACAAAGAATTCTAATTTTGAAATTAAGCAGGCATGTGCTGCAACTTCAGAGAGTTTACATTATAAGAAGTCGACCGCTCAAATGAAAATAAAAAAAAAAAAAAAAACAACACCAACAATTACCGGCACATGGAGCCATTGATAGAAATTGTATTGCTAATTGTCGGCGTTCTTACAAAACGAACGAAGGGTGGCGCATGGCATGTGCTATTCCCTACCAAACAAATGTGTGTAATCCCCCATTGCCATTAAGGCATGTCTACTCAATGACAAGACAAAGGTAGGTACCTACTATATGTACCCTACTCGACAGTCGCATCTTATTGTAGGTTCATTCAGAAAAACTGCACTTGTTGCGTTCCCGTCGACCAACTGAATTTGTTTTCATGTATTCGTGTTAAGTGCGATCGTTTCTTTTATTTTTAGCGCTCTCTTAAACTCTTTGAAAGCCGACTCTCTTAAAGACGATCTACATTTAAGAGAATTTTTCTTTTCGAATTGACTCGATAATTACTTCCGTCATTGTTGGGTTTAATGTTGTATTTTTTTTTTTTTTAAATAGATGCCTTGACTACGCTTAGTACCCAACCAGTTATAACATGGGTATTGACATTATCGAAATCCTTGGTCGAGATTCGGTGCCATCGTCACCTCATCATCATTCACTACAGCTACAGCGAGACGCCCACAAGGGATCCTTCCAAAGATCAGGCACAACTTTATCAGCCGTGCAGCTCCTGGTCCCCGCCATGTGCCATGTTTAAATAAACAGGATGTTCCGTACTAAAGTGATTTTCTTTATAGGGTTGGTAGTGGCGGTCATTGCGAAAACAAAAAATCATATGAAGGGGGTTCTTAATCGTAACTCTGAGTAGTTCCAAGCGAAAGAAAGAAATTTTCAGTAGTTTACGCCTTCAAGGATTTTTTTTGCATTTAAAGTAAAAACTTCGAAATTTTCTTGACATTTTTTTTTTTACTTCGGGGGCCATTTTGGGTTTCAAAAGGTCTATTAACATATAATTTTCGAATTTTTTTCTAATCTGCGATTTTTCTAGAAAAACGTAGCACATATTTCATACCTTATTAGGCGTTTATCTTCAGGAAAAATAGGATTTTTCAATAATTGCACGAATAAATGGAGAGATAAACATGCATCTCGATTTGAAATATTCTCCGGGACATTTTTCGCGGAATTTGAAAAAAAGAAATCCTTTCCATGCTTTAAGACACATGGTTTAATGGGGTCTAAAAAAACAAGGGGCAAAATTTATCACAAATTTGTTTCTCCTAAGGGTGTCTTCTCATTGAAGCAACTTTTTTTTTTCGACTTTTTTTTGATTTATTATAGCTTGGGTAGTTGTGAAGTATACCACTAAATATGAATTTTTTGAATTACGAAATGTTTCAGAGGCATATAGCCATTCTTTCTTCGAAGCAAGGATCTTCAAGCGCTAATAACGAGTAATTTTGCGTTTTAAACTTTAAACCGATTTCGTATCTCGAAAAATCTCACGTTTTTACGAACTAGGGCCATGATACTCAGTATCAACTGAATCCGTATTTTCATGAAACAAAGTGGAATTCGACGTCAGAATTTCACCATTCTCGGTGAACCTCATCATAATTTTTAAAAATTTTGTACTATTTTGTTTTACACTAAATCTACGAATTAAATAAAAAGCTCCGATAATAAAATTTTCTTTTTTTGAATGGCGCATTTTGTCAAAACAAAAATCCAAAATTCAAGTCTTGAGTAGTTCACCCGAAAGAATATACATCTTATACATGTATTATAACGCCTCAAGGTTTTTTTTCCATTTACGAGCTACCAGAAGACTTCCGAAATTTGTGCCGCTGACCATTTTTTTTCTTACTTCAGGCCATACTTTGGGTCAAAGTCTCATTAACATATATTTTCGAATTTTCAGATCGATTCAGGAAAAAACACATATTTTTTATTATACTTCGGAAACAACAGATTTGTAATACAATAAATAAATAAAAGTTTTCAATATTCTTTTCGCGGATTTAAATAAAATTTTTTTTAACAAGGGTCAAAAAACGGGTTTTCATGCAGAAGTACACTTTTTCTTTAATAGATGCTTAGAAGACTTCCTTTTTCCGCGGAGAGAAATTTCAAGGGTAACAACTCCCGGGGAGTATTCATTCAGAATACGGCTGATGAGAAAAATTCTTCATTCATGGAATAAACCAAGGATAATGAGATGAAGGAACATATTAAATAATATAAGATAAAGAGCCTTATCTTAGCTAATTCATTATTTTAAAAAGAAATTTAATGATGCAATAAATAATATTTGGCACAACACTCTACTCTACTGTACTCAGTACCCTATTGTTTTTCTCCATGCAGACAAAAAAAGCCAGAGATCATCTCGATAATCTTTGACAATTTCTCATAAATTGCTGCTGCTGTTTAAATCTCGATTTTATATCGACACTTCGTGGTTACAAGTAGGAACCGCAAAGAAAAGACAACCTCGAACTCCTTCTGCTTTGTTAATGCCACTTTGGCCGGCAGCGGTGGTGTCGCTAAGCTTAACACGAAGTGTCTCTGGAGTAGCTAAAAAGGATCAAATTTCAATTGAGTGCGAAAACATTGTAAGTAAACAAAACAAAAAACAAAAAAATCAGAAGAAATGGGGAGCGACACGTCACTTAAAATACAGTAAAACACAAGGGCTGTCCCTTGTAAAAGCAAACATTAATGAATTGGAACTGCATGAAAGGGAAAAATGAACAAGACAAGACTGTGATCTTTATGTTTTAATTTCAATAAGTATTAAATTTTCGACTTCGAGCACGTGTGATCGATCACGATTTCTTATGGGAGGCAAACTTGAACTTGAACTTGATTGATTGGTTGGTACTTTCCGTAAGGAGTTTATGAATTCTTCTCGCATTTGATCGGATCAATCTTTGATCATTTTAAATAGGACGAAACCAAAATATTTTAAACTTTCAAAACCTATTCAAGGATCTTTTCCTTATCGAAGTACTTATGAATTTAAATAGAAAGAAAACCTTGATTTTCATAATTGAGATTTGAGAATTGAGAATTGAGAATTGAACTTTAATGAAAGATTGATTCCATTAGAAGCTCAATGCCAAATTTAATCTTAATATTCAGCATGCGCTCATTTCTAAATTTAAACTTAAATGGATGTTTACAGTTCCATGAATTAAAAATAAAGCACAAAACTAGTTTGAAAACACGACAGAGAACGAACGAATTAATTTCCCTTCATTTATATTTTCTTAGTACATTTGCAACGACAAAAAAATTTTTATTTTTTTTATTTTTTATTTTTTTTTTATAATCATAAATCGCTGAAACGAAAAATGTTGTATGCTTTTCATCAGCTTTGGTGCTTTGAGAGGCGAGGAGGAACAAAAAGGTTAAAATATCAATTGATAATACGAAACTTTTCACTTCAAATTGGAGCGACAATTCAGCGCCTGTGAATCTGAATTAAAAATCTTTAGCATAATTCCGAATGATTGAAACTAAACGACGACGTGACGCGAGAAATATTAATAAAGACCGCAAAGTTGAAAGGAACAGAATCGAAAAGAAGAAAAATATTAAAAAAAAAAAAAAAATTAAACACAATCAGCATGTTTTAACGCGACTCAGCATAGCAATAAACACTGATTTTGTTTGTATTGAAATTTTTGAATTAAAATTCTTCTAAAGGAATTTTTTGATAAGACGAAGGCATGGGCGATTTTTTTTTTTTTTTTTTTTTTTGAATTTCATTTTGCAAACTTTTTCGGTTTCGAATTTTTTCGATTCGTTTTTGTTTTTAAAGAAATTCAAAATGGGAAGTTTTCAATCCAATTTTACGTATAGTTAAATTCCAAGTGCGTAGAAGACTTTATCAGGCTCTTAGAAGAACGGAAATGAGATTTTATAACGGTTTAATATGTTGTGTGGGCAAACGAAACGGAATACGTTCTACGCCTCCGTAAGTCTAGTTTCGGATTGAAGGTAAACAATTTTCTTTTAACCCTATGCAGACGTGACGTGCTCTAATTTGAACATTATAACTGGTCTCATCTCTAAGCCGATTTTCGACTTGAAATGCCTAATCGGCGTGTCCTTGGACTTATTTCTCATAAGTGTAAATAGTTTTCAAGCCAAAAAAAAAGGATAAAAATTTGAAAAAGAATGCATTTTGATCAGAGATCGCAAGAATTGTAAATTCGGATTTCACAAAATCACGCAAGATTTTCTGTTTTGCGAGTTCTGTCACACTACGACGTTAGCTGTAGAGGGTTAATTTAATATTTTAGTGGGTAAAAAGAAAGAACTTCATTTGGAAATGAAACTTTCAAGCAATCTTGACAACTGCGGCCATATAGTGACATAGTATAGAAATTTAAAAAAAAATGAAGCATACTTGAAGGGGCTCTATTTTAAGACCGATTATTTGTTTTGACTTCTTAAAGTGAAATTGGCGCCATAGACGGAGGTTATCAAAATTGGGTTAACACAAAATCTAATTTAATAGGTCGGCAAAAATTGAATTCGATTAGAATGGAGACCACCGAAATATTTCATTATTTTCTAAACATATTTTTTACTTTATCAATATATATGTATGTATGTATGTACGTTGGATTAACCGGAAACAGAAATTTCAATCTTATTTCTAAGTTTTCAAACAATAATTATGTTAATAATGCAAAATACGCAGAAAGGTTATCGTTAAAAATTGACCCTTTTCAAAATTCAAGTCGAAAATGTGAAGCTTTTCGGTGACTCGCTGTGCAAAACAATTGCGATTATAGCAAACAATTCAAGGCGATTTCGTTTTTCGTAACATTTCAATTTAATACTAAAGAAGCAATTTAGAAGTACCTACTATATGGCAAGTCCACGAAAAAATATAATAGAAAAAAAAAAATAATAATAAAAATAAGAAAGAAAGAAAAAAAAAAACACTGATAATCTCCATTATTTTATCGCAAGTAAAAGGAAGACGACAGCACGGAGGCAACAAGCAGTCTAAATGCTCACTATCTGGAGTGCAACGATATTCCGGAAATATAATATGTGCCATATGCGGTAGTCTGGGGAGAACGGGAGCTTGTTGTATTTACGCCTGAAACCACTTTGAGATTATGCACGCAATCAATCTCGTTGCCTTAATGCGTCGAAAGTGCAAGAAATCAAGTACATACATGCAACGAAAGAAAGAAAAACGAAAAAAAAAAAAATAAAATAAAATACAAAAGGAAAACAGCAAAGGTTTGACCTAATTTTATGAAGTCTTGTAATGTCGATAGAGGCTGGAAATGATCAAGAACAATAAAGATATAGACTTTGGAAAATTTATTATTGCTTTAGGGTTTCGATTGTGGCTCTGGGATAGCGTAGGGATTGCTTGCTATGCTCTTGATTCCAGGGTCCGAGGCTCGATTCCCGGCAAAGGCGAAACGAAGTGTAATGTTCCAAGCCTAGCACTGGTTTTTCAAAAAATCGCATGTTAGAGGCACACTACATAATAAAGACATACACTCACACAAACACAAGAACACAATGGGCCGATTAACGGCCTAAAGGCTCAGTTACTCTTGATTGAACGTAACTTAACTTTACTTATTCAATCAGCTGACTTGATATGTTTAGTACATTTTGTATGGGAGCAGTACTGATAACTTAATTTGACTTAAAATAAGAATCTGTGACAGATTTGTTAAGTGCTCAGAGTAATAGCTTAGCACTTCAACAACAGGTTTTTTTAATTCGACAATTACTGATGATTACAAAGATCGAAATATTGAACAAATGAAATTCTACAAAAACAAATCTCATTTTTATACCATTTTTTCTGACAAAGGTCAACTAATAAAATCATAAAAAATATTATTTATGGAAGTCTTCATCAAGATTAAAGAACATCGAAAAATCACAAAAGAAAATAAAAACATTATTTTGGATGCAATAATTTCCAATCAGGCAATTCTATATTAATCCCGGTTAGTAAAAGGATGTAGAAAATTTTCTGAACTAGAGGAAAATAATTCTTACTACTTAGACATGAAGCACTGAATACAATTAGTTGAATAACTAAGGGGGTTTCACTACAGACGATTAGCATTTTCAGCATTATTAAAATGCTCAAAAATGCGCTTTGAATTACATGTAATTGTTGTTGTTCATTAAACGCATTTTTCAGCATCTTGAGAAATGCGATAAAAATTAAAGCTTCATTTCATTGATATTCTTCATATTTTACATTTCAAAGCCTACTCAAAGAATTCAAATATGTTGGAAAAAATAATATTTCACAAAGCTAAATGCGAAATCAGTAGAAACGTCTAGCATCTTTAAGATGCAAATGCTAATCGTTAGTGAATACTAAACTAAGGAAGGGATAGTGACACGTCTTTGTAGATAACTTGAATTAAAATTTCGAATACTTATTGCACTGGGTCATTAGAAGAACGATAAACTAAACATTAATTGAGCTTCTTATCATGAGGCCGTCACTATTTTTTAGATAAAAATACACTCATGTTGGAATAAACTGAATATTTACAAGCAATGAAAAAGATAAGAAACCCTTTCGGATACTAGAATGTATCCTTTCTACAAATAAAATGAATATTGAATCTACACAAAAGATCTTTTAGGTCGTGGTGCTCTGATAATTTGAATGAATAATATTGAAATTTTTTCTTATTCATATTAAAGTTTCATTGGAATGGAAATCCTTTACAAACATTTTGCAAACTATTGAAAATTAATTTTTGTTAAATAAGAAAATAGATAGCATTAATGATTACGACTCACCCGTGCTTCGACGACGAAGCTACCATCATTTTGTATGAATGCAATTAGGTAAACAGCAAATAGCACCGCCCAAAGATAGGTCAGTGAAATCTGCCCTCGAGCAGTAGCAGGCCGCCAACTGCTCCTGGGCCAGTTCATTTTCAAAGCACACAAATGCTTTATGGCACAATTTTTTTTTTTTTTTTGTCCTTTCTGAGTCGTTCAATTCGTTTGGATCGAGAAAAACATTTGAATTTATCGTATTTGTTTTTTTTTTTTTTTTTTTTTTCAAAAAAAAACCACTAAACTAGGAAGCTACCGTTAAAATTAAAAAAAAAAAAAATTTAAAAATTTTCGTTATTTTATTTTTTTCTTTCTTTTGGCACCGCAACTAACACCAGCGATGATATTTTCGGGCGAACGCTAGCTCCGTGCCGCCTAAATCCGAAATGGCACACTCCTCTGCTTGGATGGAGATCGACAAACGTTCGAAGTGCTACTAAACACGAGGCAATTGAAATGTACTGATGCTCAGCATAATTCATTTCGGCCTGCGATCGGCAAACGCACACAACCGAAGCACCAAAGCCAGAGCGAAACGATCCACAAACACAAAGGAAAATCGACTTTCAATGTGTTTGTGCACGATGGCAGTCAAGTGATTTATGTGGAGGAGAGCTAGAGCTAACAAAAAAAAAAAAAAACAACAAAAAAAGTGCCAAGCAACGATCGTGTCCTAAAACCGGGCAACTAACAAACAAACTAAGTAGATCGAGCGGAATTCGAGTTCGAGTTCTAAACTTTGCCTTGAAGCGAGGAAATAATTCAATCATGCCATTTCTGAGTATATTTCGAAAATCTTCAGAACACTCGGTCCACATGCAGCAGCTCTGTACGCAAAAGCCAAGTACACAAAAAAAAAAAAAATATTTTATAAAAAAATCAGAGCTTCTTCAAAACTTTTGATGTTGAGCTGACTTTTGGGGTTACAAAACTTTTATTTCTTGTCGAGATTAGGCGAAGGTTTTTTGTTTTTGTATTTTAGTTTTTTTTTTTTTTTTTTTTTTTTTTGTATGGGAATGATAAGGTGCGGATATTGCTGTGTATTTCCGTTATAATGGAGCAAAAATATTTTCTTTAACTTTTTCTCTTGGAAGCATGGAGCAAAATTGATTAGAATTGTTCATTCTTTATTCTTGTTTTTATCAGCAGTTTTGCTACAGCAGTTCTATTTTGGACTTTTAGGTCAGTTTTTGAAATCAGAAACCTTGATGCTTTCCAAGTTTTTGTTTTACTTTTTGGATGTAGCTTAACCTATTTCGATTAAATTTAAATAACTTACTTGAATTGATGTTTGTTAATGTGTGCGAGTGTTCTCTGTATAGTTGAGCCGTCGATGGTACCATGCGATGTCTGTCTGTAAGAGAAATATCATTGAAAAGGGTAAATTTTACGCAAAATATTTTATGAATAGGGATCTTCCCTTAAACGTGTATTTGCCTCGAAACCTTCGAAAACTCGTAAATCAAGAAGGTTTAGAAAATATTGAACGATGTTTTGAATGAAATATTTTAAATTTTTTAAGCTTTTTCGATCTTTTCACGATTAAGAGAAGACCCCTAATATAAATTTCATAACAAAATTTTACGTGGGTAAGTTTTTTTTTTCGACAACTTACGTATGATAAAAGTTTGTATTAGTATCTCTAGTATTTCTCTTACCTTAAGTTCTCGAAAAAGGGCTTCCCCAATATGTTTTCTTTTATCAAAAGATTGCAGTATCTTCTTCTATTATCGTTCAAGCCATAGTATTTTCGTTTAGGTTCTTACAGCCCACTTGTGGCCTGATATGTCACAGTCAATCATCATTGGAAATATATAGTGGACCCAAGCCGACGGCTTCATCACGCTCTATGGAATTGTTAAAAGTTTATTTAATTGTTTGTTTAAGACACCATGAATATTTCTTGAAGTTATTTAAATACATCGTTACACTTTCATTCTATTATATAAAAACATATCCTTTGATTGATCATGATGCAATTTATATCTTAGAGGCACGTATATGTAGAGTTCAAAATATATCAATTTGGAAAAAAACTTATATGGGTTAACATTAGGTTAGGTTAATGGGGCTGTTAGCATTAAGGGTGACAAACTTAGGCCTCATGGTGCCTTTGTGATACCACGAAAAATGATAAGCCAAAGAAAAACAGAAACAGAAAAAAAGGCACAAACATCCATGACCTAAGCTGGGAGTCGAACCCACGGACTCTCGCTTCGTAAATTGGTATCTCAGCCAACTACGGCACAGAGACCGTCTAATCAAAGGTTGAGCGTTGATTAATTTTTTGGGACGATATTTTCGGGACATTTGCTCGCTAGAAACTAAAGTGCTGCTAAATTCGAAAGAGGTTTCTTTCTAAGCATGGGGTTGCAGGCCCAGATTTATGGGATGTCAAGCCGGTCAAATGCCCAGAGCGGCACTGTGAGGGACGGCAATTTGACATAGATAAGCGAAAGCAGTGCCCCATTAGTGTAATCATAGGGGCGGCAAATATTTTTTTTTTTTTTTGCCCTGTCGGTTTGTATGTGAGAATTTTAGTACCGCTAAACAATTTTCATGGCAACAGCTTCCGATTCGAGGCTTTTATCACGTTGTTCTAATTTAAAATTTTTAGCTCTAACCTAATTAATTTAATTTTAATTTCAATTCAAGCAATCTCAGCTTCAAAAATACATACATACATTTAAAAGAAGAAAAAGCAGAATTACTTTTTTTTTGGTATTTCCAAGACCCTAGTATAGCTAATTCGAGTATACTTTAAACAGAACAGAACAGAACAGAACGGATCAGAACGGAACTTATGTGCCCGATTTTGCACATTATCACGAAAACTCGCGTATCCAGTATGGCACATTTACCAACACAAAAGGCAATATCTAGCCCATATTTCCTCACGTACTCACGCACGCACACACGCAGACACCCTGCTCCATAGATGTTATAAAATTTCGCTTTTCGCTCAGCTACTTGAGCCCCAAAGTGAAAATCCTAATGAAATAATCACATACAATTCACGCATACTAATGCGCAAGGAACGCGATAGACTTACACGGATAGACTGGACTGTGCATGTTCGTTCGGCTCATTTGTCGGATCGGTTCACATCGGCATGCTTTTTTTAGTTGGTGTGAATGTCTATTATAAGCTAAAACTTAGTCGTTCGGAGTCTTCTCAAGTAAGTGGCTGCGTCTGGAGGAATTTCGTGGCCAGACCGCGTGAATAGCATTCAGTTCGCATCAGTCGATCCATAGCGTTAGATCGCTCGAAGGAAACCCATTGTCGCTCCCTCAGCGCCAGGGCCAATGGGGTTTTAAATTATACATATATGTATATATTTATATAGTGCACATATAGAATTTTTAAAATTGTTTCTTCGAATCTGGAAAAAATATAATTTGTTTTTTTTTTTGATAAAATACTATGTATAAAAACTAAAAAGAACTGAGAGAAATATAAACGAATTAACGAGGGATATTAAAAAATATCCCAATTTTTTTTTTTTTTTTTTTTGTTCGAATCGACGCGCACAGCCGCACACGAAAAAGTAATTGAAAGGAGCATTTAAACAAAAAAAAAAAAAGAATTGATTAAAAATACAGAAATGTATTAAAAAATAAATTTAAATTAAAACAAGAGTAATGAATACTGTTTGCAATGTGCTAACGAAAGAATTTAATTATTTTTGATTCAAGGATCCAGTCTGTGAAAATATTGAAATTTGTTAACGTGGAACGGAAAATTAAATCGCGAATACAGCGTCGGGGACTATGGAGCCCCGTTTGAAGTGGTAAGTGCTTTAAGTTTACTTTGTTTTAAATTATTATTATTTTTTTTTTTTGTTCATTCTAATAAAGGAAATATAAAAAAATAGAAAATCAGCCGATGGCCCAGGGCTAGAGCTCCTAATTAAATATTGTGTAGTATTTAAGATACTATATATAAGTATATATAAATAAAATAAATAAATAAAAATAAAAAAAATTAACTGAATCGAAACATTCATTGATATTTTCCTTAGACTCTGACGTTTCCGCTTCATGCGGGAAAACTTTAGTTAAAAATTGGCATAGTTTTTGCATAAAAAAAAACATATTATTATAATGATATAATAAGCTAGAAGGGCTAATCTTTCCTCTATGGAAGTTATTAAAATTTGAAAGAAAAAATTTTTTGAACAATTAAATGAACAAATGAATGGTTTAAATCTTAAGACGCAAACTTTTTCGTATTGTATTTCCTTTCTTCGATATCAAAGCCTAGACATAAAAAAAAGTATACGAAATGCACCAGAATTTTTTCTGGAAACAACGAATTTCCACATTAATATTCCTTGGAGACTTTCAATGATCTAAAGTTTAGACTCTAAACGGCTATTGTCTAAAGAGTTGAGATTTCAAATAATTTGAGGTGTCAAGCGATATTTTACTAATAAAACCTTAAGCTTTCACTTCTACAAAGCGATGTCAATTTTAACATACCGTAAAATCTAATGAGATATTAATAATAATGAAAAAAAAAACCGAACTATTTTTTCCATAAATCGATAAGGGTCCTAGTCTTCAACTGGGTTTAAGAGCTTTAAAAGCATACATTTTCCAATATATTCTTTGAGTCTCCATCTCAGTTTAACTTAATCGAATACTTTTGCTTTATATGAGTTTTTCAATAATTTTCATATAAAATAAATAAAACTGATTTAATCTCTCTTAGAGACTATCATTTTAAAGTTTAAACCTTTAAAAAGATTAAACTAGCTTGAAGTCCATCACCCTTAGGCTCATAGTCTTCAACTTAGTTAAAATTTTTGAAAGTTTAAACTTTCAAATGATAGTCTTCAGGAGAGTTTAAACCGGGTTTATTAATTTTGTATGAAAATTTTAGAAAAATTTATATAAATCAAAGGTATTTGATTGAGCTAAACTGGCATGAAAACTGAAAGAATATAGGGGTCGGTCTTTCCTTAAATGTGAAAAAATTGAAAAAGCGTAAAAATGTAAAAATTTTCATACAAAACTTCGTTCATTAATTTCTAAGCCCTTCTTGATTTGCAATTTTTCGCAGTTTTCGAGGCAAATTCACGTTTAAGGGAAGACCCCTTATATTTAAAATTTTGATGTTCTTAAGCCCAATTGAAGACTATGACCCTTAAAATCGAATTTAATGGAAAACATTTTCGAGGAAAACTCTTCGAATTGTGTCACTATTGAATGGGAAAAATTCGTTATTTAAGAGTGATTGTTAATTGATTTTTTCCGAAAAGGAAGAAGCTCTAAAATTGACAGAATTTTTCTTTTTCTTCCAATTAAGATTTAAACTATTGCTAGTTTTTTTCTAGTAGATGGATAAGGATATCTCTGGAATATCTCAAATTCAAGCCTAAATTCTTTTGAATTTGATTTTGAAATCAACTTAAAACAAAAAATTAGTGCTGAATCTCTTCTTCTTCTTGCGTGTTTAACTATCCCGGTCTATCCCGGGGTCCGCAAAACGCGACCAGTTCCTCCATTTTGTTCTGTCGGTTGCATCATCCGAGGTAAGTCCTACAGCCTCTAGGTCCCATTTTTTTGTGTCCATCCAGCGCTGTTTCGGACGCCCCCGTTTTCTGCAACCTTGGATTTCCAGTGCGTAGCCTTTCTTTGCCAAAGTCTCCTCATTTGCTCTCAGGACGTGTGTCCATACCAGCGTAGCCTTGCTTCTCGCATTTTCCCAATAATTGGCGCAACTCCATAGCGTCTACGGATGTCTACGTTTGGGACATGATCAAGACGAGTGAGTCCGGATATCCAGCGAAGCATCTTTGTTTCCATAACACTAACCTTTCTTTCTGCTATGTACTTTCGTTGCTGGTAGACATTCGGTGTGCTGAATCTCTTCTAGAGATCACAAATTTCCTTCAATTTAAAGGAGATTCTCCTAAGCTAGCAACAGTGCACAATTTATGCCCGCCTATTGATGTTCCCATTAAGGTTTTTCCTTATGAAAAATACCAAAAAATTATTAGAAAACTTTGAAGTTTCGGCAAAATACTGATAAAATAAACCACGCTGTAAAAATTCATTGCTTCAATGTGAGAAAATCGAAAAATGCTTTTTATAAAAATGTTGCTTTCAATATTTTTTTTGCCTTACCGCTTTGTTCATTTGAAATACGAAGAAAATTAAATCGAATGGGCTAGAGGACATTGACGACTTATGACAAAGAGAGGAAAAACTCTTAAATTTCTATGGGTCGATTTAAAAACGATCTATTAAGAGAATGAACGAAAAGCTAAGAATTCAAGATTAGGAAAAAATTAAACTAGTAGTTACGCTGCAATGGAAGCTTTCTGAAGAATTTTATGCATTGAAGTTTATAGTGAATTGAGCATTGTCATCGTCGCAAGGATTGGAAGTTGCTTAAGTCGCAATTTTCATAAAAGGCAATTTTCACCTTTTCGTGTTAAAAGTTTTTTTTGAAAAAGTTCTTAGATTTTTTTTTAGCACTCAATCGTTTGACTTAAGCATGCATTCCCTTGGGAGAGAGTCTATAAAGAATTTCGGCCGTAGATCGAGTTATTTCATACAATAATAGATTTTAATTTAACGTTGGGCTTCCTTTTCAATTAAATACCTTAAAAATTCAAATGAGTTAAAAATGTCCTTTTTTCATTACAGGCTTTTTTTCGCCGCAGTAGCAATCGGAGCACTTGCCGGAGTAAATGCGGTATGTATTTGGATCGCCTTCGTATTTGGTGTCCTTCACATTTTCGTTTTTATTTTTATTTTATTTTTTTTTGGATACATTCATTTGAATTTAGCAATTTTGGCAAAGTGCTGGTACATCGGGTGCTATTTTCAATAGTGCAAATCACTACAGAGATCAGGAGGTGGACGTTCCACCGCGCCCTCCCCTAGACGACAGCTATTCGATAATTGATACCGCTACAACAACGCGAAATGGCCAACCACCGCGGAATTGTACTTCCGGGACTGTTGGATGTATCCCAAAATGTTTTGCTGAAAAAGGTAATCGTGGCTTTCCTGGTGAAGCTGGTCCACCCGGTCCGAAAGGGATGCCTGGATATCCTGGCGTAGAGGGTCCACCTGGTGATAAAGGTCAAAAGGGTGATCCTGGTCCGATGGGCCCACGTGGTTACAAAGGCGAACGCGGTACTTCTGGCACTCCTGGTCTTCCTGGTGTCGCTGGCATTCAGGGCTTCGGCGGAAATCCAGGATCACCGGGTATACCTGGAAAAGATGGCTGTGATGGTCAGGATGGTCTGCCTGGCGTAAGAGGTATCGATGGTATGGCGGGGCCACGTGGCTATCCTGGTCAACCGGGAACCAAGGGCGAAAAAGGTGAACCGGCTAAGGAAAATGGTGACTATGCAAAGGGTGAAAAGGGTGAGCCTGGTTTCTCGGGTCGCCCCGGAAATCCCGGCCAGGAAGGTCCAATTGGTCCGAAAGGAGATCGCGGTGATACCGGTCCATATGGTCCCTCCGGTCCACATGGTGAACGTGGTCTGAAAGGTGAAAAGGGAGATTCGTGTTTCGCAAAACCTCAGCCAGGACAAAAGGGTATAAAGGGTGACAAGGGCGAGCCAGCTGTTCATAACACTCTTGTCGGCGTCGAGACAATTATGGGCGAAAAGGGTGATCGTGGCGAAAAAGGTGAAGCTGGTTATGCTGGAGAAAAGGGCTCTGTTGGTTATCAAGGGGAGCCCGGTCGAGATGGCATGAAGGGAGAAAAAGGTTTACCTGGTGGCCCTGGTGACAGAGTAGGTGACATGGTTTTTCTTTAAGGAATACTATTTAAATTGTTATTGCGTTTTTAACCAGGGTCGACAAGGAAATTTCGGTCCTCCTGGTCCCCAAGGGCAAAAAGGTGATCGCGGTGAAACCGGATTGAATGGTCTTCCGGGAAAAACTGGTCAAAAGGGTGAAGCTGGTCGTCCGGGAAAGCCTGGCGAGCGAGGTTTGCTTGGTCCCGCTGGGCCTCCTGGAGGTGGCAGAGGATCTCCTGGTGCTCCAGGTCCAAAAGGTCCACGTGGTTATCGGGGACCACCCGGTCCCAAAGGTCTTGACGGAGTTGACGGTCCACAAGGACCACAAGGTTATCCTGGTCCAAAAGGAGGTCCCGGCTTAGCCGGTCAACCTGGTTTGGAAGGTCCCCCTGGTCAAAAAGGAGAAAAAGGTACACCTGGTCGTGATGGCCCAATGGGACCGCTTGGTCCAATGGGACATACTGGACCACCAGGACCAGAAGGTCAAAAAGGTGAAGCTGGCTATCCTGGAATTGGCGAAAGAGGACCTAAAGGAGAAGACGGTACTCCTGGGTAAGCAACAAATCCATTGCCTTATATCTCAATTACTGAATTTGGAAATTTCTAGTTACCCTGGGCTCAAGGGTGAAAAAGGCGAACGTGGATTCAAAGGAAATGTAGGTTCCCCTGGTGATTCAAAATTGGGAAGGCCTGGTGCTCCCGGTCGTGTTGGTGCAACAGGTCAGAAAGGAGACAAGGGTCATCCTGGTACTCCTGGACTTAAAGGCGAAATGGGTCTAAAGGGTGATGCCGGTGGCAGGTGTTCAAGTTGTCCACCAGGATTAAAAGGTGATAAAGGTGATCGCGGCATCGACGGAATTCCTGGAAACGATGGTCCTCGAGGACCACCTGGTGAACGAGGCTACCCTGGAGAACGTGGTGCCGATGGAATTGTTGGTCCAATGGGACCTCCTGGTGAAAAAGGTTTAGATGGATTAACGGGTCCGCCAGGTGACACAGGTCCAGCTGGAAAAGATGCCATAATCGATCAAAGTTTGATCAAAGTGGACAAAGGTGATAAAGGGGAACGTGGTGTCCCTGGATACCCTGGACTGAAAGGTGAACGCGGAGAATCTGGCTATCCTGGGGTTCCTGGGTCTAAAGGAGAAATTGGCGAAAAAGGAGAAAGAGGCTACCCTGGCCAACCAGGTCAAGATGGATCTGCTGGAACTCCTGGCAGGGATGGTTTTGACGGAATACCTGGTAGAAGTATCAAAGGTGAACCTGGACGTCCTGGTCTTGACGGCAGAAATGGAAATGATGGACCAATTGGTTCACCTGGTCAAAAAGGTGAAGCTGGATCTTGTGATGCTGGATTATTACGAATGCCGGCCAAAGGACATAAAGGAGAAGCAGGAACACCTGGAGCACCTGGCCCTATGGGTCCAATGGGTGAAAAGGGTGATCAAGGTCCTCAAGGTCTAAAAGGAGAACATGGTCCGCAAGGCCCTGTCGGACCCGTTGGTCCACGTGGATTAACCGGCCCCCGTGGCGAAAAAGGAAACCAAGGCCCAATGGGAGCACCTGGAAATCCAGGAAAAGATGGCTTTAGGGGTCCACCTGGTAGAAATGGAGAGCGAGGTCAGAAAGGAGAGCAAGGTATCGCAGTTGCGGGTCCACCGGGTCCGCCCGGACGTGATGGATTATTTGGAGAAAAGGGAGATCGCGGTCCGACTGGCGGATACGGTCCACCTGGCCCAGACGGAGCTCCTGGTTATCCTGGTGATAAAGGCGATGGTGGATTCCCGGGTCAAACTGGTCTACCTGGTCCTGTTGGCCCGAAAGGTGACACTGGTCCCCTAGGCCCGCCTGGACCTCAAGGACCTCCAGGAAAGCCTGGTATCGACGGAGTTCAAGGGCGCGATGGTTCAAAGGGAGAGCCTGGTAATCCTGGATTAGTAGGTATGCCTGGACTAAAAGGTGAACGTGGAGCTCCAGGAATCGACGGACCAAAAGGTTTTACCGGTGGACCCGGTATGCCGGGTAAACGCGGTCCTCCTGGCCCTGCTGGAATTACTGGTAAGATGTTTCCACGAAAATTGAAATACACAGGGATCAATTGTTAAATTTTAAATTTAAAGGAACGAAGGGAGACAAAGGAGAACGTGGCCTAACAGGAAATGATGGGTTAACTGGTCCCAGGGGTCCTCCTGGTCCACCAGGTTTGATGGGAGCAAAAGGTGATATTGGCCCTGGAGGCATACCCGGAGCAGACGGTCGTCCAGGTTTGGATGGTGAAAAGGGTATCCAAGGATTACCTGGTTTTGATGGTCCTCAGGGTTTACCTGGAGATGCTTCTGAAAAAGGTCAAAAGGGCGAGCCCGGATCTCCTGGTTTAAGAGGAATAGATGGCATTCCTGGCAGTCCTGGTCTCCCTGGAGAGAAAGGTGTACCTGGTTTGGCTGTTCACGGACGTCCCGGACCCTCCGGTGCAAAAGGTGACAGTGGCCGTGACGGAATTGATGGGCGTGACGGCATGCCAGGACAAAAAGGTGAAGCTGGCTATCCCGGCCCTGTTGGCCCTAAAGGCGATAAAGGAGCATTGGGAGTTTCGGGTGCCCCTGGATTGCCCGGTTTGGATGGTTTACCAGGTGCTCCAGGTGCGTCGGGGCCAGTTGGCTATATGGGTGCAAAAGGAACTAAAGGTGAACGTGGTTTCCCTGGAATTGATGGCCTGAAAGGTGACAAAGGAACAACCGGCTTCCCAGGATTTTCGGGAGCGCCAGGGCTTAAGGGAGATCGTGGTTTCCCGGGTACACCTGGTCTTGATGCCACACCTATAACAATCAAAGGAGAAAAAGGTGATTTTGGTGAATTTGGAGTTATTGGTCTTCCTGGACCAATGGGACCCAAAGGTAATACTGGTGTCCCTGGTGTAACTGGACAGAAAGGAGATCGCGGTATACCTGGTCCACAGGGCCTGCCTGGTTTAAATGGTGCCCCTGGAATGAAAGGTGAAAGAGGACCGTTTGGTGAAGTTGGTGCTCCAGGAATAGCAGTCAAAGGCGAAAAGGGCTTGCCAGGGCGTTCTGGGAAAAACGGACGCGAGGGTAATTCAAATTTGATTTCAAATATTCTGCATAATATCTGATTCCAAAACGCTTGTAGGAGTTCCCGGATCCGCTGGGCAAAAGGGTGATAAAGGTCTACCCGGCTTAGCTGGCATGCCAGGTCTTGTTGGCTTACCAGGACCACTTGGACCAGCAGGACCTCCCGGAGAACGTGGTGTAATGGGACAACCCGGAAGAGATGGTGCTGACGGTGCCCCTGGACCAATTGGAATGAAAGGAGACATGGGATTCCCTGGCTCGAAGGGAGAGCCCGGTTTACCAGGTTTCGAAGGCCAAAAAGGTGAAAAAGGCGAACAAGGAATTATGGGTCAACCAGGTATTCCTGGACTGTCAGGACTGAAAGGAGATCATGGTTTACCAGGCTTAGATGGAATGTTAGGTCCAATGGGTTCGACGGGCGAAAAAGGTTTCACTGGACCAAAAGGTCGTGACGGACGTGATGGTGCTCCAGGTTTAAGAGGTCAGAAGGGTGAACCAGGCCTGCTGCCACCACCCGGACCGAAAGGAGAACCAGGTCAGCCGGGACGTGATGGACAAAAGGGAGAGTCTGGTCCACCAGGACCTCGAGGTTTAACTGGCTTACAAGGCGAACGCGGCGAAAAGGGTGATATGGGTATAACAGGTATGATTGGCCCTATTGGACGTCCTGGTCCCAAAGGAGAACAAGGTCTGCCAGGTCCACCTGGACGAGAAGGGTCACAAGGTTTTATGGGTGCTAAAGGTGATGCAGGTCAGCCATGCACAGAAGCGCAGGACTATCTCACCGGTATTTTACTCGTCAAACACAGCCAGTCCGAAACAATACCGCGTTGCGAAGCAGGACACGTTGAATTATGGTCAGGCTATTCACTTTTATATGTTGATGGCAATGATTATGCACATAATCAAGACTTAGGATCACCAGGTTCATGTGTACGGCGATTCTCTACACTGCCAGTAATGGCATGCGGACAAAACAATGTCTGCAATTACGCTTCACGCAACGACAAGACCTTCTGGTTATCTACATCCGCATCACTGCCAATGATGCCTGTTTCAAATGGTGAAATCACAAAATACATTTCCCGCTGTGTCGTTTGCGAAGCACCAGCAAATGTCATTGCTATACATAGTCAATCGCTGGCCATACCAAACTGTCCATCAGGATGGGAGGGTCTATGGATCGGCTATAGTTTTGTAATGGTTAGTAAAATAGCCCTATTTTCCTCATCTTTCTCTTTATTAACTTGCATAAAATATTTTTCTCTTTCTTTAGCACACTGCCGTAGGCAATGGCGGAGGAGGTCAAGCATTGGCTTCACCCGGTTCATGCCTGGAAGATTTCCGTACGTCGCCCTTCATCGAGTGTAACGGCGGTAAGGGTCACTGCCACTTCTACGAGACGATGACCAGTTTCTGGCTCGTCACGGTCGAAGCAAGCGAACAGTTCCAACGACCAGCACAGCAAACACTCAAAGCCGGCAATCTACTGCAGCGAGTGTCCAGATGTCAAGTCTGTATTAAAAATTCATAATAAGCTGGCTACTTTAATCTGTTCCGAAAAAATTTTATTTCCTTAATTTAAATTTACTTTAATTGAAAACAAACAAATACAAAAAAAAAATGTGCCAAAACACAGAACACTTTGCTACAATTTCCTTAAACACTGCTTTTATACATACTCACATACTTAAAAGTCTATACATACATATAAACACACATGCCAAAACAGTTGTAAACTAGGAAAAGTTATTATGTTATGTAGATTCAAAGCCAAAAAGAAAAACGAAATGATAGAACAAATTTATTTGTTGTAAAAAAAAACATTGCCCTCTTTTACGTGTCTGCCATTCAAAGAATTCTAAATTCTTGAAAACAAAATCAAAACATTTTTTTTTAATGTAATATATATATACATTTAAGTAAACAGAAGTTATAATGAAGTGAAAAATAAAATGAAATTAAAAGAAAAGAATTGATTCAAGTGTAACGATCTACTAAGTAAATACTAATAATATTTAGTAGCAATTAAAACAAATAATTTGTCTATGTTTAAAAATAATAAAATAAAACCGAAAACCTCGACAAAAAATTTAAGCAACCAAGAGAAAATTTTACTACGAAATAATAGAGTCATCTTAACTGGAAAATGTTTCAATTTTAATATTTTTTCGATTGCACCTCAAAATTAATTTTTAAATTTAAAGGGAAGCCCCAATCCTTCCATCGAATAATAGTGAAAACCATGCACCAAAAATCGATCTTAATTGCAAATTTTTCTTCGGTCGTTCACACTGTCAGCGCTGTAAAAGAAACACCCGTTACATTAACATAGGTTAGATTAGGTTAATGTGACTGCCACTATGAAGGTTAACACACTTAGGCCTCATGGGCCCATTGTGATAACACGAAAAATGGTAAACCAAAAGAGAAAGAAAAAACTTAAGAACATTCACGACCTCAGCTGGGAGTCAACCCCAGGGCCTCTCGCTTCGTAAACTGGTACTTAGTTAACTACGGCACCACTGTTGCCAGTTTAGCGGGATCTCGCGGAATTATAAAGACATTTATGATCCTTAGTGGAGTCTTAGACCAGAAAAGTGGTCAGGGAAATTTTTACGGGACCTCATGGCACCAAGTTTTTGTTATACCCGACACACTCTGTGTCGAGGGTATATTGCGTTTGTGTGGTTGTGTGTAACAACCAGAACCGATCGAGATAGAACATACAAAATATATATAGAAATGATCAGCGTCACCAGAGATTCGATTTAAACATGCCGTCTGTCTGTATACAGTTTTCTTATCGAAGGAGTTGAGCTACCTCAAGCTTTGGTATACGTGCTCACGGGGACATGTTCGCGAATGGACTGATCGGACAATTTTTAAGGGTACCTCCAGTACTAGGGTCTGTTACGAAAATCACAAAAACTCTTCTAAAATCGAAGTTTTTCAAGATATTGATGAAATGATATTACATATTAAGGCAGTATTGATTTCCAAAAATTGGAAAAGTGGGCGTGGTAGAAGGGCTTTTTTTCGAAAATTGTCCCCAACACCCGAAATTCAAATGGGACTTGAACGAAATTTGGCACTTATGATTCCTTTGTAGCCATAATCATCCTCCCAAAAATTTTTCTTTGATCGGGCCATTATTAAGGATACCTCTAGTACTAGAGTCTGTCACAAAAATCCCAAAACTGCCTTAAGGGGGTCTTCTCATTGAGCAACTTTTTTTTCGACTTTTTTTTTGCATTTATTTATAGCTTGGGTAGTTGTGAATATGCCCCTAAAAGGATTTTTTGAAATTCGAAATAGTTTAGAGGATATAGCCTTCTTTGTCGAGCAAGATCTGCGCTAAAACGAGTAATTTTTGCGTTGCTTCAAACTTTAAACGCGTTTATCTCGAAACCACGTTTTTCGAACTGGCGGCCATGATATCTCCAGTTCAACTGAACCGATTTTCATGAAACAAAGTGGAATCGACGCAGAATTGTCACCATTCTCGGGTGAACCTCGACCATAATTTTAAAAAATTTTTACTATTTTTTTTTTACACTAAACTACAAAAAAAAAGCCCGAAATTGAAATTTTTTTTTGAATGGCCGCCATTTTGTCAAAAAAAATCACAAAATTAAGCTTGAGGTTCACCCGAGAATTACATCTATACTGATTATAACCCCGTTTTTTTTCCATTTCGGACGCTCCGGAGACCCGGAATCGTGGCCGCCGTGACGGCACCTTTTTTTTCACCACCAACTTTGAAGTCTCATTACTTTTTGTACAGCCCACGTATCGAGGCAAAAAAAATTTTTTATTTACTTTGAACCTTTTGTAATACAATAAATAAAAAAAGTTTTCAATTATTCTTTGCGTTTTCAAATAAGAATTTTTTTAAAAAGGGTCCAAAAAACGGGTTTTCAATGAGAAGACCCCCTTAAAATCTGACTTTTTCGAAATATTTTAATGAAACTTAGAATTTGAGTGTATATTTAAGCCTCCGATTAGAATTGCAAAAAAAATGGAAAAGTGGGCGTGGAAAAGGGGCGGTTTTCATAAAGAAATTTAACAAAACTCGGTATATGGGGCCCCTAATGGCCTTAAAAACCTTTTGAATATTCTTTCTTAGTGGTCCTGTTTTTTTTAGTGTGGTTTAAAAATTATTTAAACATGTGTGCCTGTGTCGGGTATTTTATTGTCAGGCTCGCCTGATTATAACACCCTTACTTGTTTTTATAATATCTTAAAATTAAATATTAAGGAATTTTGGCCTTGTTTAGCGGGATATCCCGCTAAAACACTGGCGACAGTGTACGACACAGAGGTCGTCTACATTA
This sequence comes from Chlorops oryzae, assembly GCA_020466095.1. Lineage (NCBI taxonomy): Eukaryota > Metazoa > Arthropoda > Insecta > Diptera > Chloropidae > Chlorops > Chlorops oryzae. The sequence continues at coordinate 105,787,934 of CM035807.1, forward strand.
ACATAAAAAAAAAAAAAAATTCGAAATTTTTGTTAAGACGAATACCTTGTTTTCACCACAGTTATAGGGGTAGGTCTAAGCACACAACATTTCCGAAAACTTATTCAAAAATTTTGAGTCAACTTGAAACGTTGACATATCTCAATTTCAAAAGCCAGAGCTTCCGGTTTCATTCAAAGATATAACGGTGAGCAAGGAGCAGGGTTGATTTTCGTTCCACACTGAATATCGTTTACATTCCAAAATGTTAAGAGAGTCCAGAGAACAAAAGAAGGAGAGAGAAAAAACACCATGTTGAAAACAAATGAGAAGGGATGAAAAGGGAATGACTTCATTATTCAGCGCTCCACATAAAGTGTTACATCAATGACTGAAATACCCCTGCGAGCAAATATGTGGGGGGAGGGGATTCAGAGAGCGAGTTTTCTGATAGTAGCCGGTGCACAAAACAAAACGTGATAAAAATTTAGAAAAATGGAAAAACGCGATAATGTTACATATACCAAAAGTCGAATATGGGGGTGGAAAACACATGTCGGTGTTCGGTAAAAAGGCATAAGCTGAACGCACAAAAGAACGAACGAACGAACGAACTAAAACGAGTTGGAAAAACTCGTAGACGATAAGGGTAGATGGTCTTCACAAACAGTTCGAATTGGAATAAAAGCTGTGTATGTCTAGTCAGAGCTCAGTGTGAAGTTGGCGAAAGAGTTTCGGGTAATGGAAAAATGGTTTTATTGAAAAGATAAAAGTTAACAAAAAAAAAAAAAAAGTAATGAGAATTTAATTATAAATTTGTGTTTTAAGTTCTTAAAAATTTGTATGATAAACAGAAGAAAGTGATATTCAAACTTTAATAAACAGTATAAAGCAACCTAAAACAAAACTACTCTGAAATTAGACGTTCTAGATAAAATCACCTACGTCACCGTAACAAGATATTATCAAAAAAAAAAAAATATATATATATATATAAAAAATCAATCCCACGAACTGTTTACTCAACTCCAATTAGAAATTCCATAAATAATACCATTGAGTCCAGTAGATTCGGTTAACTCCAAGACACCACAAAAAAAACACACATAGTTTCCCTCTATATGATTATCGTACTCTTATTATTTTTCCAATCAATTTGTCTATACTGTCAACGCCTTGTTCTCTATGTCTACGATCGATGGATAAACCCGAAGAATACACGAATACTCAAGGAAGCCGCTGAACTGACTGGCAATCCGAAACTGCTCCAACAACCCAATCCCGAACAAAGGAAACGTAACAGGAAACGGTATACCGAGAGCTCAAGTGGAAGTGCCGCAGCAGGTTTGCTTTTGTCTGAGTCCTGTCGATTTTGTGCTAATACACCGCAAGGATATTGTCGCCATCATTTTCATTTACAAGAATTGGAAATACAAAAACAGCAACGCAGTTGGAATCCACTTGGCGAACGTGAATCCGAGTACCGTCAATGGCGTAAAGCAAATCGAGAGCTTAAACGAAACTTGAAAAATCGATTGCTCGTACAACAGCAACAGACAACAACAACAACAAGAGTACGGACACCAGCAACAATACCGAAGACAACGAACGCAAGCATATAATGTTGAGGGAGTTAATTTTGATGAAGCCACATGCGGTTATAAAGCAACTAGTGTAACGACTTTAATACCAACATCATCGAATTCCGTATATACGGATAGTGGATATTGCTCTATCGATACACGTTCATCAACAATTTTAAGTGTTGGATCATCATCTCAACATCGTCAACATCATCATCGAACACATCTCCAATAGAAACGATCTACTATTTTGAACCAACACAATCAACATTGCCTACCGGGAATAATGGACGATTAAGTGGCGATATCGTGCAACCCACTGCCGAGACGGTGACTATTTCAACGACATATTTATGAATTGTGTAGAACGTTCAACCTGGTTGTGTTGACAATTAGATATTGTAGACATTGTAGAGTAGACTCCGTAAAGAGGTAAAACAATATTTTAGACAAAAATTCCAATTGGATCTGCTTTGAGGTAAGTATATGCATAGATTTCTTTGTATTTAATCAAATTTAGAATGAAAAACTAGCAATTTAGAAAAATTAATCTGTTGGAGAGATATTCGAAGAGATTTTTGAACACGAAAGGCAATTTTTGACTTAATCTTCAAATCAATTCAAGCATCTTTTTTCAAGCACACATGGGCAATTCCACGCAAAATTTGTTTTAAATATTATGAGGTAAAACCTAAAAACAAAAATTTCTTGTGACGGGTGTAACACAATGAAATTGCCCACATATCAATTAGATACACAAAAAAAAAAAAATAAATATTTCGTAAATTTAAATATTTACATCCTTTTTCATTTAGAAGTTCTAAATTAGAACATGTAGCCCTTAAAGTTTGCCATTTCGTTTTCATACCCGACACATTCTGTGTCGAGGGTATATTGCGTTTATGTGGTTGTGTGTAACACCCAGAACCAGTCGAGATAGACCATACAAAATATATATAGAAATGATCAGCGTCACCAGGAGATTCGATTTAGACATATGGGCATTTCCACAGAAAGGTCTACCGGAAATGAAAATGCCCCAGTTCCTTAAAACAATTTTTGGGTATGTTCTATCATAGTAACACATCTGAATTCCACTATTTAAGAAGATTGGTGGTTATAGTCAGCCCTCATTTCTGTAAAACATAGGTAAAGGCTTATTTTGTTGTATTTGTATTTCTTAAATTACCTTTAAAAGTGCTTTATCTATGAAATTTGGGCCATTTTAGTAACCTGATCAATGGAAGTTATCGTCCTTAATAATTCCATTCAGAAGAATCAACCAAAACAATAACAACAAAAATTCTTTAACGAATAAGTTGATAATTATCTTCTAATTACGCAAGCTCAATTAAATATTGTTTTTGATAAAATTTATTATTGGCCCTTCTATTTATAATACCAGAATTTATGAATTAAAAGGAAAAAAGGTTAAAATAAAAGACTATTTTCATGACTAAAACCTTTTGAAATTTTAGTAACGTAACGCCAGGTAACGTAACGCCAGGTAATTAAGGCCAATAAAAAACAAACGACAAACGATTTTACAATTTTAAAACTTGGAAAATGAACTCTTATATTTTCCAACCTTATTGCTATAAGTTTAATACGAAAAGTTTTGCGAAATTAGCAGAGTTTTGCAATCTTGTAATCCAAGTCAAAAACCCACTTCTGTTTTTCGTAACGTAACGCTAGGACGCTTTTTTGCTTCAATACGCAAATCCTTATGGTCTATTGGTCTAATTTTTTTACTGAACATAGTGCTACTTTATTAGTATGCAAATATTAAAAAACTTTTTTTAAATTTGCAATTCTTCTTTAAAAAAAATTTTGTTTTTCGTTCGAATGTCACGTCAAAATGGAAATGCCCATATCCGTCTGTCCGTATACAGTTATCTTATCGAAGGAGTTGAGCTATCTTGACAAAATTTGGTATGCGTGCTCACGGGGACATGAGTAAGAACAAGTTCGAGAGTGGACCCGATCGGACCATTTTTAGGGGAACCTCCAGTACTAGTGTCTGTCACAAAAATCTCAAAACTGCCCCAAAATCGGACTTTTTCGACATATTTCAATGAAACTTAGGATTTGAGCGTATATTTAAGCCTCCGATTAGATTGCGAAAAAAATTGGAAAAAGTGGGCGTGGAAAAGGGGCGGGTTTCATAAAGAAATTTAACAAAAGTCGGTATATGGGGCCATTAGGGAATGGCCTTAAAAACCTCTTGATTATTCTTACTTAGTGGTTCTGTTTTTTGGGCGTGGTTCAAAAATTATTTAAACATGTGTCTGTGTCGGGTATTTTATTGTCAGGCTCGCCTGACTATAACACCCTTACTTGTTTTTTTTTTTAAATAATTTTAAAGCATTCGAAAAAAATCCCAGAGCCGCCAGACCGCAGGCGTCAATTTAGCAAAAGTGAAATTTTAAGGATTTCTAGTCCACAATGTAATGAAAACAGTATACGTACTTAGTAGCTTGAAAGCGGGGCCCTTTCAAAGATAGCGCTAACTAATGGTTTATAATGGACTTACTCACCTCCATTTAAGTATAAATGCTCATATTTAAATATTAAAAAAAAAAAATATCATCGAAAATTGATATCAATTATTGCCAGACCTTTTCTGTGGGCCATTACTTCCGCAAGACGTTATAAATATTATTTAAAAATCAGGTAGACTACGTTATACTAGCAAGTCTCCATTTTACATACATATATTACTCAAGGTACTATTTCAAGACCCTTTGTAAGCAGCCGGACCAAAGTATGGTGTGTAAGGCTACCTCTGAAAGGGCCCCGCTTTCGAGCTACTAACTACGCATACTATCTTAGCTACATACTAGACTAGAAATCCTCAAAGTTTCACTTTTGCTAAAATGACGGAGGTCTAGCGGCTCTGAGATCCTGGACTGTGTGTTTCTACAACATGCACTCATGAAATTATCAAGGAAAAATTATTTATTAGCATGCTTACCTCAATATATTACAGCGGCATCAAAGTAAAGCATAAAATATTTTACTATTTCAGCTTCGAACGATGCATTATTCCTCGGTAGACATAATTTTAAAACGATAAAATCCGAAGAAAAGAAAAAAAAAACCACCCGAATTGCATTTGAAAACTTTCATCGTTTCATAAGTCATCAGAAACCATAAGAATCCACTCGAGAGAAAAAGTATCGTAGAAGCAAGTGCGTTGAAGTGCCATTTGATCCTTCGATAGTAAAATTTTCGTTCAAGTGAAAAATGTTGCAAACGTCAAATCAATATTGATAGCGCTTCACGAACGCTCGAAATTTATGTCAAAAGGAGCCACTTGAATTGCATCGAAGATTCTGCACCAAATTCGAAATTGCTTCTATTGGCACCCACAAGCCGACATGACCTCCGACGAGGAGAATAATTCAAGTAACACTTCGCCGCGTCGGAATAACTCGATGGCCGTTAGTAAGTCACCGAGTAAAAAGGTCATTCCACTCGAACATGGTCATGAGGATAACTGGACATGGAGCAAGCGATATCGTTCAAAAGAAGTTGTGCTCAGTGGTCCTGATATGCGTACCGTACATTTTCATCCGAATTGGAGTAAAGGAACAGCTGGCATACAAGGTAAACGTCCCCTTAATAATGGACGATTTTACTGGGAGCTTCATGTCTCCCAGCGCGTCTTCGGAACAAGTATAATGTTCGGCATTGGTACAAAACAAGCTCGAATACATGCCAATTCGTTTCGAAATATGCTCGGCGAAGACGAACACGGCTGGGGTCTATCGCACAAAGGTGTCCTCTGGCATAATGGAGTAGCGCTTTTGTATACGAAACGTTTTAAGGAGAATCAAGCGACCATTATTGGTGTATTATTCGATGGAATTGACGGAACGTTGACGTATTACAAGGATGGAAAATGTTTGGGTGTTGCCTTTCGCGGTTTGGATCAGGTAAGTGTGAAAGTCTAGGTTGCGCATTTCGAGCGTCTTTCTTCACACTAAACGCTATTTTGCAGATTAAGCAGTCCCTCTATCCAATTGTCTGTTCGACTGCGGCAAAACTGAAATGACTCTGAAATGCACTCGCAGTGATTTTGTTTCTCTACAAGATCGCTGTCGCTCGGAAATAATGAGGCACATCAAAAAACGACAGGATCTAGCACAATTAAAGCTGCCATCGATTATATCCAGTTATCTAAGTGAATCTTTTAATGACACTGCGCCCTTGCGGCATGTAGACAATTACGATATACTAATGAATTTCTAAGTGCAGTAAGGATTACGGAGAAGGGCAGAGAGAGATAGTTTGTTTTCGCCTGCGCTTAGACGTGAGAACATTTTATTTTTTGCAGAAAATTTTACACTAAGGGGCTCTCTCCAGCTCTGCCAGAAATGAAACAGAAATGAAAAACTTCATATAAAAAAACGCTTCAGAAAATTTCTGATTCATTTCTGAAGCGTTTTTTTATATGAAGTTTTTCATTTCTGACAGAACTGGAGAGAGCCCCTAAGAGAGAGAGAGAGAGCTTCTTATGGCAAAATGATCATTCAGGAATCAACTTACCAAAACGTAAGACATTTTCGCTCTCGTTGTTCTTTTCAACTGATAGGCTTTTCCCCATTAACTAGCGAAAGTCATAATAGGTTTTGTTAATTTCCTTGATCAAAGGCTATATATTATATTCTTGCGATTTTGATGAATTGCCGGATGAATTAATTCACGATACGATGCGTTAAACGTTTTTCAATCACAATGGCTCAAAGGCCATTTTCAATAAGCTCGATTATTTTGAAATCGAAATCGATACACGACTTGCGCTTGATTGTCGTCTACACTTTAGTGTTAAGAGGCCATTTACACGTTAAGACATTTCGATGATGAAACACACTTTTTGTGTGATAGGACGCACGGGGATGTGGTATGGTAGCGTTTTTCTCTCTTCCCCCTGCCTCCCTTGCCTACGAAAATTTTTTTCATTATCGAAATGTCTTAACGTGTAAATAACGTATAAGGGGCCCACAAAACGCTTCAACAAATCCATCGATCAGTTGAAATCGACGTACGATTTGGTGTCTGTAGTTTGGTTGACAAAATTTTTTTTTATATTAAGTTTTTGTTGTTGTTTCAATCGATCGATGGATTTGCTGAAGCGTGAGTGGGCAGCTTTATTCGTTAAAATTTCAATTGATTTTATGCTAAACGCGTTATTAAATGAAACATCGAAAAGAAGAATTGCAAAACGGCCTGGGAGTTGTTTACAACTAGTCTCTCAGTAGTCCAAGCTATCTCTTTCTTTTTTTTTTTTTTTCTTTAATGCTATAAATATTACAATCATTTAATTTCATGGGACTCTTTTCTAGTCATTTCAACTTTTTGTTGTAAAAATTGTAAAAAAAAAAAAAAAAAAAAAAAAAATGAGTTAAGTTTTAAGAAAATTCGTGAAGCTATTAGTGCCATTGGAAAAAGAAAATATGAAAAAATAATTAATAATTCATCTCTAAAATAAATATAATTGTAATATTTTTAGAGAGTCGTATTAATCGCACTTGATGGAGCTTGAGATTACAATTAAGCGGATACATCTAGTCAAATTGAGACATTTTTCAATTGAATTGAATTTTTATACCTAGTCATTTTAGTATAATTTTGTTATTTATTTTTCGTTTTTTATTTTATTTTAGCTTTAAGATATTACAAAATAAATATTTCAGCGTTTTTGAGTTTTTTTCGTTATGATTATTTAATGTGCAGGCCAGCTTGGTGCAATATTGTGATAAATAAGTAAATTGAATAGTTTTAAATTATTAGTGTAATTTTTTAATTTATTATTATTATTTTTTTTTTAATTTATTTTGTTTGATGTGTTTTGAGAAAAGTTTGACTTTGATATATTCATAACGAACTTAACGACGAGTGTGAACTCTAGTCATTTTCTATTTTATAAGAGAAGATTCGAATAGATTTAATTAATTGAAATGAGTGTACAATCTAGTCAAGTTTGAGCTTTTGATGGGAAAGGTCATTATGTTCAAAAGCTCGAACAATACCGTACCCATATATATATATGTATGTATTTATAATATAATAATAAAAAATATGACTCGATTTAATAATGTAGTAAAGTATGATAATTTAAGTTATATGTTAATATAAATAAATTTGTGTAAGCATGTTTAATGTGAAGGAAATTATTTCGCAAACTTTCTTGAACTATCCATAGAATCGGAAATGGATTTGGTGAATCATAGAATTCCTACTGCGTTGAAATAACAATCAGACATGCTCTAGAAATCGAGTCCGAAAAAAAATATTCGAAATCAATAAGATTTCAATAGAAATTTTAAGCTATTTCAAATTTTTTATGGGGATTCAATTTCTAGGGCATGGTTGAATATTGTCGACTCATTACAATTCTATAGCTTTGGGTTGAGTCTTTCTTTCTTTCTACACACATACGCTTTCTTTCCTCTTGGCAAACAAATTAAATTAAAATAGATTTCTTTCGTTGCTAATATAAAATTTTTCATCTTTCAAGCAGCTTTCAATCTAAAATCTTTTATTTTAGATCTCCTTGTTATTCTTGACATGACTTTTAACCATAAATGTAAGTTTTTTTTTTTTTTTTTTTTTTTTTTTTTTTTTTTTTTTCTATAGCAAATGATTTTGGCACAATATTTAAAATATGTATGAGAATTCAATTCTAATGCTAGAGCTTGCATTTAAAGAAACTTAGGACAGTATTTGAAGGGGTAATAAAATAAATAGTGACGATATTAAATATATCGAAAATAAAATATAAATTTTAAATAAAAATAAAATATGTATCGTAATATAAAATAAATAAAAAAAATTTTTTTTGAAAACAAATCTCTATGACTCCACTCGCTAAATTCTATGAAATTAATATATAACATATAATCGACCAGGAATCGAAAAGTTAACTAAATTTTATAATCTATTTGGATATTTTAAGTCTTAGTTTTTGAAACATACGTGAATATGTATGCACATGCGAAGTACATTTAAGTAAAATTTTATTAAATTGAATTAAACTAATAGCGATCTCCTACAGCTCATCATCTAAATGATGAATATTTTGTAAATGATCACCATAATCAGTGGCCTCACTGCCAACGAACGTTTCATAGTTATTTAATATTTCCTCATACGACAATCGATCATCGTGATCTTCATCCGTTGAAACAAATAAATGATCAACCTCATCTTTAGCGACATCTTCATTATTAGGTACAATCCAACTGAGTATTTCATTGCCAGTAAGTAAACCATCTTGATTAAGATCAAAATCATTATCAAATCGATCCTTCTCCGCGATTAGCCATTCCTTTTCATGTAGCTCAGCTTCAGAGCCAAGAAATTCTTGGAAATTAATTTTACCATCATGATCTTTATCCTTATCGCGCAGCGTGTGCTCCAAAACGAGATGTAACATTTGTGGATGCTCTTCGGGATTTTGAAATAGTATGAATTCCTCTTGATTCAGCGTACCATCTTGATTTGTATCGGCAGCATTAAATGTCTCCTTATCGTCATGTATCATCTTTTGTTCCTCCTCGTAGCTATCGAAATCGATGACTTCCTTCTTTTGACTCTCATCCTCCATTGCGTAGACATCCAATAAATATTCTTTCCAACTAACTTGATCATCGCCATCCGAATCGATCTCTTCGAAACGATCTGCGGCTTCTTCTTCGGATAGTTTTCTGAGTGACAAAAACAAAACATTGAAGAAAAACCAAAATTAATAAGAAATTTTTAGAATTCCAGAAGAAATATTCAAACGCTCTGTTGAAAGTTTAAAGCAAGTTGTAATAGCGCAAGAGGTCATTGGCATTGAAAGATAGAATTTTCTTATAGGTATGAGCGCCGAATTTACTCAGAAAAAAAAAAAAACTTTTGTTATTTAAAGACTCGTTTTTTTTTTTTTTTTTGGCAGCAGATCACACGTGGCTTTGTGATTCTACAATTCGATTTGAAGCTGTGTGTAAGTCTGCAGAATTATAGAGGAAGCATTAATTGACAACACCAACTCACTTAAAAGACCTTAAAATCCATGCTTTAAGCTCGTGCCGATCGATGAATTCATCGCTGTTTAAGTCGATTAATTTTATTAAGATAGCCAAACGTTTCTTTGATTCTTCTGGTGAAAGTGTATCGAATTCTTGGGCTTCCTTAACGTTGCCTGAAAATCACAAAAATATATTTTTGCTTATTTTTTCATATTTTTTTTCTTATTTTTATGGGATAAGCGGAATAATTTGAAAATTGATGATTTGAACTACCACCCAGCGGGAAATGTCACCCTGACATCACCGGTGAAGTCAGGGTGACAAGTCACCCTGGCATGCGTGACAATTCATAGGACGCCTAGCATGACATTTGTACAGGAGTTGGACAGTGATTTCACCGGTGACATGTCCTCCTAGGAGGAGCGATGGCGAAAAAAGCAAAAGAGAAGCACATGCTCTTTTCTCTCTCAATGTTAATTTATAGAATCCATAGCTGGTCAGTTGAAAACTCTCTTCTTTGCGCTCTCTTTGAATATTTCGAAAATTTTTAAAAATTAATTTTTAATAATTTTTGTTCGCCTCAGCCAGGGATCGAACACGCGATCTTCGGATTCAGAGTCGAGCACTCATCATCTACGCCACTTCATGCTAACGCTGAACTGACGCGAAAACCTTATTTAAATTTCAGTAGCCAATGAGAGGCAAGCACATGAACAGCATCCCTCCACGATGACATGTCCTCCAAGATGTCATGCATGACAATGTCACCTATTTGTCATCGGTGACATCACTGGTGACTTTGTCATGCAGGAGATGATTTTCCGCTGGGCATCGAATGAAATAAAATTACTAAATTGTAATAACGTTCGCCTTTTGATTCCTTAGGCCTACTATATATACATATACATATATATGTATATCTATGATAAATATTTAAAATAAAAACGCATCTTTCTCAAGATTTGTAACGCGTTCTTTTGAAAAGATCAAAAGAGCACAACCATTCCCTGATGCATCTTCTCAAATCTTTCTTTTCAAATATCTGTCTAAACAATTGAATTTGAATGAACATGAACGTGTGTACACAATTGGCACCGTTTCCTTTGAATTTGGGCAAATAAAGCGCACATTTTCACATACATTATGGTGAATGAAATTTTCTATTCGTTTGGGTAATAAAATTCGAGTGTAAGATGCTTGTGGGACTATTAAAGATTTTTTTTTTTTTTTCTTAGTCACTCACCAATAATGGCTTCATGATCGAATTCCACATTATGTTCTCCATTCTCATGATGATGGGCATCCCGTGGCGCATAGATTCCATCTTTTATCCTTTCTTTGCTCGAGTGTTTTTCATGTTTGTGTGGAGCGATCCCAGCATAGGCTGGCATTGAATAACTAACCACAAGGAATGCTAATAAAATTAAATAAATAGCCGGCAGTTTATACATCCTGAGATTCTCCAATAAGCTACAAAAATGAACTGAACTTGAAAATCGGATGCTCTCGCATTTTACGGAAATGAGAAAATGAAATGTACGGAACCAAATTCATTTTGAGCAGAAAAACCTACAGGTCACATGACGTCATTTCTGTATTGTATTGGAGCTTTGAACGTGATAATTAGTGTTAGGACGATAGAAATATCAATATTTAAATTATTTCATCGATTCAACTTGTAAAATTTGCTGGGTATTTTGTATTTACGGATTTAAATTTAAAAACAAATAATATTTACTAAACTGACGTCACGAAACACCATGTTTTATTATGCAATTCAGTTCTTTGTACTGTTTACGTGTCAAAATTACTATTTACGAGAGAAAAGACAGATTGAGAGAGGAATTTAGAGAGAGCGAGTCATATGCTTAGAAAAATTAATCTCATTTCACGTCACCTAGGAGGAATAGTCATTGATGCTACATCGATGTGGGAGAACTCGCCGGTCACACGTATGAAAACATGTTTTGAAACAATTTGTAAGTAGAGAAAGACGTGGGAAGAAAATAGATAGGTTGTTTGCAGTGGCGTGTCCAGAGAAATACTGCTTTGATGGTGCTTATATTTTCCACAGTGGTATATTGAACAATTATAAGACATTAACCCAAAAATTTTTGGGGGGGGCTAGAGGAAGTTTAGAGAGTTATGGACCAAAAACCAAAAAAATCCGAAAAATTTATGGCGTCCGATTTGGATGAAAATTTATATATAGAATAAGAGAAAAATGGTAAGAACTTTGGCGTCAAAATTTTTTCAAGAATCCGATTACAACTAGTCTAGTTAGGGCCTAGTTTCAAACTGGTCCAGAAAGGACCAGTTTTTTGAAACAATTTTTGTGCTAAGATTCTTAGAATTTTTCACTTATTCTATATATAAATTTTCATCAAAATCGGACGTTATGAAATTTTCGGATTTTTTTTGGTTTTTGGTCCATAACTCTCTAAACTTCCTCTAGCCCCCCCCCCCAAAATTTTTTGGGTTAATGTCTTATAATTGTTCAATATACCACTGTGGAAAATATAAGCACCATCAAAGCAGTATTTCTCTGGACACGCCACTGGTTGTTTGTTGAATGTTGCAAAACAATCTTTGTTTCTCTTTCTTTCTCATGCATTAAAATGGGATGTTTTCAAAACATTGTTTCATAAGTGTGATCGGAGAGGAACTGACACAGTCATATATCAAATGACAAACTCATATGAGAGCCTATACTGCGATATGCAGTAAATACTTAGAAATTAGGAGCCAAAGTGTGAGACAGAAAACTATATTAAGGGCCTATCTCTGTGTATATCTCTACCTCTCTTTTTCGCACGCACGCATTACTCTGGGACTATAGTAGGCCCTAATGCTTCTTGAATTCTTCAAAATATGCCAAAAATTGTAAGCCTTCGAAGTCGGCATCCACGTTTGTTTACAGAAATATGCCTCAATCAGCTGTTTTCGCATTAACTTTGCGTAAAAAATTAACATGTTCATTTCTCTGGCGAAGTAAAGCCGAAAAGTCGCATGCAACCCTGCGCACCATTGAACCCACTCACTTCGCTACTGCATTGGTCATTCATTAATGACTTTCGATTCCGACTGGGTTACCACTATAATAATTTCACTGCTCTGAAAATCTCAAATGTCAAAATTTCAGCAAACGTCAAGTGTAGTGAACTTCGGTAAAGGTTATTTCTAAACAAATTCGTGGACAATAAATTCTTTTAAAAAATCGTCAGGTAAGCTAAACCAAAATAAAATTCTGTTTAAGTTGCTTTTTATGAATTGATTTGCGATTCAGAGAAGAGTGAACACCTACAACAGCGGAGCTAAATCAAACGAATTTGCGGTATTCAGTCTGCGATTGATTCTTATTATTGGTGCCACAACAAAAAAGACCCATTAAACGATGGAATCCATAAAAAAAACCTCTTAATCACCTCTTTCCCAAAGGTTTCTGCTAAAAAAAAAAAAAAAAAACATGAAAATGCGAATAAGTTTGATGCAGTCTGCGTGTCTAGAGGCGATTTACGCTTGCTTACGCTTGTTATTTTGAGTTTCTTTCATTTATTAAATATATTTTGAGGCGTATTCATAGAACTGTCCAATCGTGGCTCTTATTTTTTTGTTTTTTTTCTCGTATTCATTTAAAGATTGCGACATTTTAAGTGCGTAAAAATATACGTTTTGTATACGGTTTATTGATTTTTGCTTTTTACACCTGGAAACTTCCCACAAAAATGTGTATCTTCATGCCATAAATGTGCTTACCGCAACTAATAAAATATATGTTTTTTTTTTCTCTATATCATATTTTCTATTTACCTAAACATGCAGCGCTGCCGCTTACAAACAAGGCTTAAAATTGTAAACAAAAATTATAATCATTAGGAGAAAAAGAAAAAAAAAAAAAAACTGGAAACGCTACAAGTGGAGAACCAGCAGCCACCAAGAGCAACAAAAACATCGAGACCCAAAATAAATACTGTTAATGCTTAGCACACACACGCTCTGAGCACGAATTCGAATAGAAACCCTCTTTAGTCAGTTATTTGAAGGTGAAACGCGCGCTCGCTCCAAAGTGTCTGGAGTAGATTTTTCTTTATTTGAAGCATAACTGGCTTTACCAAAAAAAAATTATAATTTTTTTGCAAATTAAAAATTAACAACCGCGAGAGCAAAATAATTTTGTAAACGTTAAACATTTTTTAAAATGCCGTACATTATCATTCGCGGCAATTTGGCCTCATACAGTCATAAGTACCCATGGCGAGTACTGGTCTCTGGACTCAAAGGTAACAATGCTTTATAAAATATTTCAAAATTATTTTTGTTATCATTTTATATCGCTCTCGTTTATTTCGTTATGAAGAAGAGAAAAAATCAATTCTGGAATTTCCCACGTCTCCGAATTTCCCAGCCAAATTTAATTCAACATGTTGTCACCCTTAAATTTGATATCCATTTCCAATCGATAAATTTGTTTGTGTGGCACTTGTCTGCTTTCAAAATTTATACAGGGTGTATTGTGATTGTGAAGATACAATATAAACCTGCAATCAATTTGGGGTTATCCTTCTTTAAAAAAAAAATATATTCGCTTTAAATGAGTTTATTAACCCTTTAATGCTGGAAAAAAATTTTCTCCTGCACTAAATTGTTTTATTAAGGGTTAAAAAAATAATTATACATCGTTTTCCATCAACCAATAACTTATGTTTTGTCAGAAACAATATATGGCTTTGTATGCATTAGAGGGTAATATAAACTGTATTCCAGTTTAGACATAGCTTATTCTGATAAAGGAATAAACCATTACAGTTGAATAAAATTACCTTTTTATGTTCAAATTCGCATTTCGTCACTATAGACTTGTAGAAGTTGCATTCTGATCAATGCTCCGGATTCAATTCAGTTTTAACTTGAAATTCGAATTGAGTTTGGAGTGATATACCTTGCTGTTGCGTCGGAATTTTTCAATGATTTTTTTTTAAATTACAGTAATTTTTTTTTTTGTTCAGTGTGCTAGTTAGTTTTTTAGGCAAAAATTTTCTCCTAAATCTTATGATTTTATCATTATTTGCCAGTTTTGTTTTTAATGTTCATTTTCAACGCTAAAATTTTGGCAGTGAAACAATGACTCTGACGCACGAATTCACCATCTTGGAGCGAACCTAGCCAAGTGAATTTTGAAAAAATTATTTTCGTATGTTTTTTTTTTGAACACTTAACTGAGCAGAAAATTTAAAGTAAAATGAAATTTTTTAAATGAAAAATAAAAAGAAATTAATATGTAAAAAAAAATCAAAATATTAATTAGAGGTTCAAAAATACATCTATACATAAATATAAATTTTTTTTTCCACGCGCTCGGTGACAGTGAATCGTGTAACCGCGGAGACATTATATCAACCATCAGGTAGTTTTCTATTGAAGTCTCTACTTTTGAATCAGCCGCACGTACAGCATAAGAAGAATTAGTGATGGTTATTTTAACCTGACTTTTTCAGTTCAATATAAAAACATTTTCAATTGGATTACATCGTTTTCAAATAAAATATTTTTTTGTCAAAAACTTTGCATATTAGCTTATAAAAAATTTATAGTGAAAACAAAATTTTGCCATTTTTTTTTTTTAGTACATCAAGTACTTATATCATGCAGTAAAGGGCAATTAAAACCATTAACAGTGAACAAAAAATTACCGCTTATTTAATACAGTCAAACTTCCATAACTCGAACCACCATCATAGAAACTTCGAGTCAGGAAAACGAAGTTGCATATAAAATATTCGCAATTGCCACCCGATTCAATTCGAGTTATAGAAAATTCGAGTTATGGAAGTTTGACTGTATATCATTCAGTAAAGGGTTCCGATTTTTCAAGACTTTCGAAAGCCACTATTACTTTTAATATTCTGTTTTTTGTACTTTTCCACAAAATTCGTGTGTTCAGTTCTCAAGTTATTCGAGGGCACCCTGTATGCACAAAAACAAAACGGAATGACGTTTCATATATTCATTAGCGGAAAATGGGGAGCGCCGACCGTAACGCTCATTCGGACTACGTGCCAGTTTTGTTTTGTCATTTCATCTTGTCGAACGTTGCTTAGCAGTTTGTCTACGTCGAAACAATTCAACTTTCCGGAAAAAAAAAAATGAGTGAAAAAAAGTGAAAAAAATCTATCAACAAAAATTGGGACTGTGTAGGTAATTTACTAGACCGGGCGGAATTGAATATTTGTTTACCACCCACTGCAATAGAATCAACTGAATGAATGGAAATCGAAAGTGTATTTTCCGAGTTCTTTGAAGATAAAACGCAATATTTTGAAACTGTTACTGTATAAATTAAAAGAAAATTGCGACTTTGGTGTGATTCATTGAGAGTGGTGCTCCTCCGCTCTGGTTGTATGACTTGTTTTTGTCTTTAAATTAAACTAATTTACAAGTAGTTTTCAGGTTACTTGCGAAGACACTGCGATAATGGCATTAAATTAATAATGGAATCTTCACGAGCTCGAAAAGTGCATCAATCTTCATAGAATCAGATGACTAATTTTTTATTCTTTTTTTTTTTCTATTCTGCTAAAATGTTTAATTCAATGCTTTTATGATGTCATCGTGGTTAAGGCGAGTTTTTAATCTTTCTTTGCGAAGACTACTTTTATGCAATCTCGAACGATTTTTTTCGCTTTATATCTCTTAACATTGTTATCTGATAAAATGTGCGAGAAAAAAGAAATTTGATCGCTTTTATCTTTAATTCTATAAAATATTGGAATAAAAAAATTTCAACTATTCTCTGGTTATCTGTTAATCTCGTAATGCAATCAAATTAAAAATTAAATAATCTCATTGAAAATACTTTACAATATTTGATTTTTGCGATCTCTTTGTTTGATCACGTAGAAAAATTGAATACAATACTTCTAACAAAAGTCCGCTTAGTCGAATGTTGAATTTCTTTGACGAAAGGAAAACATTTGTATTTTCTTCCATGAACTTTGGGCAATTTGAAAGGTTTTTAAATCCAAATGACCTAATAATCAGTTCATATGGCTTTCACTTAATTAACCCATACTAGTCCGGCCATTTTTAGTCGAAAGTAGATGGTGAGAAAAAATTATAAAACCGAACTTGAATTTCCTAAAGAATTAAATGAACTTCTTCGCGCTTGTGAGTGTTGAAATTAGTAGAAGCCTAAGTGCAGTCGAAACTGTCTATAGCGAACCCCTCTATAACGAATTTCTCTATAACGAATTTCTCTATAACGAACTCCTCTATAACGAATCCTTATAACGAATCCTCTATAACGAATTCCTATATAACGAATTCCTCTATAACGAATTCCTATATAACGAATTCTTTCTATAACGAATTTAATCTTATAACGATTTTCTATAACGAATTTCTCTATAACGAACTCCTATAACGAACTCCTCTATAACGAATTTCTCTATAACGAACTTCTCTATAACGAACTCCTATACCGAACTCCTCTATAACGAACTCTCTATAACGAATTTTCTCTATAACGAATTTCTCTATAACGAACTCCTATACGAACTCTCTATAACCGAACTCCTCTATAACGAACTCCTCTATAACGAATTTCTCTATAACGAATTCCTATAAAACGAATTCCTATATAACGAACTTTTCTATAAAAAAAATCCTCTATAACGAATTCCTATATAACGAACTCTTCTATAACGAACTCCTCTATAACGAATTTTTCATTCTAATCAACGAACTTCCTACTATAACGAACTCCTATACCGAACTCTCTATAACGAACTCCTCTATAACGAATCTTCTCTATAACGAATTCCTATATTTTATACGAACTCCTCTATAACGAACTCCTATACCGAACTCTCTATAACGAATCTCTTCGAATCTTATAACGAATTTCCATTCTATACAACTTGAACCTTGCCATTATAATCAACGAATTCCTATATAACGAACTCTCTCATAACGAAAACAAAAGTTTTCGCTAATTTTTAGTACCTTTTTGCTCCGTATAAACGAATTTTTTTCTCAGATTCCCTTGAATTTCGTTATATAGAGTTTCGACTGTATTTAGATAGTTTTTCATTCCGTAATCAATTGAAAGGCCTGACCCATTAATAAAAACAACTTTCTTTTAAGACGGTCCTATCAAAAATTTCATTTCCAGCCTGAATGATTACCGAATAAATATTTTTATGTAAGAAAATAATTTCTCTATAATGTCTATCATTCTAGCTGACGATATCGAACAGTTGAATAAATTCTCTTGCGGTGGATACAGCGATGAATCGACTATTGTATACTTAGTGATCCTTGTCGTATTCTCTCCGCGCTTGAGTATGCTGAACCAAAAAAAAAAAAAAAAAATTGTTTTTTTTTTTTCAATTTACATTTTAAAAAATGGAATAATTTTTTCTCGTAGATTTTGGGCTTTCGAGTTGTCGCTTCATCATCGACGGCTGTTAAACAGGACTACAACGAATACATGTGGACTATGCGTAAGGAATTTCACGAGCCTGAACCATTAGAAACGGAATCGGTTGTGCGCGAAAATCTTTCAAATATTGGACGCGAAGCAGCCGCAGGTCTGGGCAGTTATCATAAAGTAGATTCGCCCGAATAAAGACTCTAGAAAAATTGAAAAATTGCAATAAAAACCAAAAGCAAATTAAAAGTATAAATTTTAAATAAAAAAAAATAAAAAACCAAAATTAAATAAGAAAAAATTAAACCATAAGACGGCATTTAATGAAAAAAAAAGAACCCTCTTTAACTAAGAGTCAAATTAAAAGACTTCACAAATTATTGACCTTAAGTGTAAGCCACACATTTTGCTTGTTTCTTTCTGCACGTTCTAATTAATTTAATTGAATTTAGTTGAATTTTTCTTAAATATTGCTTCATTTCTTTATTTTAATTCTCCATTCCATTGATTCTCCATTGATTAGAAGAAAGAAAAAAGTGAACCGTGTGGTGTGTGCGCGCAAGAGTGTGTTGCTTAGAATTTAATTCACAAATAATATAAATGATGGAAATTTCGACCGCGACGAGTGATCCAGAAGTGACAACAGCAGCAGCTCCTCAAACGGCAGTAGCAACAACAACAACAACAACAACAACGCCGAACGTACCAAATTTAATAACCGTCCCGGTGCCAATTGTGAATAATGAAGAGAATTATATTTACGTTATGGTTAAGGGATCGCTGCATGATAAGTCCTGCTCCGTCTTTGGTTTAAATGAGGAAGAGACACAAGCCGTAGCTAAAAGATTCGATAATGTCAAGGGTTGTATTAACGGTATCATGGTGCCAATACCACCTGTTAGCATGATCAATACGTTGGCGGAGTTAAATTATAAAGTCGTATGCTCATCGGGCGAAGCGGAAATTTGTTGGACCATGCAGCGAGAAATCTAAAAGGAAGAAACTCTTTAAAATACCCCTTCAAATATTCACATTCAAAGCCTAAAACAGTTTTATTTGTTAAACCACTAAAAAAAAAAAAAAAAAAAAAATCACACAATGTATGTGTGCTTCAAGCAATTGTATAAAGTTTTAAAAAAATCTTCTTTTCTCTACAGAAAATAAAAATTAAAGTGCAACACAAAACAATTCTTAAAGAAAGAAAAGAAAACGCAAAAACAAATTAAAAACTAAACTAAAGAAAAATCTGGCGTATAATTTATTTAAGAACCTAACTTAAAGAGAAATAAAAACAAAAAAAAACAAAAAAACTTGATAAAAATAAATCGTAAACAAGTTTAATTTCAATAAGAAAAACCATAATTCAATTATGGATCACCATCAGGCCGATAACTGCAAGTGTCATAAACAAAATTTGCCAGCCCAGCAAACGCTGTCGGATTTGGAGTTTGATCGTGGCATCTGGAATGCAGGTGAGTACAACGATTTATCTACGAGAACGGAATGCAGGCCCGATTCCAAATAATTTGTGATATTTTTTGTTTGTTTTGCGAAATAGATTTAGTTTCAAAGGCTGCATAACAAAAAAAAAAAATCCATTTTTATAAGATATCTTAGGAAGCTTGTTCTTTTTAAGGTATTCAATACACGTATTCACAAAAATTGATTACGCACATGTGCATCGTTGAGTAAAGTTTCTCTAACACTTTTAAATTGTTGATCCTTTAAATATTTATTTGGCGTTTAACAGAGTCGATCACAACAATAACATCTTTCATTCATACCTTCTAGGAATATCATTGCTGGAATTCTTCTTTGATGTCAGCCCAAGATTTTCAAGTTTAATACGTTTTACGTCTTGAGCTAGTTGTTCTCTATTTTCCTGATATTTTCGTTTAATTGATTCTTTTCTTTCCTGATATTTTCTGTTTAATTAATTCTTTATTTTCTTGATATTTCAACATCCGCTTATTCTTTCTCTTTTCGTCATAACGTTATTTTAACTTATTCGGCAGCTTGACGTTTGATATCACTCCTTTCATTATTCTTCTTCGACATCACGATGGAATTCTTCTTCGATATCACGTTTAACACGTTTGCATCTTGAGTAATTGTTCTCTACTTTCCTTATATTTTCGTTTAAGTGAATTTTTTCCCTTACGTTTTTGTCCATATTGAATATACAAAGTTAATATTTTATCTTCACAACATATATTCCTTATCAGGTTAATTTAATTTTTGATTTTCCGATTTTCTTGAACTCGAAATTTTACATTTAAAATTATTTAAATGACAATTCGTCAAATCGTATTTTCAAAAATTGAATTTCCCATTATCACATAAAAAATCGAAATTTTAATTTGGACTACTACAAAAATCAAAACTTTTAATGTGAGGGTTATTGAATATTGCATAATCAAAAATTATAATTTCACAATTTAGAGATTTATATATATAAAAAGAGAAAATTGTTGTGTGTTTGTTTTGAGTTATCGATTATCGTTTTTGAGTTCGTTTATCGATTTTTGAGTTATCGATTATCGATTTTTGATACGATTTATCGATTTTATTGTGTTATCGATTTTATTTTGAGTTATCGGTAGTTATCGATTTATCGATTTTTGAGCTATCGATTTTCTATGACGTCATCAAAAAGTCGGAAAAAAAGGGGGTAGACAATATGCTCATTTTAATCGCAAAAAAAAAAACAATTGTACCCATTTTGTTTATAAATTGGACCCCCGTCACTCCGAAAAACGTTTTGCAGGACAGTGTCGAAGTATCGAATTTGTAGTTGTATTATAACGTAGGTACTGCCTAAGACCCCCCTATCCAGCGGCCAAAATGCTGCTTACAGAAGCGGTGAACCGCAACACATTCGTAGACCGTAGGCGGTACTGCATACGACCTCATATACCAACCTAGTATACTTTTGGTCGAGCATGACCGTTTTGTAGAGTGAACGCCTATCACCACCACACAAAGTAGGCTATTGGTAGGCAGGTCGTCTACAATCTCGTATACTTTGTAAGCTATTAATAGGCAGGTAGCTTACAGTTCATATTTCACCAATGTAGGTACTTGTAATAAGTTTTTACTATAGAAGTTGCATCAATTTTATATAGGATAATTCTGAACTCAGTAGAACTCAGCGAATAGGATAATAATTTACAGAAATTACTCGATTTTTTAACGATTTATTTTCTCTTCCCATTTCATAGCGATCTATAATGAAAAGGAGCGAGTTCGTGGCTTTATAGTCAAAGGAAAGTCTATGGATCGTGACAATTGTGATTATACGGCATTACACTATGCTGCACGTAATGGAAATTTAGAGATCTGCGAGCTATTAATTGACGAAGGGAAAGCTGATGTAAATGCTGTTACAAAAGGAGGTGTGGCACCTGTTCATCGTGCAGCCATGATGGGTAAGTGCACTTCATTTTCCCCCCACCCCCCCAATTTATACAGGCACTAAAAATGTAGTGAAAAAGTCTTGAGAAGATTCGCTATAAAGAGAAATTCTTTATAGATTTTTTAACAAACCCTTAATTTTCAAAAATAAAAACAAAAAAAAAAAGGGAAAAAAAGGGAGAATATTATATTTTTAAAAAATTTAAAAAACAATTCCCATTTTTAAATTGCCCAAAACAAATTTTTAATTTTCCAAAACAATTTTTATTAGGGTATAACTTTCTTTTTGGCAAATAAACCTTTTACAAAAACCCTTATGGGATATAATCTAAATTTCAATTTATAAATTCCATTTTTAAATAGTCCCAAAAAAGGCTTAATAGGAAATCCTACAACTATACATATGACCATGAACAAATTTTCATATAACTTAAATTTCCAATTTTTCATATAAAAAATGATTTTAAGTTTTTTATAAGAATTAAATTTTTTGGATAATTAATCCAATTAATTTTAAAAAACCATAATAAGATATTCTCCAAACAAATTTACGATTTTCCTTTTTAATTTATATGAAGTTATTAATACCAAATTTTTTAAGGATAAAAGTTTCAATTTTTAAAACTTAGATATGTTTAAAAGTTAAGAATTGAAATTATGTTTTGTAAATTTATTTCTTAAAATTTATAATAAGCGTAATATATGGATAGTTGATTTTTTATTATGTTTTCATATGCTGCCGTAAATTTTTAAAATTGAACCAAGGATGAGGTTGAAACAAAAAAAGGGGAAATTATTAATCGGAATGCAACTTCAATTTACGTTAACCATGTATCCAATTTCGATTTATTGTTTTTATCCCAAAGTAGCAATATAATGAGTTTCGCCCATTTCTATCGAAGCTATCGATATGTAGGTGTATTTTACTTGACTTTTAACTTTAACGATCTTTCAGGTCATTTGGATGTCGTTAAACTACTTGTGGAGAAAGGAGCAAAATTAGATTTTCAGGATAGTGATGGACGTACGCCACTTCATCGTGCTGCCGCACGTGGTCATATGGAAATATGCAAATATCTGCTTGAAAAGCAGCCAAAACTAAAGGAAATGAAGGATAATAAAGAGAAAATTGCATATGAATACATAATGGCAAATGCCAATGACGACTTCAAATTACTATTAAAACCATGAACGCAAGGAAAAATTTCCCACATTAATGAAATTTCGCATTTAAAAAAAAAAAAATTAGTTCAATTTTTAAAGTTTCTCTATTTTTTAAAGTATGCATTTAAATTTTTTTTTTTTTAATATTTCCATTGGACTCTGAATATATATTTATAAGAAAACAAAAAAAAAAAACGTATATCAAGGGTCTATCGGATGCGGGAAGCTTACAAAACTTCTCCTTCGTAGCTGTCTTTTTTTTCCTTTTTTTGCATACTGTTGCTCTGTTTCTCACCTGCTTCATGCTAAACGAAAAATTGTATTCGCGGATGAGTGGGATGAAAGTTTTGAAACTACTTGACATGGATTCACACTTATTAACAGTACATTACCCAGATGGATATTGCACTGATGAACCATCGATGCTAAAGTATGGAGACTGTCATCTCCCGGCCACGATTTGTCTAACACAAGGTCATTGGTAGCATATTTTGCGAATCAAAGCGTCATTATTTATTCGTGCATGTCGGTTTTAGCTCGGATATTATGAAAATTATTTTACCAAAAATGTTATCCTTTCGAAAAATGTAGCAATTTTAATATAAGCACGACTTTCGCGCAAATCGGAAAGAGTTAATAAACCTTTATTTTAATTAACACTGTAGTAAAAGTATTTGTAAGATGTCTTAACTATTTATAAAGCTTCGAACAAACTCCCAACAACAAAATTTCATACAACTTCGTATTGTGAAACTAAATATATATACCTACATATATATCCGAAATGTAAAGTAACCAAAAAATATATATATTTATATATATACCATCTATACCCATAATCAATAATATGCGTAGGAAAAATAGTCTAATATTTTTACAAAATTTTTGGTTTATACTTTTCATAAAATTTGAATTCCGGTTATGTTTTAATTTATTGGTCTTTCCTAAGTCTCTAAAATGGTTTTTTTTTTTAACATGGAGTATATAATAAATATCGAAACATATTTTAGATATGAAAATACTGGATTTAAGTAATTTTTTATGGCAAGTTTATTTAAGGGGGGAGTACACTTTGATTTTTCAAAAAAATGTATTTTTTTTTTTTTGGCTTAAAATGTTCCTTGGGATGTATACTTTAATTTAGAAAAGACTCCAAGTCCGCCAGAATATTCCTTACCGCTTTACGAAGCGATTTCCTAAAACATGTATGAAATTTTATCTTTAAACGCGTTTATCTCGAAACGGGGCTTTTCAAACTGGCGTGGGAAATAACTCTAACCAGTTATTATTAAATTTGGATATCGCCTAGGTTTTCTTGTTTAGAATTAAATTCTGCTTAGAAATACGTATCCACATTTTCGATTTTGTCAAAAATGGATTTTTAATCCACGATTTTGTAAGCATTTTTAGGGTTAAAAAATGGACTTTTTTTCCTAAGGCCACAACTTTTGAAAACAATTAATTTAAAAAAAAATCGGAATACGTATTTCTAACCCGAATTTCATTACTTATCAGGATTTTGTTCGATTTATGTTCCAGGATCACATGGGAAGGAGTATTTTCTCACGCCGTTTTCCGACTTCCGCGCGAGGACGCCCGCGCGACCTGGTGCACCGGCCACGGGGGGACGCCAATCGAGTTCAAAAAAATACAAATTGTAGTTCGAAGGATGAGTAATAAATGGGTTATAACATATTTGCCCTCCCTGAGTGTTTTATTGCTTAAAAAAATTAACGAAAATGCCTTACTTTTTGGACGTTCAAAGTGTACTCCCCCCTTAATTGAGACCATTCCTTTATTGTTATACTGATAGCTTTTTTAAGTGAAAGGGAAAACTTTTGAATATTTATTAACCCAGCACAGAAATTGAGACGTCTGAGGCCCTGTTGCCAGTTTAGCGGAATCTCCGTGGAATTGTGAAGACATTTATGATCTTTAGTGGAGCAGAAAAGTGGTCACGGAAGATTTTATGGGACCAAGTTTTTGTTTTTAGAATATTTTAAAATGAAATTTTAAAGAACTTTGGCCTTTTTTTTAAGACATTCAGCGGAATATTCCAGTTGTCTGGGGTTAGCTTCTATCGAAACAGTATTCAGAATGTTGGTTAACTTCTAGGTCCCTGATTTTCTCTGATTTACTTACATTGAGCATCTTATTTGAACAATTCGTGCACTGAAGACAAATCACTATACATAAGTATATTCAATAGTCTCATCTATCATTTAGTGATGGATTTTGTTAAGATTCAAGCGTTCGCTGTTAGCCTTTTAACAGCTTGAGGTACAATTGTTTCTTTTAAATTGACATAATTTTTTTTTTTTTTTTGCAATCTCAAAAGGCCGTATCAGGAAATTCATAAAGGTACGTTTGTAAAATCTTTGGTAAGCCAAGCTCCTTAATTCTTTGCTTCAGTATAGATTCTCGATGTCTTAGACGAAATGAATTAGCGTTTAATCCTTTACAATCCCCGAAAGGCCTTTGTGTTAGAGACTTTCTAATGATAAGACGTGATAGAGCCTTAAGACTAAGCGGAGACGTGCATAATTGAAAAAGCTCCAGTTCAAATAGATTACGTTTTGGCTGCCAGAAGTTGGATATGGAGGTCTAATGTATGGAAATTTAAAGCCGCATTGCACTATATGGTTAAAAGAAAATTATTAATTTGATATAAGTTCTTTTTTTTTTGTCAAAAATTGTATTTACCTATGAATTGCGTGAACTCCAGCACATGAATCTGTTCGTTGAGTTGTCTTAATTGTGACACATTATGCTCCATACAGATATTTTCGACACCCATACCTTCCTTGATGAGAAATGCGGCAATTTTCAGTTTGTTTTGTCGAATCGCATGTGCCAAAGGTGTTGAGCAAAAATTCCCAGAACAAGGTGTATACAATTCGCATCCATTTTCAATAGCTTCTTTGGTTGTGGCAGTTGTGTAGGCAAAAAGTGCATATGAGAAAAGTTGGAACTCTGTTAGATCATCAACACTTTCGACTGCAAGATAGAGCTCATTGCTAAGGTAATAAAAATTACTTGGCCGTACAGACATTTTGGAAGCCATCAGCAATAAGAACTCCAACATTTCAACTTTTTTACAAATGATAGCAATCATTATTGGTGTGAGTCCACTATGATCACGCATCAATAAATTATCACCGTGTATCACCAACAATTCAACCATATTCTTTAAGTCTAAGCGAACACAATTGTGAAGGAGATAGTGCTCAGGTAAACGGCGGGCATGATTTTGTAGAAGACGCTTTACGATTTTCTCTTTATTGCGAGTAACAGCGTAATATAGTGCCGTTCGACCCTTTTTATCCTGCATATTAATTCGAGCATTGTTGTCGAGCAATAACATTGCGATATCTTCCGCGTCGAAACGTATGGCACACATTAATGGAGTACGATCGTCCACATTGACCGCATCAATATTGACATGACCACCATGTCTTAGCATCAATTTTACCGATTCGCTGCATTTATTTCGCACAGCCATATGTAAAGGTGTTTCCCGCATATTAATAGATTTTAAATTCGGATTTGCACCATTTTTGATTAAGATAAGTGTGATGTTACTGTATTTTGTTCCCAAATGTAAAGGTGTGTAGCCATCATCGTTGACAGAATTCACATTGCAGCCACTTTCCAATAGTAATTTTACACATTGTAGATGTCCGAATGCTGCAGCATAGTGCAAAGGCGTCATCATTGTCTCATCCGGAGCATGTATATCTTCTTTTCGTTTGGATGGTTTGATATTGAAGAGAATCGAGCCGGTAGCTTCGAGTGTTTTGGCATAATAGTAATAGAGTGACGTCGTTTGTTCATCATCTTCATAGCTATCCTTTGCAGCGGAAATTTCATTTTCAAATTCATTTTCCCACTCCAGGTCGTCCATGCCTTCTGGTGTATGATAAACTTGTTCTGCATCTATAGCTGTTAAATTCATATTAATTGGGAAAATCTTAGTAAAAAAAAAAAAAATGATTCCACTCACGATCAAGAGAGGGACTTCGTTGTTCGCGGGATTCTATTAAGACTCTTAAAATTTCTACTTCTCCAAGGGCTGCGGCCATACCAACAGCTGTATGACCATTACCATTAATTGCACCGGCTCGAGCGCCTTTGTCAAGACAGCTTTGAACTCGACTTATATCTCTTTCCATTACCGCAGTCATCAACCGGGAGTTTTGTCTGTAGAAAGGATCTAATAGCGAGCGCATTTTTACATTATTTTGTTTTTGACAATTTTTGAACAATAAATATTATGGTTTCGCTGATAAGACCGAATTTTCTCTTGCTCTGCAAGGATAAAGTGAGCTACTGCGCATGACCGTTGTTCCTCAATGTTCAATAATAATAAAAATTGCTACCGATAGAAAATTTATATATTAATCGAGAACGAGTGAAAAATCAATCAAAAGTAGCTTGAGGGCGCAGCCTATCGCCAGAAATGCATAAACTAAGCTTAAACCTATTCAAAAAAGAAATCGAGTATTCAATAAATTAAGTTTTAAAACAAAAACGTTTCTTTTTTCATATACTGTTTGAATAAGAAGCCATTAGGAGCCGAAACTTCAAAATTATATACAGCCAACGTTGCTCAGTCTCTTTATTTGCATCCCTAGCAATAATGGCAAGTCGTGGAAAATCTGCTCGTGTCGAGGAAGGCGATAGCACAATAAATTATGTACAATGTGACGGTTTGGTGAGTTGAAACTGATATTCTGAAGGAGTTTTAAAAGAAAAATAAGCACGTTATGCTGAGTAATTGCAATTTCAATGAAAATTGCAAAATGCCGAGGCACGTCGTCGATAGAGTTGCCACCTTGCATAACATGCGTTCGTAGATTGTAGTGGAAAAACCAAAATCTACCAGAATTTTTGAATTTTAATTAACAAATTAATTGCAGGCCGTAATGAAAATGGTGAAGCACTGCCATGAAGAGTCTAGTAATATGGATTTGGCCCAAGGTGCGCTCCTAGGATTGGTTGTCGATAAATGTCTGGAAATCACAAATTGCTTCCCATTCCCGAAAAGTGGTGATGAAACAATGGACGAGGATATGTATCAGCTAACGATGATGAGACGATTAAGACGTGTTAACGTCGATCACTTCCATGTGGGATGGTATCAAAGCTCCGATGTTGGAAATTTCTTGTCGATGGCATTATTAGAATCCCAATATCACTATCAGACGAGCATTGAAGAGTCTGTAGTAGTTATTTATGATACGCAGAAGTCTGGACGCGGTTTTATATGCCTTAAAGCTTACCGTCTCACTCCGCAAGCTATACAAATGTACAAGGATGGTGACTTTACGCCTGAAGCATTGCGAAACTTGAAAGTCGGCTATGAGAGTCTATTCGTGGAGATACCAATTGTGATTAAAAACTCACCGTTGACCAATATAATGATGAGCGAAGTGAGTGAAATGGTTCCCGAAGGACAAGGGCATAATTTCCTGGATTTGGGCACTGCTTCAGTTTTGGAAAATCACATGCGTTGCCTCATTGGACGTGTCGATGAGTTGTATCAGGAGTCCGTACGCTATAATAAATATCAACAGTTTGTTTTTAAACAAGAGACGGTAAGTTCAAAGGCGTCTTTATGGTTAATTGGTTATATGTATCATTTTTTTTTTTTTTCTTAATAGGAGAAACATCGTGCTCTCGCAAAACAAGCAGCCGAAAATGCAGTACGCGTCGCTAAAGGTGAATCACCAGTGCCTGAAGATGAAGTTCTGAAGCAATTCCGACCATTGCCCGTGCCAGCAAGGCTGAATGCAACAATTACATCTGGTCAAATAAATACCTACTCTCAGCATATTTCGCAATTCTGTTCACAATCTTTAGCTAAATTGTTCATCACACAATCTCTTCAAAACGCTAAGGAGGCAAAAGAAGTCAAATAGACATGTAATAATTTCCTCTGATTTAGTATTTTCGAAGAGTTTTGTCTACAAAAGTTTCCATGCATTTTTTTTTTAAATTGTAACAAAAAACAAGGTGCTGCAAAAATTGTGTAGTCTGTTAAAAAAAAAAATACACACGCTTTGCGAAAAGCACAAAAGAACAAATTTTAGAGCTTTTTTAATTTCTGTTGATACAGTTGGAAATTTGTACTGCGATGTAAATTTTAGTGTGTATCTATGCTATACGATTTCTATTCGAATTTACAATGAAGTGAGCAGAGTCACGTGAAATCGATTTCATGGGTGCACAACTAAACAATTACGCTTAATTTGTTTGCATTGAACAGAGTAGACTTTAGGTAAAACATTGGAAACTCGCATTTAAATTGATGACTAACAAAAGATGATGACTAAGGAGAATAGTCATCTCATTATTGTTTCTTCCGAAGATTTATTTTTCATTATCACGAGTAAATACCGTCGTCGATCGGACGTGTTTCAGGCATAAGTTTGCAATGTTAATGTTTAATTGCAACTAATTTCTCACGGCCGCATTTATACTTTGAAATATTGAAAACGCTATTCCAATTAAATGAATATCTCTGCTCACAACCGCTACATTGTTCAATTGTAATTTGCATAATTTATTTTCATTGCGTCTAATTCTTCGACTTGCGCATTATACTTGAAATATTGTCAAAACTTGCTTTTTATTTCATAAAAAATATAGACTTCTTAATGTCAGAGTATTCCATCGATATAAAGATCACCAAAAGCATCCACGAACTCATTTTGAAGAAGAAGAATGCTCATATTGAAATACTTTAAATACAATGAAGAATGATAATGGTATAAAGGGCGATACTTTCCAGCGATAAGTGCTTATATCGCAAATAAACTCTCACGCAGTAAACATTTCTAAGATGTTGCATGTGCCAGTTGAAGCTCTACAATTTGAATAAAAAACAAGTAAGGGTGTTATAGTCAGGCGAGCCTGACAATAGAATACCCGACACAGACACTTATGTTCGAATAATTTTTAATATCAAGAGGTGTTTAAGGACATATGGGCCCATATACCGACTTTTGTTAAATTTCTTTATAAAAACCGCCCATTTGCCACGCCCAATTTTTCAATTTTTTTGAGATTCCAATCGGACCCTTATATATACGCTTAAATTCTAAGTTTCATTGAAATATTTCAATAAAGTCCGCTTTTGAGGCATTTTTGGGATTTTTGTGACAGACCCTAGTACTAGAGGTATCCTTAATAATGGTTCGATCGAAAAAATTTTTGGGGAGGACGTTACTGGCTATCAAGGAAGCATACGTGCCAACTTTCGTTCAAGTCCCATTTGTATTTCGGGTGTAGGAGACAATTTTCGAAAAACGCCCTTATGCCACGCCCACTTTTCAAATTTTTTGAAATCATATTACTTGCCTTTAAACATGTTCAAATACCAAGTTTCATCAAAATATCTTGAAAAACTCAGGTTTTAGAGCAGTTTTTGTGATTTTCGTAACAGACCCTAGTACTGGAGGTACCCCTAAAAATGGTCCTATCGGGTCCATTCTCGAACTTGTTCTTACTCATGTCCCCGTGAGCACGCATACCAAATTTTGTCAAGATAGCTCAACTCCTTCGATAAGATAACTGTATACAAGACAGACAGACAGACAGACAGACAGACGGACATGTCTAAATCGAATCTCCTGGTGACGCTGATCATTTCTATATACATTTTGTATGGTCTATCTCGACTGGTTCTGGGTGTTACACACAACCCAACAAACGCAATATACCCTCGACACAGAGTGTGTCGGGTATAAAAATTTCAAACATATGTGATAAGAATTGTAGCTACTTTATCTAATCCGTTTTCGAAATCTGGTTATTTATACTAAAGCGGAATAGTCTTCTGATAAGATAATATCAAGTGAAGTTAAGATTTTTTATATATTTAGTTGTATTTATATATTTAATGTATATGATGATTTATGTTTCAATAAGATGTTGTTAAGTTAATTTCAATGTTTTTAGAATTTATTTCTATACACACACAGAGAAATATTTTTTAAACTATCAAACAATTGGACTATATTTAGGAAGGATCTCTATCGATACATATATATGTATATCCTCATGAAAAATTTTTGGCTTAGCATCTACTCATTTTTCTTCAAATCAGTCGATTTATCGACTGCTTCAGCGGTGGTACTGGTATCCTGATTGCCTTCAATTGCTTCTTTGGTATTAGCTAGAGCTTTCTTTTTGAGAGCCTCCTGTTCCATTTCACCGGAGAAGCCAAACTCATTAAGTCGCTTATAGTCCACACGATATTGCCATCGCTGATATAGGAAAACAAAGAATATTATATCATCACGGAAACAACCAATACGATACATAGTGGGCATTTTGATAACGAATGCAAAGATGTCATCGATAAAGGTATTTAGGAATTTATAAGTCATCATACGCCAAGGCATATGGGCGACAGATTTTAATTTATAATTTATAAATAGTTGCGGCGTCATCAAAATAAAGCCAAATGTCAGCAAATATCCATATAGAATATTTAAGACGAATGAGTACCATCCTTTGTGCTCATTGTAAACAAGAGAGTAAACAAAGTATCCAATTAGCAGGGGGAAACACACCCAACCAAGATACTTAAATGCTAATTTATCATAATCTTTAGTCGAGCTCTCCGAATAGGAGCCCTTGTCTTTAAAACTTATTCTTGGAATTATACCAAGAATTTTTTCTTCTGTATTATAGTTGACGTCGACGACTTTGTGAATTTTCCAGATCTGAAAAGGGAACAATTTTAAAGAAAAATATAGATATTGAAAATAAGAATGAAGGATAATACAAAACAGTAGGTCATACCTCAATACCCAAACCAATGAAGCACGTGGCACGTATCATGAAATTTGTCTCGTTATCAAGCACATAAAGAAGAACGATGAATGACTGAACAACACCAAAGAATACTGAACGAACAGAAAGACCCTCGAGTGACTGACGATTATTCCAGAATTGTATGTCATTCTTGAAGGCCAATAACTCGAAAATGGAATGCAATATTGAAACAGCGATAGTTAAACCGAGTAAATAGATATTTGTATCTAACAAAGTTTCCTTCATTGAATCTTGATCTTCTTCGGATTCCTAGTGAAATTATAATAAAATTAATTAAAAAACAAAATGATACAAAGACGATAAAAAAGAACCAACCTCTGCACCGCCTGTCATTAACTGACCAAACATACTACCACCCCATTTGTTCTTCATTTGCTGCGCCGCATACAATTGCCACTTTGAACATTGAAAGTGGCTGGAAAGTAATATGCAATTCGAGCTCAGGCGTAGTTTCGTTAATTGGAAAATATTCCCGCTGAAGATTCCAAAAATCATTTATGAACACAATAGGAAGATACGTTTTGCCACTATCAACGAATTTAATATAATCGTCCAGTGGTGGCGGTACACTACCCTTTATCCAATTAGTTTGATCTACAACAAGATTAACGGTTATATTAGGGTGCCAAAAAGATATGATTTTCTCCGGTTCTTTTGTTTTTTGCTCCAATTCCTTCAAGAATTTCTCTTGTTCGCCAGCGAGCAGATTATAATTTCGATTAATACGTTGCCGTTTGAACTTATTTATTTGTCTTACTTGGTGACCCACCATACCAAGTAGCGCCTTATTGGGTGAATCGGGATTAGGACTCTCACCACTGCGCGTCACGAACGCATGCAAATAGACGCTACCATTGTTCATCAAGTGGGTTGTGGTTTTGAGTTTCACACTTTGAGTGTACGTTCCGTCGCGATTGGGACCAGAATTCCAATCGCCATAAGTGACATCCTCCAGAAACCATATTAAATTGGAAGGTTGTTTGAAGTCGACTTCGTCAAATTCTTGAGATAAGTATACATATAAATCGAAGAGTGTTCCATTTTCAAAGTAATTCCAAGCATTTATCTTAGGACCAGTATTCGCAGGCGACTGTTGATCGGTATTGCTCGTAGATGGTTTATTCCGAAAAAACGATGAAACGAAATATATAATGATTGCGCGTAACATTAGAGATTTGGTTATTGCGAAGAACGATCCTAGTCTACTTTGTGGGGGTTGTTGTGGCGGCTGTTGTGTTGGTTCAACTCCAGCTGCGGCGTCATTTGCCACCAGTTGTTCGTCGGGCATTTTGATTTTATTTGGAATTTGGTTTAATTTAATTCCTGACTTTGCTGGACATTAGAGCAGAAAAACTATCGATGGAATACTATCGGTATTTTCGTTGGTGTTGTATGGATTCCGATTCGATCGATAGGTAGATGCTGCCACATATTATTAGTAATCGACTATTGAATGAAGTAATGAGACCTCTTACACTAGTGAATTATTGACCGTCAATTCCTATTTTTATTAGCTTTTTAGAGTTAAATACTGTTTCCATGTACGAAAGAGTGCAAAATGATCTATCAAGTAAGTGCAACCAAAAAACGCTCAATTTGTTTTTTAATTCTCGCACTTTGCCCGCCCAAAAAGTGAGAATAGACGTCAATAATTGACTATTGTAAAATGCTCAATTCAGCTTGTCAAAATTTGTATGGAAAATTACTTGATTCACATCGAGATTTGGCCAGGAATTACGAATGAAGCCGAATCACGTGATGTGTGAACATTAAATAAAACGGAACTTACACTGCGAGACAATCAAACCTACATTTTCTAGATATAAGGATCATGTCCTTAGTTCACTTAAAAGCTGTTCTCACTATGACCGCATATACCATTTCCATAATCAAAATTTTACATTACGGTAGCCCATCGCAAGCTCTTTACTAATGTTATACTTTTTGCATATACTCAGGTGACAAGTTATTAGAAAGAATATCGATTCAGGGCTGAATTTGAGACTTTGACACTTGCTCGCTTTATTTCATGCACATAATAGAGCGCTCATTCTTTTGTGAAAAGTTATCTGGAAACAACTGATACTTAATTGCGCCGCGATGGAAACAGTTTTTTTAGATTTACAAATACTCGAAGAATTCATAAACGTAACTTTTGTAAGCGCCCCTTCTCCTCATTAAGAACTCATAAGTCATTTAGTCATTAATGATGTATATTACGGTATATAGCATTCAGATATAAAATTTTTTAGTGCCATCCAAGCTCAAAGCTTGAATATTTGGTAACTTTTTTCAAAAAGATATAGATTTGGCGAATTTGAGCTTTACACTTGCTCGCTTTATTTCACCATAATAGAGACTCATTCTTTTTGAAGTTATGAAACAATATACTTATTGCGCTGGGAAACAGTTTTTTTGATAATCGAGAATCAAAACTAAGCTTTGTATGCGCCCCTGTCCGTATTAAGAAGTGCATAAGTCATTTAGTAATAATTGAGATCAAAGGTTATCACAGCAAATATTGCCTTACGACACTCGCGACAGCAATTTTCTCATTACCTTCCACCAGTACCACGTCTTGTCCACAAACTTGCGAGTTGCGCAACTAAATTGCCTAGTGAGAATGGCCTCAATACGAACATCGATTCGAAATTGCATCGAATTTAAAATCGAAGTTGAAATCTCGATCCGCTCCCTAGCCTGTCATTTTCCCTTTTTATTCGATTTCTTGTTTCAATTACACGTTTTCGAAGGTAAGTTTGTGGAATATTACAAAAATATAAAGCAAGCGAAGAGAATTCATTGTGAAGTTATTGAATCCCGTTCTTAAATTAGTATTTGAAATAGAATTGAGTAAATAAAAGATTCGGAATAGAAAATTTTTCTCCAAACACATTCTAACCTCAAATTGTTTGAAAGAATTATTTAGAATTAATGAACTTTTAAATTGCAGAATAACAACGCAAAATGCAGATTTTCGTGAAAACCCTAACCGGCAAGACCATTACATTGGAGGTCGAACCATCCGATACCATTGAAAATGTCAAAGCTAAAATTCAGGACAAAGAAGGCATTCCACCAGATCAACAGCGTTTGATTTTCGCTGGCAAGCAGTTGGAGGATGGCCGCACACTTTCCGACTACAATATTCAGAAGGAATCCACATTGCATTTGGTATTGCGTCTCCGTGGTGGTATCATTGAACCTTCACTTCGTATTTTGGCACAAAAATACAATTGCGAAAAGATGATCTGCCGTAAATGCTACGCTCGTCTTCATCCTCGTGCTACCAATTGCCGCAAGAAGAAGTGTGGTCACACAAATAACTTGCGCCCAAAGAAGAAGTGTAAGAACTAGAGAATCCAGATGAATAAGATCTTTTTTATTGCGTTTCCCGGATGACGAGCGACATCATTTTTCCGTATGACTAAATTACAGTGCTTATAAAGAAAACAATTTTGGAGAACACCATAAACTCTATGCGTAAGAATAAATTAAGCAGAAAGCAGTTTTTGAACCATATGGAAATTATATTGCCTTTTGTTACTACATGAAGGAGCATCATTGACTGAAGGTTAACCAAACACTTATCATTTTACAAGAGAAATAAGTACATAAATTGTTTGTATTTCACTTCTATAGCATCATAAATTGTCATATAAAGAGTTTAAGGCCTTTAAACACTAGGATATTCGCGATTTATCCCTCATTCGATTCCCAAAACGACCCTTCGAAAAGAGCCGGGCACAACATTGAGCAACTATCAAGAACAGAAATGGCAAAATATCCCCATGCATTCATTTTTCGACTTGCATACTGTGAACCGAACATTTTTGAATATGGACACCTTAGCAGAAATTATCACTGATCTTAAGTTCATAGTCAGATATGAGAATAGAGCCTTCAGTGCTGAAAACCAACATCATTTAAATTGTAGATTAGAATGATTACGCGAATTGGCTACATGCCTATTTTGAGAGCACTAAGTATCAGAATTGGACTTCAAAATCCCTAAGAGAAGTTTAACCCCCCCGATAGAACACAAAATTTTACCAGGCTTTAACAAAACTCGCTCAAGTCAAAAACAAAATCACAGGTATGGAATGTACAATATATCGCACACCCTCTTCTAAGGTGACACAACTCAAAAATCGTCAATTTTGAGTTAACATATGGAATTTGATCATAGTTCACCTCCCTACCTGCAAGAAAAATTCCATTGCGTTTTTCTTATTATAAAAAGCCAAGATCGTTACAATGCCTTGGTTTAAAATCTTGTATCTTAATGATTGACACATGTAACGCCATTTTGTTTTGTATTTAGGCAGATACTTTCTGAAAATATTAATGAAAATTTTGGGTTAATGTCTTTCTAAAAAAGGGTGTGACGAAATGTTCAAATTTCATTACCAAATCGATAAATTTTTTAGTACTTGAACAGTTCAGAAATTATTTTAAAAATCATAAAAATTTTCAATGAAGATTTAGCCAATGAATTGCAGATACTGACATTCATTTATATTAAAATTATGAACAGTATTTTCCACTTACTGTAATAAACTTTGCATCTTTTTTTCGATTTAGTATCTTGACAACATTAGCTGCACGGCAATTTTATTTGCTTTCTGTTATTGAGTAATTTTACTAGTGGCGTAGGAAAGCCAAAAAAGAGCCAAATACAATCAAAAAGAGCCACAGTGCCAAGTGAAAAATAAAGAGCCAGTTTTGGCACCAAAACACCAACTGTGGCAGCCGTGCCTCCCACAAACGCCGATTTGTTGAACGATGTTGACGTACGTGTAAACGGGCTAAAATAGATCGTATAAGCATTTTCACAAATCCATAAAATGTATGGATAAATCCTCCGACACACACTGTACAAGCCTTGTACGCGCAAATATGGATTTTCAGTAGTCGGCATTCACATTTTTCCATTTCCTTTATCCGCACATCCGATCTCAGTGGAATCTCGATAAAATTGAGATCTTTTTATCTACATATTATACAAACCACTTGTGCACACGAATATCAATATATTTTGATGTACGCGCAAATACAAAAACAGGTATTACACACCACACAACATGCTTGTACAAACATGGATTTGTGCAAATGCTTGTATGGTGTATTTGAGCCTTTATCAAAACATCGGATCGATTCGATGTATCGTACTGTAAACATCGAGTGATTTCGTTGCATCGATGTATATCGAACATCCCTAAAAAAATAAAAAGCAAGCGAAGAAAATTCATTGTGAAATTACCGAATCGCGTTATTAAATAAGTGTTTGAAATAGATTAAAGATTTCGCTGCCATAACATGCTTCTCTTTTCCTCATGCTATATGCCTGTGTTGAAGCAGCGTAGCTCATTGCACGGAATTGCAAAGATTAGGAAAAAGGGTTAGACCTATCTATATGGTGAAATATTACCGAAATTCATTGCGAAATTACCGAATCGCGTTCTTAAATAAGTATTTGAAATAGAATTGGGCGAATAAAAGATGCGGAATGGCCAATTTTTCTTCAAACGCATTCGAACCTCGAAGTAAAAGCAAATTGTTTTTGGAAAATTTATTTGGAATTAATGAACTTTTAAATTGCAGAATAACAACGCAGAATGCAGATTTTCGTGAAAACCCTTACCGGCAAGACCATTACATTGGAGGTCGAACCATCCGATACCATTGAAAATGTCAAAGCTAAAATTCAGGACAAAGAAGGCATTCCACCCGATCAACAGCGTTTGATTTTCGCTGGCAAGCAGTTGGAGGATGGCCGCACACTCTCAGACTACAATATTCAGAAGGAGTCCACATTGCATTTGGTATTGCGTCTCCGTGGCGGTGGTCCTGGTGTCAAGGATCCTACGCTACGTCAGTTGGCACAAAAATACAATTGCGATAAGATGATCTGCCGTAAATGCTATGCTCGTCTTCATCCTCGTGCTACCCATTGCCGCAAGAAGAAGTGTGGTCACTGTAATGACTTGCGCCCAAAGAAGGAGTGTAAGAAGTAGAGAATCCAGATGAATTAGATCGCTCGGATGACGAGCGTTTTTTCCTATGACTAAATTACAGTGCTTATAAAGAAAAAATTTTGGAGAACACCATAAACTCTATGCGTAAGAATAAATTAAGCAGAAAGCAGTTTTTGAACCATATGGAAATTATATTGCCTTTTGTTACTACATGAAGGAGCATCATTGACTGAAGGTTAACTAAATACTTGATTATTTTACAAGAAAAATCAGTACTTAAATTGTTTGTATTTCATTTCTATAGCATTAAAAATTGTCATAGACAGAGTTTAAGGCCTTCAAACACTCCAGGATATTCGCGATCTTATCCCTCATTCGATTCCCAAAACGACCCTTCCAAAAGAGCCGGGCACAACATTGAGCAACTATCAAGAACAGAAAAATATCCCCATGCATTCATTTTTCGACTTGCATACTGTGAACCGAACATTTTTGAATATGGACACCTTAGCAGAAATGATCACTGATCTTAAGTTCATAGTCAGATATGAGAATAGAGCCTTCAGTGCTGAAAACCAACATCATTTAAATTGTAGATTAGAATGATTACCCGAATTCGCTACATGACTATTTTGAGAGCCCTAAGAATTATCAGAATCGGACTTAAATATCCCTCAGAGAACTTTACCCCACGATAGAACACAAAATTATAACACAAACTTTAACAAAACTCGCTCAAGTCAAAAAATAAAATCACAGGTATGGAATCACAATGTACATATGTGTCTATATATAACAAACAAAAGACCCATGAGATCAGTGCAAAAACTTGTCAATATACATTTAAAATCCCATAAATTACAAATGCGCTCACGTAGAGTGCGATTTATTATCGAAACCATGATGAAGTGGATGCAATGGCCGTGGCAGTAACGACGGATAATGCTTTGAAAATTAATTACAATCCGAAATGAGAAGCGGAGGCAGCAAAAACGTGATTTTAAAACAAAAGAAAATAAAGAAAACATACAAAAGCAAAAATAGAGAGTGTGAAAGCGAAAGAAGTAAAGGGTTAAGTAACAATTGGGTCGCCGCATGGAGTCCTATTCCATTGGATGAGTGGTTCAGATGAGCGTGCCTCTTAGCAATTAAACTAATGCACTTCATTAAGTAATTGGAAAATGTGGCGATGCCAAAGAACGAGCATGAATGCACAAAGAGGAAACCGAACACTGATGGACCGAAAGAACTTAAATGGAAACATTCGAAGGACGAATAATTGAAACAAAGAAAAGAAAAAAAAAAAACCAGTGAATTCTGGGGCAAAAGAAAACAATTTTCTTATTGCGGAAAAAATCAAATTTTTCTTTCGGAATTATTTAAAATTATGAGATTTTATGGCGAATTTGTGTTTTATAAGTTGCCCGAAGCTCGTAAAAAATTGTGCACCAAATTCGGTTTTTTGCCTGACAGCAATACCCTTTATTTTTATTTTTAATCTGCATCATTTTTCATAAACGAATGAATTAAATTCGTGTTCTAAACGAAGAATTAGTCGTGGGAGTATCTAGAACGGATGGACTGAGAACAATTTTTTTTAAATTGTTAAGATTAAAAGATTATTCTAAAAGTCCTTAAAGCGAAAGAATTGCCGGTCATTAGTAAGATAGCTTCCTCGTTGTATGTTTCTTCGCCAGATCCCACCGAGGCTTTACATAAAGAAGATTAAGCACTGAAATCTTTTTTTTTCGAAATAATGTACGTGGGGATTCTTTGCTTTTGCAATAAAAATTATCTTTCGACTTGGAGGAAAATCCATCGAAACGCATAATCATTTCGAATAGAGAATTCGTTCTTCTAAATGCTTATCGAATGAATAAAATGGGCGTGAGTCAGCAATCAAACTAATTAGCTAACTTGTTCGCTTCGTAATCCAAAGAATTTTCAATCGAGACGTGTTTGCAATTAAGTCGAAAATCAATAGAAACACAATATCGCACTTTCAAGCGGGTGAAGCAAAGCGGAAAAAATAAGTAATTCTCTAATTGAGTGGAGAGAAGAAGGCAGCGTTCACCCACCTCAACTTCAAGAAAAAAAAAAAAAAATATATAAAAAAAAAAAATAAATGCAACCGAAAGAGATAAATGAGTTCAAATGGCTTAAAAGCGAGTGAGAATATCGAAAAACCGATTGCACATTTAGCAAACGAGCTACAAAGAAACCATGCTTTTTCCACCCATTCAATGCAATTCCGAAGAATTGGTGCCGAAGGAAATTTTACCTTTTTTTTCGCCATTTCGAAAAATTGCCAGCATTACGGGATAAGCAGAAAATCCATTCATTTAATTAAGTAAATGCGACAATTTCAACTCTCTCCGAATCACACGTGCTCGTACGGAATACTTAGGAATGAAGAATCCATGTTTAAGGGGAAAAGTGGCGTAATCGTCTTAAGCACGAAAAGTTCAAATCGCTTTAAGTGAGAGCTTGAAAAATTTGCACTTAAGGGTTTTCATGCTTTAATTACATGCAATTAAAAAGAAAAATGGTATTTATGAATACTTGCACATGTGTGGTAATGCGTCCTAATCGCTCAAGTTAGGATTTGAAGATTGAGAAAAAATAGGAATTGGAGCTTTGGCATTTCGTTTCTTTTGTTATCCTTTTAAAAGGTATTTTATTTTTTTTTTATTTTTTTTTTATTTATTTTTATTTATTTTATTTATTTTATTTTATTTTATTTTTTTTATTTTATTTTATTTTTATTATTTTATTTATTTTATTTTTTTATTTTATTTTATTTTTTATTTTATTTATTT
Source organism: Chlorops oryzae (assembly GCA_020466095.1). Taxonomy (NCBI): domain Eukaryota; kingdom Metazoa; phylum Arthropoda; class Insecta; order Diptera; family Chloropidae; genus Chlorops; species Chlorops oryzae. Next base: position 105,828,161 of record CM035807.1, read on the forward strand.
ATTTTATTTATTTATTTTATTTTATTTTATTTTATTTTATTTTATGTTCAGGTTTACTAAAGGAAATTTATTGGAATTTCGATTGGAAGTTTTGGAGCGAGTGGTTGGTAGGCCAAGAAAGCGAAGGCTCTCGTAGTGAAACTGTACTGTGCTATAAAAAAGCTACGAGAAACCCGCTCCGCTTCAAAATCACAAATAAAAAACTGAAGAAATTTAACATATTTTTCAAGAACACATCGTTTGAATAATACGAACTCTAACTACCCTTCGTACAAGAATGATATGAGTTACAAAAGCTTTTTGAAACAAGAAATACTGAACTGGTAAGTCTATCATATTCTTTTTAAATTTTATTCAAGAGCTGAGGCTCTAAGTAATTTATGTTACCTAATGTTGAACATTGCGAAATATTTTCCTATTGATAAATCGTATTGATGCGATAAATGGCGTTAGGGCTTAGAATCTGAAATCAAATGGTGAAAAGAAACTTGTTCACTCCGTCGTTATTAACTCGGAATATTTTTAATATTATCAATATTATTCACTAAAAATCTGTTTGAGCCAATGAGAAAATCTTGGCAAAGTCCACAAATTCATTCCTCTGAAAAAAATGTCCTTAGGGTCTTTGTTTTATAGTTTAAAGTTCATTCATATATTTTATTTTGAGGGGGTTCCCTAGTATTCATTGCAATAAAAGCTTCAATGCAAGAAAAAGTTAATGAAATATGCAAAGAATATTATTTGAAATGATTTTTTGGGCGTTAGCCAAGGATTGTAAGACCATTTTTCAGGTGCACGTCATTTTTCTTTCCATAGATTTAAGACAATTTTTGTCATATTTGGGGTATTTTTCTTCCGAGCCCCAATTATCACTCTTATAGAAATATTTAAGAAAATATTTTGTATCACAAAATGAACCTACTCTGTATCCAAAATAATAGTTTGAGGCCTATATTTATATGAGTTGATTCAATGAAGAATCATTTTAGTGTCTTGAATTCCTTATTTCCTTTTAGTATACAAAAATTTATATGATTAATACAGACCTGTTAAATAATGATTATTTAATTAATGATTAATTAATCAGATTATTTTTTTCTTATGAGTGAAATAGTGATTATTTAATGATTATTTTTGTATGACCTATATTAATCAATGATTGCGATTACCAAATAATCATGAAATAATCAGGATTATTTCAGATAAATGAAAAAAATTAGAAAAAATCAAAAAATAATCAAAAAAATAATCCCGATTAATTTTAGATTATTTTTGAATATTTTTGATTTATTTTTTTTTATTATTTTTGATTTTTCCTGATTATTTTTGGGTTTTTTGATTTTTTTGATTATTTTTGATTTGTTCTGATTTTTTTTTTATTAAAGTTCAAATCGATTGTCCTGACCTAAACGATCAGAAGACAGCGGTCTCAAACGAACTTCATCTATATCTAAGATTAATCGGGATTATTTTTTTGATTATTTTTTGATTTGTTCTTATTTTTTTCATTAATCTGAAATAATCCTGATTATTTCATGATTATTTGGTAATCGCAATCATTAATAATCAAAAATTTCAAGAAGTTAAATTAATAATGATTATGGATTAAAAAAAGAACAATAATTCATGATTATTAATCTTAATCGGGATTTAACAGGTCTGGATTAATATCTGAAATTTGAGCCCCGCATAAAAATGGGGGCGTAGCACATTAATCATCGACCGTCACCATCTAAATATTTGCATTGAGGCATTGTTCGAATTCATGTTCGTAAATCAATCGAACATGCTGAATTCGAAAAATTTCTTTTATTTTAACTCTTTAACTGAGTTTCGTGTGGTCCTGATTCTTGTCCACGTTTATAAACAAATCCGTCCTGACCTTTTACTTCAGCAGTTTGTATTTTTATTTTTTTTATTTTCTAATATTCCAGTCACATCTGTGGCTTTAATTTGGGTAAATCGCAAAACGTTTCTTTGTTTCACGAAAACTTTACGGGCCTCTAAGCATCTATTTCCGGCCATCTTAAAAATGAAAAAAAAAAAAAAAAATACATTGTAAATATATATATTTGTAAAAATATATATGTATATAGTTCGGTTCGATGTGAGCTGCTTTGGGATACGATCCGCATACAAATTATTTCGTGTTGTTTTTTTTTTATATACATAATTCCTTTGGTCCTATAAAAAATTTTCTTCTTTTCTCTTAAATTCCACTTTGACTATATTGTGTGTTGGGGGCGGGAGGCGGTAAAAGAAATACAAAATGAAACACGACGGAAGTGATAACTTTGAAAAGTGTCAGCAAACTTAAAGCCTTCCTTCAGCTTTGTTCGAGTTGACAAAGCCCATTTTGCGCACAAATTGTGTTCAAAAGTTTCGCTTAAGATTTTTCCCTACTTCGTTATGGGCAGGAAAATGGAGCATCAAAAGTTTGCTCATTTTAAATGAATACCTTTTTTTTAATTTTTTTGTTGAATTTTTTTTTTTTTTTTTTTTTTTTTCGAAACGGCCTTTTCTTTTGTAATTTTTTTTCTATTTCTCTGTACCTTGTTTAATTAGTTTAATTTTTTTTTTTTATCGCCGGTGACATTTTATAGCTTTTCTTTTTTAAGCCTTTGACCTGTTTCTTTCGTCAGTCATAATAAAGCGACAGTTCTTCAGAGCGGACGAAATTTCAAGCGTTAGAAATGGAAAACCGGTAAGCGGCCATAGTCATCATTCTACTTTAACCCTCTATTGCCAACTTTTTTTAACGAAATAATCTGAGAAGACTAATTTCGGGTAGAGAAAAACGAATCTGAAATTATTTAATTTATTTAATTTTATTTATTTGAATAAATTCCTTCTAGAGACTGGGCCAGGAGTTAGGAGGCTAAGCTTTCTGGAGGTTCATATTTTCAAAAATTGTACCTCTATTTTCAAAAATCAAGCCAGCGATAACTCGAACCTCTCTATAATTCAAAGTGATCACGCGTTCCCTACAAAATCTCTTTATACAGTCGACTCTCGTTAATTCAAATACTCAATACATAATTTGTAATATTCTAAGAGTCCCTCCAGTTTCGAATTAACGAGAGTCGACTGTATTTAAATTTTTGAAAAATTTGAATGTACCAATTTAACTTTATCAATTAAGATTGCTAGAATAGACTAGTGGAATATATTCGAAGTTCTTAAACTGACATGGGGACTACGATCCTAAAAGGGGTTCAAAATAGCTTGATAGTGCACTAAATATCCACTAAAATCAAGTTTTACTATTTATTATCTTACTTTCTTTTGATATGTATGAAAATACAGTCGAAATTCCAAGGGAATTCGTTATAAGGAGAAAAAAGGCACTAAAAATTTAGCGAAAAATCCTTCAGAAGATTTGTAATAGAGTGTTTCGACTGTATTACTCACCATTAAGCATTCTCATCAGTTTTTTTATTAACGTCTTCGTTTCTAAATGTTTCAACTAGGATGACGACTTCTTCTTCTTCTTGCGTGTTTGACTATCCCGGTCTATCCCGAGGTCCGCAAAACGCGACCAGTTCCTCCATTTTGTTCTGTCGGTTGCATCATCCGAGGTAAGTCCTACAGCCTCTAGGTCCCATTTTATTGTGTCCATCCAGCGCTGTTTCGGACGCCCCCGTTTTCTGTAACCTTGAATTTCCAGTGCGTAGCCTTTCTTTGCCAAAGTCTCCTCATTTGCTCTCAGGACGTGTGTCCATACCAGCGTAGCCTTGCTTCCCACATTTTCCCAATAATTGACGCAACTCTATAGCGTCTACGGATGTCTACGTTTGGAACATGATCAAGACGAGTGAGACCGGACTATGAATCCAAAAGTGCGCTTAAATCTAATGTCATCAAAAAACAAGCCGAAAGGTATTCTCCGTCAATTTCTGAAGACATTCCTCAAAACTTCATATCAGAACCAACAAACAACATTTTCAACCCGATTCTGAATATTCCCGGTGAACGAACTCTCGGGAAATTTACTTTTCTCGAGAGAAACTTCTTTTTTAAATATTTGGAAGAAGAAATATGATGGAGAATGGGTATTTGAACTATACCCATAACATTCCTTACCCTATCTACATTTAAAAAAGGAGAAAACGCTAAAGGAAATTGCCCGTGAATACGTTCCCCGGTTATATTCAGAATCGGACTGTTTATTCCCCCCGCCACTCGTGTTCATACCTTAAAGTATTTCTCCGCATTTCATTCAAGTCATTCATCCGAGAGCTATCATATGCTTATCCAAAAAAGTTTGACTGTGTTCTACCCAAAATTTCCTCAACAAAAAATCTTTAAACTTACAGAGAATTCTTAATTAATTTTCATACACAATAAATAAAAAGCTCCTTTGACAATTTTTGTTAAAAAAATTTTTTTTTCGTCGCCTCTTCCTCAATATTTTTGTTTTTCCCCCTATTATCCGTAATCCGTATTGTTTGTTTTGTTGTTTATCTTGGGACGGATTTGTTTTGTTTTTTTCTCGTTATTATTATTATTTTTTGTTTTCTTCGCTCCTGCTTCTGCTTCTGCTTTTGTTTTTGTTTTCATTTTGTGGTTTTCGAATTTCTTAACTTTTGATGAAAACCACAGCTTTTGTTTACAATTGAAATCTTTCTTTTGGTCCTTTTTTTATATTTTTTATTTTTTTTTCTATTTTTATTTTTGTGGATACATCTTTTTTCTTGCATTTTAAAGCAGAGCCTTCCAGTTTAAGGAATCCAAAAAAAAGACAAAAACTAAAGAATGAAAAGGGATAAATGCTGTGGGGTTTATTTCGCTTTAAATTATTCTGGCATTCGTTACCTCAAAGACTTGTTGCAAAAATAACAAGACTTTCGGGCGAAAAGCAACCCTTGATGAAGGTTGGCCAGTTTTTGATACTAATCTTAATTGGATGACTGCCCGGAAGCAGTGGTCAAAAGGTTGTGGCTTTTGCTCCAAATAATAATGAACTTCTATGGAGCAGTTCATATGAATTGTGGATTTGTGGATCCTGTAGCAAAAGTAGTTAGTGAAAATGATATTTGATAAAGGTTTAATGAAAGTTTGAACGGATTTTTTTTCTATACAAATACCTAAATATATATTTTTTATTTTTTTATTTTTCTATTGTTGAAAGTGAAAATAAGATTAAAAAGAAACCTTCATTAGGGAGCTGGTTATTTTGGCATGTTTAATTAATGAACCCCAAAAATTTCAATGCGACTTCGAGGAGCAGTAAACTTCCACTTTTTATACCCAACACACTCTGTGTCGAGGGTATATTGCGTTTGTGTGGTTGTGTGTAACACCCAGAACCAGTCGAGATAGACCATACAAAATATATATAATAGAAATGATCAGCGTCACCAGGAGATTCGATTTAGACATGTCCGTCCGTCTGTCCGTCCGTCCGTCCGTCTGTCCGTCTGTCTGTATACAGTTTTCTTATCGAAGGAGTTGAGCTATTTGACAAAATTTGGTATGCGTGCTCACGGGGACATGAGTAAGAACAAGTTCGAGAATGGACCCGATCGGACCATTTTTAGGGGTACCTCCAGTACTAGGGTCTGCCACAAAAATCCCAAAACTGCCTCAAATTCGGAATTATGGCCTTAAATAACTCTTGATATGAAAAACTATTTGAACATGTGTGTCTGTGTCGGGTATTCTATTGTCAGGCTCGCCTGTCTATAACACCCTTACTTGTTTGATAAAAGCTTTTGAAAATCGAAATCTCATAGCATGGGCGTACCGAGAGAAAGAGTGCTTTAGTAGTGATTATATTTGCCACAGTCATGGGCGTATTTACAGTAGGGCAGGGAGGGGCAGCTGGCCCCCTCTAATTAGTTTCTGCTCAGTATACACAGCAAAAGAGTTTTCCAAGAGTATCAAGAAATGAGATACGGCTGCCAAAATCGTTTTTCTGAAGGTAAAAGGAAACCTATGCGTATATGTGGCAACACCTAGGAACATTCGCAAAAGTTTCTGAACAAACTTTAAGGGAAGTTTAGAGAGTTGTGGACCAACAACACATAAAATTCATAACGTCCAATTTCAATGAAAATTTTAATATAGAATAAGTGAAAAATTCTAAGAATTTTGGGGCTAAAATTTTATAAAAAAAACTGATTACAACTACTACTTTTTGGACCAGTTTGGAACTAGACCCAAACTAGACTAGTTGTAATCAGTCTTTTGAAAAAATTTTAGCTCCAAAATTTTTAGAATTTTTCACATATTCTATATTAAAACTTTCATTGAAATCGAATGTCATAATTTTTTTTTAGATTACAACTACTCCTTTTTGGACCAGTTTGGAACTAGACCCAAACTAGACTTGTTGTAATCAGTCTTTTGAAAAAATTTTAGCCCCAAAATTCTTAGAATTTTTCACTTATTCTATATTAAAACTTTCATTGAAATCGAACGTCATAATTTTTTTTTGGATTTTATGGGTTTTTGGTCCACAACTCTCTAAACTTCCTCTAACCAACCTAATTTTATTTTTTGGGTTACTGTCTTATAATTCTTCCATATACCACTGTGGCAAATATAAGCACTACTAAAGCACCCTTTCTCTCGTTACGCCCCTGCTTCATAGTATGTATTATCAGTTGCCAAAGAAGAAGAAGAAGCGAAATGGGGTTTATTCTACATGCACTGTAGTGACAATAGTCCTTTCAACCAACGGAAGCCAAGTTATTGTTCTAGTTTAAAGTAATTTCCAGCCATTGATGATGAAATTACAGCCACAAAATGATCGAACCAAGCGCAACAAACAGATAAATCCATGTAACGTATAAGTGCACTTTAGAGTCCCTTTACAATTCAATTGATTCCTTGCCAATAAACCCAGTTATTACCCCTTAGACGCACACTATGTAGAACAAATTTAATGGTCCTTAATTTGCTGGCCGTAATGGCTTTCCTCCAAGCTTACAAGTTTTTTTTTTTTTTTTTTTTTTTAAAACGATGATGGAAGAGGTCAAACGATAGATACCTATGCTCGCAGCATCCTGCGCACATATTCCGTTGTGATAATAAATGTATGCCTCCCATAAAAAGGAAAAAATAATCCCCGAAACATTGTTGCTTGTTGATGAAAATGTCCTGCAGTATCAGAATGATAGCCTTTAATGGCGTTATTGTTGTTGTTGCTGCTGCTGCTGCTTGTTGTTGTTGTCGATGGTGCTGGTTCCGGTGGCGGTGATGATGTTAATGTTGATTCCGCTGGTAATGGACGTAATGATGTCCATGTTCGGTATTTACTCACACTGCATTAAATAAGTGAGGACCATTTAAGATGAATGTATGTGTGTATGTATGTATGTATGTATGTTTTTGCGCCTAAAAATACACATCGTTCAGTAGGTGTGTGTTTCGATTGTTGTGAGGAAAGTGAAACAATGACAACAACGATCCGATTGGAATGGACTCACTATCGAACCGGCCAAAGTAGGACGGCTCTCATACACACGGAATATTAATGTTTTATTTAATTTAATTGTTACGTCCTTTACCATTGAAGAGGGATCAATAAATGTCGAAATGGGTTTAACGCTTTTAATTTGCTGGACTCTAGAAATGTTGCTGCTGCGGCGGCTGCCACTACGAAGCCTCGACACGAAGAGCGATGGGAAATGTGAGTCCAATCATGTGGGGTCCACTAATTTAATTGTGAGCCAACATAGTTTTTTTCGGACAAACAAACATGTAAGTGCATGGAGTGGTCGAACACCTTCTTGAACGAGTTTTCCTGTAGATAGGTGGATCCTTTGAGTACGTTACGATTCAGTTTTAATGCCGAATCGAAAAGAAATTGAACTTAATTGTTAGCCAACGCGTGACAAGCATATTGAGTTGTAGATTTTAAGAGTTAATATTCTGCTGGAAGGATGTTTGAAGGTTATTTTGTGGTGTATTATAAAATGTATTTTGGTTCATGCATGGAATTTTTGTAGGTTTTTCCATTTATTTTATTTTTTTGTTAGCGATGAACTAAATTAACTGACTATTGAATTAACCTTAATACCTTTATGGTTAGTCCTGAAACGTGCTCACATGAAAACGGAAAATAAAATTGAATACCTTTTGTAAATTACAAGCCAAAGAAAGCATGGTTAAGATGTTTTAACAGTCAGCCGATACAAAGAATTTAAAAGACTTCAAGGCATTTTAAGACCAATGGGTGGACTTATTGTTAGACGGCATGAAGATGTGAATGAAAAGATGCCAAGTGAGAAGGAAAGAAATTAGTTTTTGAATTGAATTTTATTTTTGGAATCGGAGCACGGTCTCAATCGAAGAGGGGTCATTGAACATTTAGTTTAAGAGCTATGGGTGGTAGGGATAGATATAAGATTTAACTACAAAATGAGCCTCAACGAAGTAAGTCTCCCGTCTATACACAGAGAAAAAAATCAACCAGAAAACTGGTTAAATCAAAAGGAAAAAATAAAAGGCTTCAAAAGGAATTTTAAAAATTTTTCATTTTTCTGTGAAAAAAAGATGTGTTTTTCTTTTGCCTAACCCAGTGAAATCCAATTAGGCTTTTGCTGAATATCTATGGCTTTCGTTGCGTTATGTTAAGTATGGTATAAATGTAGCTTTGTGCTTAATGTGTAATAGAAATGATCATTTTTACTTAGGTACTACCAAAAGATTTCGCTCATTTTGCCTGCCGAGTAACATCGATTAATTGGCACGAAACTGGCAATATATGAGAGTGACATATATGGTTAATATGGACTAGAATTGGCAATAATAGGTGACTTAGATGTAGGCTGGAAATATAAATCGGTGCCTAACATGATGTCATATCGCAAACGCGATGAGTTTTTGAGACTATCGTATAATTTTGATTCATGGAATTTATTTAGCATGTGGAAAGTTGTGTGACTGGTGAGTGACAGATGGTGTCTTCTTGTTTAAATGGACGATGTCCTGATAAATAAGCCTTTATTGTAGATAAGGCCGAGAACTTGGTTGAAATATATGTTTATGTATGAAAATTGATCGATTGTTAAATTATGTGATAATCGAAGAATATCGATGATGATGGTGATGTGGATTGTATTGTGATTGATGGATGATGATAGTGGTGGTGATGTGTGGTGATATGATGATGCATGGTGATGTTGATGTGATGATGTGATGATGGTGATGATGAGATGATGTATGATGGTGATGTGAGGTGGTGATGATGGTTGATGTGGTGGTATGATGGTTGATGTTGATTGATGGTGATTGTGATGGATGATGATGGGTGTTTATGAGTGATGATGGTGATGGATGATGTGTGATGGTTTGTATGGTGATGTGTGATGTATGTGATGGTGAGTATGTGATGGTGATGAGTGATTGGATGATGATGGGTGGTGAGTGATATATGGTGGTGATGTGATGATGGTGAGGTGTGAGTGATGATGATGATGGTGTTGGTTGTGGTGTATGGATGTGGATGGTGATTGTTATGGTGATGTGATAATGGTGTGATGTGATTTTGTGTGATGATGGGTGTTATGTGATGGTGTATGATGTGTATGTGATGGTGTGTGATGTGGTATGATGGATGATGGTGATGATGGTGTTAGGTGATGATGATGTGATGATAGGGTTAAATTTAATGTACCTTCCGACAGTTCTCCAGCTCTACTGAGATGACTGAGAATTTCTTCAATTCATGTCTTTATATACGCTTCCGAAATCATGAATTCAGTGAGAATTGTAGGAATTTTTTGAAAAAAAGTACCATTTCTCGGGGTAGTTTTGCATTTGGAGGGAAATAATGATTGGAAATTTGTTTTCAGGACGAATACCATCAAAGGGAACTATGAGCGTATTCGGAGGGTGCTTTTGGGGGTTCAAGCCCCCCTCGAAATGCGCGGAATTACAAAGGGGATTGAGAAAATGATCTCGGTGGATAGTTTTGTTATGCCTTAAACTTCTTCCGAAATAATTTTCTGCGTCGGTGCGTTTTGGTGCGTTTCCATGTCCCCACGAGCCCCACCATGGCTTGTTTTAAATCAGTCCTCGGACTTAACGAGCCATAGATCTAAGCAGTGATGCCAAAATTAGCGCTTTTCGCGCTAGATCTAGCGCTTTTGGAAGGCCCGCGTCGCGAAAACTTCTTTTTTAGCGCTAAGCTATTTTTGCTCGAAATCTAACGCTTTTTCGTTGCGTTCATTAAAGTTTTCAAAGTAGTTTTTCCTTCAATTTTTAACATTGTAATAGCGTAAGCCAAGTATTGCTTCCTAACACACCAGCTAAAAGATGAACCAATGATGAATCTGGCTGCTTTAATTTTGCGATAGCGTTTAGACGAGAGAAACATTGTGCGTGACTATTTTGTGATATAGAATGGCATATGGGAAAGAAAGAGATGGTTGTTCGGTGCCTTAGTCGCATCGTTTCTAATCTAAACGCAGACTTGTAAGAAGCATATTTAATCATTTGTTTTATAATAAATATTCAAAGAGAAAAAAAACATCAAAATATACTATGATCTTTTTAGGAAAACAACACGTTCCCTTCCAAAAACGTTTTCTTTTGGTTGATTTAGCGCTTTTTGAAATTAGAAATGGGGAATCATTGATTTCCGGTGCTTTTTAGCGCGTTTTGAAAATTAATCAGCGCTTTTTGCTTCTGAGGAGTTGGCAACACTGGCCTCAACCATATTTCAGGTTGAATTGACATGACAATTTTCAAAAATGAATTTAAATTTAAATTGTTGAACTAAAAAAATTTTCTAAAATACCTAAACAAGAAGAAATGTCAAAACAAATTTATTTAACGTTCAAAGCAAATGGCCACAGAGCCTTCTACTGAAAATAACCCCAAAAATAGCCATTGGATGGATTTCATCCGATTTTGTCACTCCGTTGTCGTGTGACTGCTTTCGCAATGCTTAAAAAGTTCTAAGATGTGGTATTATCTTATATCTCCTATTTTATAAAACAAATGAGAATTATACCGAACGTAAAGAAATGTAATTAAACATATTTCCTTTCAATTCAACCAAAAATGTTGTTGACTCAACCATTTTCCTGTTGAAATTTTTGTTCTGCTCGAAAATCAAAAGGACTGTGAATAACCCCTTTTTAACGCCCTTTTAAAAAAAATTCATGGTTACGTTCGCTCAGTGTACCATCGTTCAGCGATTGAGAGGAAGGCATTTCCTGTTAGACCCTTCGTATTCGGTACACCCTTGATGGAGAATATTCTAGTTACATTGTGAATTCGAATTTAACGATGCACTTTAAGAGGCTGATAATTTCTTCGAGTGATCGTTTTTCGTGATGAGAGCTTTAAGCCCCAAAGTGCTTTGGTACCATACCGTTGTTGAATATAAATTTCGTAATGGAACCTCAACCCATTCATCCAACAAAGCTATTAACGTCTATGGAGTCTCAGGAGGTGTTTATACAATCCATACTTTTATGTAATTTGAATTCCGATTTCTACACCGAAGGCGAAACTTGTTCGGCTGATTCGTGGCTAGCAATTTGTACCTTATACTAGGATAACGTAGGTTGCGAATGAAAAAGGTAGGTTATTCGTTCCGAATATGTCTACACGGTTGCCAATCGGCACGAGTACTAACGTGGGCTTAAAAAGTATTTTTAAAAGAGATTTTAAATGTATCTCAACTGAGCTTAAATCTTAACCCTTTACTGCATGGAAACATTTCTTTACAGTAAATTTTTTTTATTAACCCTTTACTGCGTGATATATAAAAAAAGTGGATTTTTTCGCAGTAAATTTTTTTTATTAACCCTTTACTGCATGATATACTAAATTAGTGGATATTAAATTTTTCACAGTAAATTGTCTTGTAAAGGGTTAAATTCTTCCTTTGTATGCTTCCAATTTTTTTTTTCTTTGCAGAAACCATACCTACATATGGGCTCGTATGTCATAAAGGGTTAATTAAAAAGAAAAGTTTAAATTAATTTCAATAAAATCTTTTGTTTTGAAAACTGAAAGCTCAATAGCTTAACATCAATCGAACGAGTTTAAAAATACACCGGACAAGTTATCCGATTCCATCTTTCCTATGGAGTTGAATGAACCCCTGAGATAACTTTTACGTTCTTGTTTCAACTGGCGTTTCTCTTGCAATCCGAAAGCATTTTCCTATGCGATGCTGTTGCTGTCAACTTCTGCAAATAACATAACTTCTTTTCCATATTCGGATGCGAGCCATAGAATTACAGTAAAACAACTTCGACTTCTGCCCCAGCCACAGCCACAGCCACAGCGACAGCTTCAGCTGCATTTGCAACTTCGGTAAGCACACCTGCTCGAGATGTTGCCTTTTGTTGTTGCTGCTGTTGTTGTTTTGTTGTTTTAGACAACGTTTCTCCGTCATTAAAGCGAGCTCGAATATGCCCACATGGCGTCGCTTTCTTGTGTCTACGCACAAAAATCATTTCACTTTTCCCGCACAATGTCGATTCAGTCTTGTTCGTTTTTGAAGCGCCTTTTCCCTTCAATGCTACCGTTGCTCGAACGCCTCGGCATGTTGTCATCCAAAGTTCTCCATCATCATCAGCATCATCGCGGAGCAAGCCATCGTTTTACTTGTTCAAACTTTCCGCTGAGCTAAGAAATTGTTTGGACACTGAGTGTCAACGGGAAAGACCACATTCAGAATGAGATTCAGCGATTTCAGCAGCTTCCATAGGCGCACACGTACGAACCGCAACATACTCTTGTATGTTGAATGAGTGTGATTGTTTGTGCGTGCGTGTGTGTGTGTGTCTGTGCTCCTCCACTTTCCTAACATCCATCCATATACCATGGTTCTTCTTCATTCTGCTTCGATGATAAACATCTCGACCAACGAAGACCAAGTGCAACATGTCTTCTTCCATATGCCATTGGTTTTTGTTGTTGTTCCTGCTGCTGCTGCTTCAGGGAAATTACTTTGCAGTTTTGATAACTGGTTCTGGAATAGCTGTAGTTAGTCTTAGAACTTCTTAAGGCGATTCCTCAACTTATTTATGCGATGTGTTGTCGTTGCTGTAATTCGTGTTGTTGGTTCGGATACTGCTGCCATTTGTGTCGAGGGCAGTGCTTAAAGTTGGTATTGAAGAGAAGACAAAGACAAAAACGAAAAAAAAAAAATTAAAAAAAAAACAGGAGGGAAAAGGAAAATTGCCAACTTGAAAATGGTAATTTGTTTGTAAATGTTTGTTTTCTTCGGCATTTATCTAAATTAAAGTTTTTGTTTTTGATTAAAGAAAGTTTGAAGTTTGAAATCCACTTGAGCAACTGTAGAGAGACTGCCTGCGTGCTGAGAGCTCTTTTGGATTATAGGGATTTTAAAAGGTAAATAAATTTAAGTAAGTTTTGCGGTGTAAGCTTTATTGGTTCAATAAATTTTCGTTGTTTCATCACTGATAAGTTTTGATTAGAATTTTCGATGAGGATTCGAACAAAAAAATTATTTCTTCGTATTTTTATGAGTGCAAATCGATTGTGTTAATAAGATTTTTTATTTGAATTTATTTGATTTTATCCTTCGAATGAGATTTTTTACCAATTATTTTACTAGATAAAGTCTTAATCTATTTCTGAGCTTTTGGTTTCGAAAGGTTTCGATATAAGCTAATTGGCCATAAGAGTAGTTTAATGTAGGAGTGGTTATTTTTCAATTAGAGTTCAACGTTAAAAAGGCTGTTTATAGGCGTTGGTTGGCAAATTAAAAGGGGAAAGTCCTAGACTAGACTAGTTGGGGACTAGTTGGAGTGTAATTGAAATTACTGCTGGTTACGTATGTCGATGTATTTTCCAAATTTACCCATCCCTAATGGGGATGGGCTGAAAATATCGATAGGAAATATGTGAGCTATTTTTCATTTCGTTAAATCGGAAGTCGATACATAAAATCTAATATCGAAGAGCGGTATTTTGGATCATCGCCTGTGTGTTTCAAGGGAGTTGACGTTTGTTTGAAGTTCAACAAAAGTTATTTATTAAAAAAAAAATCAGACCCAAAATTATCGATATATCGATATATTTTTTCGATAAATAAATATCGATAACGTGTTCAGTCGATACTATCGAAGTCAATACTTCTGCCAATATCGCGCATCCCTACTGCCTTATCGGCTTTAATTGAGTGGTCAAGTTTTTCTATTATACACGCTAGAAATCATAACGCTTTTGAGAATTGTAGGAGCTATTTGTGAACGCAATGGAATATTCAAAGAGCGTTCAATCTGATACTGAGTTTATTCGTATGCCATACTTCCGATTAAAAATATCCTTAGTAGTGAGACTACTTGCGATAAATACGCTAGACGATGTCACTTTTTTTCGCAGATTTTGCTCTTTTTAACGATCCGGCAGCACTTATTTATTTCAATCATAGGGAAACAGAAGCATTTTTGAAGAATATCATCACGCTTTTGCATGAATTGCATTGACAGGAGAATAACTATATGGGTTAGTAATAAAAAATTGTAAAAATTCAAATCATAGGTTGACGTTTGAGTGCTACCACTTTGTTTTTATTTTCAATCAGGTAGCATGAAAAAGGTTTTTTAATCTTGTTTCTCGATTGTCGTATAAACGGTGACCAGTGGCGGATTTACCCAAAAGCCAACATACGCAGCTACCTACGGCCGCAAATTTTCTAAATCCGCCCCTGACGGGGACTTCACTGCTCGAGATTAACTTTTAATTGCGCCTAGCTGCCTCATAAGCGTGGCATGACTACTGTCATGACTAGGCAATAGAGGTTTGTTAACCGAAGAATACAGGTGTCTAAATTTACCATAACATTCGCAGCTAGTGCGTATAACTTTCAAGGCCAAAGTTGTTCTTAACAAGGGGAAATTTCCCCTCAAAAAAAAAAGGAGGAAGGGGAAAGAAAAACAAGCTTACGCGATGCAAAGGAGCAGATTAAACTTTAAATGATTTCGAATAAATCGCAATAAATTGTCGAACTTTCACGAAGTTTCACGAAGAAATGCCAGTAGATTTTCCTCGAATGCTCTTTCTTCAATTATCGTTTCTTCAATGGGTCTTAAAACAAAATTGCTTAACTTGGACCGACCCTCGTTAGAGTTCTCAAACTGAGAAAATTTTGTTATTTTCACGATGATTAAAATTGAAGATGCCGTCCATGAGTAAACATTCCAAGGAAATTGCTGACACTTGAACAAAACAAAAAGTTCTGCGTTCTCATCGAAAAAATGGCAAATGGAGTTTTCGAGTTTCGCAAAAAAAAAAAAAAAAAAAAGAGATGAAAACAAAAATGGATTCTGTTTGAACTTTTAAAGGCTTTGCAATCGCGTAACCGTGAGTCGGATGGAATTTTTTTTTTCAACAACGAAATTGTTCAAAAAGTTGGATTTGTTGCTGTTCTTGTTGTTGCTGATGCTGCAACAGTTAACATCGAAAGTGCAACGTTGAATTGTTGCTGTCATTTTTTCTCTCGTTTTATATTTAACAGTTTCCATTGTTGTTCTTGTTGTTGTTGTTGCACTTTTGACAATTTCATTGTGATTGCTGCCAATGTAAAAATAACAATTTCCGCCAGAACCAATCGTGCGTGTCACGGCGCGTCGCATCGCCTCCCATCGCGTCGATTCGATTCGTTGTTGCATTCGTAGCAACGTGAACTGCAACAGTTCTTTTAGACGTCAATGGCACCCAGTAACTACCTCGTCGTACCTAGCCTCGGCTTCCATTTCACCATGACCTCTTCAAACCGTTATCACTTAAGCTGACATACCCGTAAATAATCAAGTAAAAAGCATAAATCAATGCGAATTGTTTCCATTTTTCTACTCGACACGCTCTCTGTTGAGGGTATATTGCGTTTGTGTTGTTGTGTGTAGCACCCAGAATCATTCGAGAAAGATCATACAAAATAAATATAGAAATGATCAGTGTCACCAGGTGGTTCGAATTAGACATGTCCGTCTGTTTTTGTACAGTTTTCTTATCGAAGGTGTTGAGCTACCCAGTAGTCAGCGGAGCCACCACAACACTAGCGATTTCACTAGTCACTGGGTGTCGGCTCGGCCCTTTCCTATCCAAGACGCTGGCGAATTTAACATTACGATCTCATTGCCGGGGACAGGTCGTCCTTTTATGCGCCACCTTTAACCAGTCATTTCGCTAGCGAAAAGGGGCAGGAAAATGGCCTAGCACCAGCGACTGAGAAAAAAGAAAAATTTCATTTTTTGTTTTGACTTTTTTTAAATTTATTTATATTATTAATTATTAATATTTTTTTGTTTATCTATTTTTTCTTTTAAATCTTTTTTATCTTACTTCTCTTAAAATTTTCTCGCCTCCACCGATCCTCGAACCGCTGACCACCAGATCGCTGGGCGAACGCCTTAACCATTACGCTAAACGAACGAATTTAATTTCTTGGTCAAAATGCTCACTTGAGTTTAGCGTTGCTCAGATTTTGGGAAACGTATTTAACGAATTTTTTCACTCCAAAAATTGTTTACTTGAAAATGAACCATTAAAAAAAAAAATAATAATAAAACCTTAAAAATTTAGGGGAAAATGTTTGTCTTCCAAAATAACTGAACTATGAACAAAAAAAAAAACTCTAATTTATAAAAAAAGTAAAAAATTTAGGAAAAATTCTCGCCGCCCGCAGGGATAGAACCCCGAACCTCCCGGCTGTCGAGTCATAGTTGAACCACTGAGCTATCGAACGCTTGACGAGCAAATGATCAGAATGCGAGGTAAAAGCAGACAACAGCAAAAACAATCATACGCAGCGAATAGGGAAATGTGAGCTGAGGCCTATCTACTCTTTCAGGTTCATGTGGTAGGTGAAATGGCTAGTCATCAAGGACTGGCACTTTGGCATGTCACAAATATCGGGGGCGACCTACTGACTACTGGGTATCTTGACGAAATCTGGTATGCGTGTTTGCGGGGACATGAGTAAGATGAAGGTCGAGAATGGATCCTATCGGTCCATTTTTAAAGGTACCTCCAATACTAGGGTCTGTGACAAAACTCCCAAAAACCGCCTCAAAATCGGAGTTCCTCAAAATATTTCATCTAAATTTTGAGTTTATATTTAAGACTCCGAATAAATTTTCTAGGATTGGAAAAGTGGGCTTGGAAAAAGCTCAGTCTTCTTAAAGGAATTGAATGAAATTCGGAATATTAGGCTCTTAATGGCCTTTAAAAACTCCAGAATACCTTGTCTTAATTGTAGTAGTAGTCTTGGGGCCTGTTTAAAGAAATGTTCCAACATATGTACATGTCTGTGTCGGGTATTGCATGTCAGGCTCTACTTGTTTTTCTTTTTCTGTTCTGATGAAAATTCCCGCACTTTTCTGTCGCAGTGTAGCGCAAAATTAAAAAGTGTCGCTGCTTCTGCCTGCCCGCCTATCGTTGACAATTGCCTCCGATAAATTATTGGCATCATTTTTGTTATCTGCTTGGCTTGTTTTTTCCTCACATTTTGTCCGATTTTGTCATTGTACTTTCACATTGTCGAATCGCATTCGATTCTGGAAATATTTTCTCAATTTCTGAAATTCATTGAATCGCTTCGGTTTTCACAGCGAGAGAGATTTAATGAATTTGATTAAAGTTTTAAATATTCTACAATTTATATTCAGCCAGGTTAAATATTTTTCCCGCACGCAAAAAAATGATTCTTAATCATTGTAATTGTTTTTGGTTTTGTAATATCTTTTGTTCTGTGTTGCATATGAGCCACAGTTCTCAGTCAACGTGCCGCGATCCGTAATGACAACGTTCATTTCTGCATTCATTCAGCGCAAAAAATTGCATCGGTTCTTTGAGAGCTTGTTGCATTAAGACGTGACCCAGTGGACGGGAATTGCGCAACGAACCGAAACGAAAGTCAATGGAAAGGCTCAGATATTTTTCTTCTTTTTGTGTTTTTTGTTTTTGGTTTTCGTTTGCATATAAAGTGAGTATTAAGCACAGTGGTCGGAAGTGCTATGCATATGGAGGAACATGAAAATAAAAATACCGGAAAAGATCTCATGAAAAAATCATAGCTGGCTTAAGTGTCTGTGAAATTCTTACTGTAATTTTTTTTTTTTTTTTTGTGAATTCCGGATTAGTATTGATTTCAAGAAGTATACTCTTCCTATTCATAAGTTTTTTTCTGTGTCCATTATGCTCGTTTTTGAGATTTTTGACTGTTGTGAGTCCATTTGTTGAGATTCTAGCGACATATAGGGCATTCTTCTGTTGGCCTTTTGAGGTTTTATTCTTGTAAGAATTATAAAGTCTTGAATCAATTCAATGAGAGTGAAGGGAACTTGATACTTAGAAAAATCGATATTTTTTAAACATCGATACGAAATTTATAAGTGATATTTTTCATTTCGATATATCGCAAATCGATATTTAAAATCCAATATCGAAGAACGATATTTTTGAACCATCGCCAGTGTATTTTGGGGAATGAGACGTTTATTTTAAGTTCAAAAAACGTATTTTGTTCAATAAAACAATCGATTTATTTTTGCGATCAACAAATATCGATAATGCTTTTAGTCGATATTACTGAAGTCGATGCCAAAATCGCCCATCCCTAATTGAGATATGGATTATCTAGTACTTAGAACTTCTAAGATTTATAAACAGCTTATTTGTTCAATTTCATAAACCTAATGAGAATTATACACTTGGATAATTCAATTGTGATGGTCACGCCCGTCACTTTTACATTTTTTTTATTTTTATTTTAGAAAAATAAGTTTTTCAGTGAAACAATAGGGATGTGATTTTCAAGGATATCAAATGTATAAAACGTTCGATAACAGTTCTTCGCCACTGAAAGAACTTGATTACTGACCAGCAAGCCTACGAAAAGACTGTGATGAGTGTGACTTGTAGGGTCCGTTTGAAATTCCATGTCATGCCCACTTGCTTTTTTTTGATTGATTTCCAGAAAAAAGTAAACTTTTTGCCACGTCCGAACATATCCAATTGCCTTTCTGATCGGCATAAAATTTTCATAAGTATAAAAATCCGGAAGAGCTGCACGATAATAGTTAAAAACAAAATTACCATTTTCCACATTCTTCAATTCGGGACTTAAAATTGATAAAGTAACTGTCACATCCGTTTGGAAATACCCATATGTACATATCTCTCAAGTCCTTCACGAGCAAGCTTCACAAAATTTAAAGCCTTAAAATATTTTGCATATAATTTTCGAATATATATATCTTTTTAAGACGTCACCCAAACTATTCCCTCCACTGTTTGAGCCAAGAGAGAGAGAGAGAGAGAGAGAGAGATAATTTTTCTTATTTATGGAATCGCTTAATAATTACGTGCGGAAATATTCCTTGAAGATGGCAATTGTTATAAGTTACATCGCCCTCTGGTCACGGCAATAATGAGGCGTTTTGTTGCATTTTTCTTCCTTTTGTGGCCCCTTTTGTTAAAACAAAATTATGGTAATTTCGATTAGTCATGGGAGGGCAAGTGTCACCTGTGAGAACAATGCCATGCAACAGCTGCTGTGAGACATCATAAATTCTTTTGTTTTTTTTTTTTGCCAAACGTCTCTTAAGGTTTCAAATCAGCAATTCAATCAACTCAATCTCCATACGAAGGGGGAAAAAAATATTTTGGCATCCATAAGATTCCCTTCATGTTCCTTTCTCTTTTGCATCGAAGAAAAAATAATAATAATATTGGAAAAAAAGTTCCCAAATAAAAAAAAAAAAATTGTATATGTTACTGGAAGCTTGATATAGGTCGCGTTAGGCATACCACAAAAACAGGAAAGCATGCTTCGATAGCCACTGGAATCAACTTTCAAGCTTCATTAAAATGTTTTTTTTTTTTTTTTTCGGAGTCGGTATTTTCGATAATTTTTTTTTTTTCTTCTCCATAAATATATTTACACTAACATTCAAAGATACATACAAACATTAAACCAGTTTGAAGCGAAAATTCTTTACTTCAAGTTGCTGGCCAACTTTGCTGTCAACTGACTGTAAAGTGAATGTTAAGTTGATGTCCATAACAGAAAACTCTCTTATACAGAATTTCTGCTAATTTACGGCGAACGACAACAGAAAAGAAGTGTCTTTTGTTGTTGGGTTTTTGGTTTTTGCTTTCATCAGTCAATTGACTTACAAATCAAGATTTTTCTCGGGCAGTTTTTTCTTCTTGTTTTTTTTTTTGTTTTGATGAAACACGACAACACAAAAGTAAAGTAGCTCGCTTCAGCGCACCAAATGAAGACAAGGATAACGTCTGTAAGTCCCTTAGGCTAACGAACGTACATACATACACATACGATTGCAAGAATGAATGTGAGAATACCAGTAGGAAATTTCTTAATGGAAATTTATTTATTAAAATTAGAAACGATATTTCATTGAATAATTCCATTCATGACAGTTCTCATGACGTTTTATCTGTAAAAATTATACTTAGCCGATGATCTACTATTGATTTTTTTTATATCATAAAGTCAAAGCTTGGTATCCAATAGATAAAATATTCAACACATGTCAACATATAGACCCAGTTTCAATAAACTAAGCTTCCCAGCGGGAAATGTCCCGCGGACATCCCCGATGATGTCCTAGTGACTTCGGAGCCGGAATGCATGCTATTTCCGGTGACACTTTGTATGACATTTACACAGGAGCTGACAGGGACTTCAGCGGTGACATTATCACCGGAAGATAAGAAAATGTCACTGGTCATGCTAGGGGATGCGATGGCGAAAAAAGCATTTGAGAGCAGCACATTGCTCTTTTTCTCTCTAAATGTCAATTTTATAGAAACCAGTTGGATGATAATCCTCTTCTTTGCCCTCTCTTTGAATGTTTCGAAAATTTTTAAAAATCTATTTTTAACAATTTTTGTTCGCCTCTGCCAGGGATCGAACCCGCGATCTTCGGATTCTGAGTCGAGCACTCATCATCTACGCCACTTCACGCTAACGTTCAACTGACCTTATTTAAATTTCAGTAGCCAATGAGAGTCAAGCACATGAACAGCATCCCTCCACGATGACATGTCTCCAAGATGTCATGCATGACAATGTCACCTATATGTCATCGATGACATCATTGGTGACTTTGTCATGCAGGAGATAATTTTCCGCCGAGTTTTGATTGAAACTCGTTCCATATGTCTGTATAGATTGAATATTTGCAGGAATTCCTGGCGATATTGGAAACCAGGCATGAATCGTTTCATTTCCTGTTAGGGGCGTAGCTAGTTGTATGAATTCATTTTGTTTTTTTTTTTTTTTTGGTACTGGGTGGAATTGTGGGTGTATCAAGAAGTGCCTGCACTAAAAATGAAATAAAATAAAATGAAATGAATTGAAGTTAAGTCGATACGATGAAGCCCATGGAAAATTGTTTGTCTAGGCCGGAGTTGCGTGCGTGCGGATGCGATTGGATGGACGAATGTGTGAAAGATCGTATTTGGCAGGGTTTCGTTTGGTAACTCGTTTGTATATAAATACATACGTACATACATATATCTTTTCCATTTCCGTAATAGCTGAAGTTTCGAATATTTTATTGTATTCTTGTTATATTCGCAGACAAATTTTCATGCAAAAACATTCGTTCGAAGGATATTTTTGGGTTGTTGAAAGAACAATTGCCTGACATAAATATAAGTATATACAGATACATATATATGTATATAATATTCACTAACTGGCACATAATTTAATATATGTATATAAATCGATATTTTCCCTTTTTATGGTACCCATAGCATGGGTTCTATTGTATTCAATTCCGTATGGATATTTCCTACGCATAAATTGTTATTTTCTCATGCATTGTCTCTAGATGGTGGTGGTACTTCGTCTATTGTGTTTTGTATGACTTGAACTTTTCCTTTTGCATATCCTTTTTTGTTCGATGGACTATTTTGCATATCTACAATTTATGCTTTGTCAGTTATCGTTTTTTTTTTTTTTTTTGATAACAAAGATGGGCACTTCTGGCACATTCGAATGATGTAAACAATTTCAGTTTTATTGAATTAAAAGCATTCAGTTGAAGTTCTGCCAAATCGCAAATTGGACGAATTTGCTGAAAAGTCAAGCGTTTTAAATTAGTTTAGGATCTTCATTTGATACATGACAGACAAGGAGCAAAACTGATTTGAAGTGTCAGTCTTTTGAGTTATGATTTTTGACATGCCAGAGAGAGATTTTAACTCTTCAAAAATACTGAGTTTTATTCAAATTAGCTGACAAGGAGTCTTACAATTCGGTTTCTTCTTTTTAACAGAAATGTTACTTTATTTTGGGGATGGAAGAAATTTTCCGTAAATGTTGAATTTTTGACGGTAGTTCCTTAAAGTGCTATTCCCTATATTCGGTTTTGCTAAATTTGCTGCAGGTTCTTTTTAAATCGATCTCGAAAAGTGTGGCCGAGAATTAAGCTGCGCACTTACATACACATGTTATGGCTATGTATCTCGTAAACCGTTTAATATTTTATTTTCCTGCCTAAAACAAAGTTCCAGCCTTAGACTTGGAGAAAATAACTGCAGTAATAACTGACCGAAAAAAGCTCTACGTGGCAGCTACAAATAGCATCAATCTCAGTAATGTAATCATTTTTTTTTTTTTTTTCACTTTGTAACATTTCTGACCCCTAGCTCTCAAGTCGGTATGGTTTTTTGGACCCAAATTGATAAAAACATAACCAAACAACTTCTTGGAGTACATAACGTGCATCCGAGTGCTCGTTGACAGCGTTTGGTTGAACATTTTTCATACAAAATGAGAAGAAAAAAATAAAATTTACATACCCTTTTAAATATGCTCGAAATTTTTTACACGTGAGATAATTATCTTAATCATTAAGGCTGAAATCCACTGTCGATTTTTTTTTTTACGTAGAGAAAAGACTGTAGAGTGCTTAGAATCCAATTTTGCTGTGTACACTGAAGCAGACCTGGGGGTAGTGAACTAAATTTTCAGCCCCACTAGTTCTTTAATGAGTGAAACTTTAAAATATTCGGTTCCACTAATTCGTAGTGAATTTGAATTCTCTTCCACTATTTTCAGTAGTAAAATAGTGAATGTAAGAAAATTTACACTAAATTCTCTGTAGTGGAAGTGAAAATGTTTCTGACTTAAGCTTTTACTGTGGCTGTTTTTATTTTTTCCAAATCAAATTTTGTTGTTGAAAAATTAGTGGATAACAAAATATCTCCACTAAATAAGAAAAAAATGTATTTTGAATATATTAAACACACATTCAATCACGAGTTTGAAAAAGAATAAAACTGGCAATGGGCATGCCAGAATACACTGGCACTATGACAATCATTCACACATGGCTGGCAGGAAATGTTGAATATTCGATGTGCTGCTGGTGTTTCTGCTGGCACCTTTAAATGATTTGCAGATAGATTGTATTTTATAATATTTATTCAAAGTACAAAATTAATTCAAATTATTAGCCTTCATTAAAACTAATCTTTCAAAATTTTAATCGCTCAAACTTTTTCTGCGAGGAGCGTCCACCATCCCGGCAAAAGAAAATAAGCGTTCCACAGGGGCAGAAGACGGCAGCGGGGTATTGTATTTGTGGAATGCATCTTTAATAATGGGATAACTTCGGAGGGAGTTCAGAGACGTAGATTTATCCATTAAATATGTCTCGAGCTGGTTTCGGCGCTCATTCTGTTGGGTGTTATTGCAAGAACCTAGCAGAAATGATATAATGTAGATATGTAAATTATTTCTTAAAAGAGCTCACTTTTTGTCTCTCCAAAATCCAGAAAAATATTTTCTTTATTTGTTTTTGGTTTAATCGATGTTTCCTTGTTAACTGATACATGTGTTGCATTCTTAAGGAACCAATCTTTTACAACACTATCATCCGAGTCGAAAGCAAACATTTTATTTTTTTAAAACTTCTTGTGTTTATTTGAAAATTAAAATGAATAAAGATACAAAATTCAAAACTTACTGAAAATAATTTAGTGGAACAGTTTGATTTTCCACTAGTTATTTAAATTTTGAGTGGAAAAGAATGTTTAAGCACTAATTTTATTTTAGTGGAAATTTTTCAACTTCACTACCACTAGGCTTGTAGTTGAAGTTTTGTTTCACTACCACTAAAAATAATAGTGGAACTGACACGTCGGGTTTCTTGCACTCAAATTTTTTTTATTAAAACCCACTAGCTCCACTACCACTAGATTGGGATTTAGTTAAAAATGTGAATCACTAAAAATTTAGTGCACTACCCCCAGGTCTGCACTGAAGACTATCTCTGAAATTTTACAGCTCTACGTAGATTTGCCGTCGACATATAAAAAATAGAGCTCTACTTTATGGAACACGACATTATGCACTGCAAAATAAGTTTTATCTATTGTAGGAGTCATAGAGAAAACAATCTTCTGCAGTGTAAATATATGTATGTATAGTCGTGGAGCACATAGTAGAGGTCTATTCTTTATACGTCGAGCCAATCAGACTTGTCAACGTGGAGGGAAAATAAATTGAAGGTTCAAATATTGCTGCTCATTTTTTTTGTCGCACATTTTCAAACGCTTAAAACAGCCAGAAGAAAAATTCTTCCGCTGGCCATCAACCTTAGTGCTTTCCGTATTAGATTTCCATTTCTTAATTTCGTTTTACAGAATTTTTTCTCTCTCACAGACGACAATATCCTTTAATACAGACCACCCTTAATCATCCTGCTGATTTAGTAGGTTTTTGCTTTTTTTTTTTTGCTTGAAGACTCTCCAAATATTGACGCTATTCATCATAGTAAAAGCTATTTACAAATCAATATTCCTCTTGGTACTTATGTATACCGACTTGAATTGAAATGGATACTCCAATTTACAGTAATGAGCCACAACCTTCTGCAAGATCCATTACCTCAATATAAAAAGCAGTTCGATGTTTTCTTCTCAACAAAAGAAGAAGAAAAAAGAGAAGAAATAAAAGAATGAAGAATAAATAAATAAATAAAAGGCATGAAATTCCGCCTCACTGAGTCTGCGGTGACGCATTTCAATTGGCAAAAAATTGCCAATAAAATAGTAGCACGCAAAAAAAAAAAAAAAACGAAGTTCTCTGATTGATATATGAGAAGAAAAACAAAACAAAAAGAAAAAAAAAAAAAAAAACAAAACAGAACAGGTGGGCTCTCGTCTAAATTGGAGACACTATTAAAAAGTTTCTGGCGAAATGAAATTTCATACCATGACGAGATCCTTTTGGTTAGAGAGCACGCACATGACTTCTGACCGCAATTTCCTACATTCCTTAATATTTGTTTGTTTGTGTGTGTGTGTGTGTGTTAATGTATACGTCAGTGTCCTTTTATCCCCCCTTTTTTTTTTGTGTACAAAAAATAAACCACAAAAACTTTCGAAATAAACTTGTTATGAGAGTTGATTTTTCTTTTGCCAAATAATTGTCTTGTTAGCAATATTGACATGGTAACGTACTCAAGTCTTTGGTTTAGGTTTCGAAAATCTTACAGATGTCATAGGAAAAATAGATTTCAAAACCGCAAATTAAACAGAAACATTTTATGGTCAAAGGGAGTCTATTTTGCCAGACAACCACTGAGGTCGCTTGTGTTCTGTCGATGTTGTCGGTCCAAATGAAAAAGTGAAACTACGAAGGGAAAGTGAAAATAGTCTGAAAATTTCCGCATGAAATTTTAGGTGCATTTCTTTGTTGTCTAAGATTAGAGTCCACTGAAAAAAGATTGCCTCATTATAAGAGTGTCTGGTGGAGCAACGAATTTTCATGTCATGATTAACATTGTTTCTCACAATGACCGAAGTCGTCAGCATGTGTGCGCCGACACGTTACTGAATTCAGCCACTCAAATCGCTGAATCGCATCCGTCATTGTGAGACGCATATACCTACATCTATTTCACTAATAAACATATAGGATTGCTTGACTGAATTCAGTACGGTGTGGGGTTCGCCTAAAAGAAAGCTAGAAATTAAACCAAGCGCCTTGAGCTGTAATCTCGAGTACCAGGGAATGTAAGCTGATCAGCATCCTTCGTCGTTGCAAGGCTGTTTTAGAGGATATATCCCCTTAATCTCTCATAAAAGCGTAGATAGTGTAAATAGGCTTAATTTTGATTGTGCTTAGATTTTTCTGTTGAATTCGGGTCACCATATTGATGCATATCAGTCACAAGTATACCCTAAAAGCATGCAACATTTTTTTCATTTTTTGATTTTTAAGGATGTTGCACCTAGGTGACCGTATTGATACTTAATATAGTGAATCTTCTCAAAAAAGTCTATTTCAGGCATTTCTGTAAGATTGTCTCACTTTTGGAGCAACAAAAACTCGTCATGGAAAAAATAAATCCTTTCACGGGAGCATGAAATCGCTTGAAACATAATTAAATAATTTTTTTTTTGTGAAATTTTCTTGGGCTATCGAATCATCAATCTATGATTATTAATATTTGAGAAATATTTTTTAAAAATTGCTCCTAACAAACACATTTATCAGGAATAATCATAGATGATAGGGAGTCAAATTAAATGCCATGAATTTATTTAAACAGCAAAGTAACTTTATTTTCGAAACTGGCTTTGGGGGACAAATCAAATCACTGGTCTTATAGCTACTGCCATGACTTTTAAATTAAACTAAGTATTAAATTTGAAGAATCCATTCGAAAAATCTATCCCGAAAATGTCAAGACGACTTAAGAATTTAACATTCGAAAGCAGATTTTTTTTTTTTTAAAGAGAATTAACATAATCAGCAAAAAAAAAGAGCTTAACACCTGAGCACTCGAACAGCTTTGAGGCAAAGTGACGACGTCTTTCTATCATCCAACATTAATGTTCGCACGCTATTCTATCAATCTCATTTCTATTCAGAGTACTTTGAAAAAAACATTAAAGCATTTTACATCGTAGCAATGAAGGACGTTAATACTAATGTACGGAAAACTCCCTGCACGTATTTTTATAGCCAAACCCAATAAAGTTTAACTTAAACCAAGTTCGACAACCGAAAACGTGTCTACGTCAGAAAACGCGGCGACATGCTTACGGCAAAACCGATGTTGATGACATTTTCAACAAAACAACCATTCGAAGAGAGAGATACGTCTTTTATGTAGTGCCAGCTATAAAGGGCAGTTCTGAATGTTTGAGGATTCTGTCGTGATCACCATCAGCAGTCTTGTAGCAAGACGAGGCTGAGTTGCGACGAAGATAAATTCTGAACACCTCAATGCGGTTAGGGAAAAGTTAGACTAAGAACTTGAGCTGTAGTCCAAAAATTAGCTGACTAGGGCCTTGTTTTTTCGATCTGCGGCATATAAGTAGATTCTCTGAGGCATCTCTGAGGTTGAAGCGGACGGTACTTCATTCAAAGTTTAAGAGAGCTTTTATGATAAGTGCTCGTATCGATCGTAGCAGAAATTGCATTTTATTTTAAGTTGGTCTTTAAGCCTGCAGTGGAAAAATGATCGATGAAACTTGAATTTTCCGTATGACCCTCGCATGTGGAATTGCAAATCGAAGCCTGATTTCGACGTACTGTCATTCAACTGAGTTACAAAGCTATGATGTCTCGTTTCGATCATTGTCAAATCTGCCTGTTAGTTTATAAGTCTAGGATCTTTACACCTGAGTGCACACATCCAGATGCTCTCTCTTCTCTCTCCCTCTATCTCTATTCTCCCTCTTTCTCCCTCTATCATCCCTTCTTTCTCCTCTCTCTCCCTCTTCTCACCTACTCTCTCTCTTTCTCTTCCTCTCTTCTCCTCTCCCTCTTTCTCTCTCATCCTCTCTCTTCTCCTCTCTCTCCCTCTCTCTCCTTCTTCTCTCCCTCCTCTCTCCCACTCTCTCTCCTCTCTATCTCCTCTCTCCCTCTTTCCCTCTCTCCTCTTTCTCATCTCCTATCTACCTCTCTCCTCTTTCTCCCTCTCTCTCTCTCTCTCCTCCCTCTCTCTCTCTCTTTCTCCCTCTTCTCTCTCTCTTCTCTCCTCTCTTCTCTCCCTCTCTCTCTCTTCCTCTCTCTCTCTCTCTCTCCTCTCTCTCTCCTCTCTCTCTCTCTCTCTCTCTCCATCTCTCTCTCTCTTCTCTCTCTCTCTCTCTCTTCTCTCTCTCCATCTCTCTCCCTCTCTATCTATCTATCTATCTATCTATCTATGTATCTATCTATCTATCTGTGTGTGCGACTGAGAGCTGATGGAAGTGCAAACATTGCCGTTCGATTTTGTTTTATATTCAAATCATATTGTGTTGAATGCTTAAATTTAAAGTGAATGCTGAAATGGAAAAAAGAAAAGAGACGAAAATGCCAATGAAGAAACCAAATGGAATCAAGTTGAAAAATTCCAATCATGCAGAAATACTCAACTTTCCCCCCCGATTGCAATAAAACAAAGCGGTACACTCAGGAAAAGAGCTCAAATAATTTTTTAAACTCGAAACGAAATACACTAAAATTAAAAGCGAAAAAAGTGTGATATAAAAAATAATAGAAGGTGCCTAAGTGGCAATAAAAGTGTCTATAGAAAACTTTCCAAGTTTTAATGTTATTCACGATAAAGATGTTCTCAAAAAGGTATTTCATCGACTTGATGTATAGCAGGACAATTTATTATGCATACATGAACTCCTCAACACTTTACAAAGGCAGAGGTTATGTCATATGTCATAAATATGAAGGAAAACTTTATAAATTCTGTACGCTTGACTGTTGTTCTCGACGACCATTCGTCTGGAGCAGCAGCTGCTGCGGTGACATTTAGTCGGAATTAACAGGTTCCAAAAATACACTAACTCACCAGCTCACCAGCTTTGCGTGTGTGTGTGTGTGTGTGTGTGTTTTTAACTTGCTCAACTGCTCGATTGTAACAAATTTCCTTAACGACCTAAAATCGTTGCCGACTTTTAGGGCAACTGTCTTACAAAGTCGCCAATAGCTGTAATGGCCCAACATGGAAAGTCTTCCTGCGTTCCCCGTCTCCCGTCCCTTGTCCTCGTCCACCTGCAGTCTCACATGCGTAAGTATTGCGATAAACGAAAAGTTTCTCTTTGAAAAATGTCTTAAATATTTTGTTGCTATTCTTGTTGTTGCCGCTGCTGCTGTTGCTGTTGCTGCTGGAAATTTATTGAGTAATTTGTTTGATGGCAAAAAGTTTAAATATAAATTTTTCACCGCTCAGGTTCTTCAGTTCTCTTCGTTTCATGTTGGTTTCCTTTTCTCATTTGGGGTTTTTCATTTTCATTTTGGGGCCAGTCGAAAGCCGAAGCCGAAACAAACTCTCAAAGTTGTACAACGTAATTTATGTTGATAAGGTTTTCAAAGTGAAATTATGTCTTTTTAAAAGGAGCTTAAGTAAAATTGGTACTTTAGCCGAAAATTCCGGAAATTCTCAAAATTCAGTCTCTTTTGAAGCAATTTTCAGCGGTAAAAGAATGTAAAAAAATTTTATTTTGTATTTTCTTTTTTAATTTGCAAAAGACAGAAATCACACTCAAATTTATTCATTGAGTTCATGTAGAAAATCCTCGCATTCTATCAAAGTGAAAAAAAAAAATTTCATTTTAAACTTCTTTACGGCACGGCACGGTGACATTCGAAACGGAACCGTAAACGCATTCATGCAAAATAATGCCGAACGTTGCTTTCTACCAATGAGAATGACGCAATAGTAGCAATAACAACAATAAAAACAATAAGAACAATATGACCATTACCAACAACAATAGAAACAAAAATCAATCGAGCGACTGCAGCATTCAAGGATTTATGGTCGCTGGAAGGGATGGATGGGGAAGTATTTTTACAGTAAATTTCAGTATAATGGAAGTATAAAATTTATACTATATATATATTTATACTATAAATCAACAATGGAACGAACGTTGAAAGTAAAATTGAAAATAGTGCAAAAGTATTGAATACCTCCAAACATATAAATGAATTCTAATTAAATTCACAGCTTTCACTTTTTGCAGAGAACGGAGAAAAACATTGTTTTTACTCGTCGTATTGTGTTTTTTTTTTATACCCGAGAGTATACTTGTGTTTGTGCGTAAGCTTTTAATACCCAGAATCAATCGAGATGGACTAAAAAAATGCTGATTGATAAATAGAGACAGAGAGAAGAGAAGAGAAGAAGAGAGAAAGAGAGAGAAAGAGAGAGGAGAAAGAAGAGAAAGAAGGAGAAAAGAGAAGAAGAGAGAGAAAGGAGAAAGAGAGAAAGAGAGAAAGAGAGAAAGAGAGGAAAGAGAGAAAGAGAGAAAGAGAAGAAAGAGAGAAGAGAAAGAAAGAGAGAAGAGAGAAGAGAAAAGAGAAGGAGAAGAGAGAAGAGAGAGAGAGAGAAAGAAGAGAGAGAAAAGAGAGAGAAGAGAGGAAAGAGAGAAGAAAGAGAGAGAAGAGAGAAGAAGGAGAAAGAGAGAAAGAGAGAAAGAGAGAAAGAGAGGAAGAGAGAGAAAGAGAGAGAAAGAGAGAAAGAGAGAAAGAGAGAAAGAGAGAAAGAGAGAAAGAGAGAAGAGAGAAAGGAGAGAAGGAGAGAAGGAGAGAAGGAGAGAAGAGAGAGAAGAGAGAAAGAGAGAAAGAGAAGGAGAGAAGAGAGAAAGAGAGAAAGGAGAGAAGAGAGAGAAAGGAGAAAGAGAAGAGAAGAAAGAAAGAGAAAGAGAGAGAAAGAGAGAAAGAGGAGAAAGAGAGAAGGAGAAAGAGAAGAGAAGAAAGAGAAAGAGAGAAAGAGAGAAAGAGAGAAAGAGAGAAAGAGAAAGAGAGAAAGAGAGAAAGAGAGAAAGAGAGAAAGAGAGAAAGAGAGAAAGAGAGAAAGAGAGAAAGAGAGAAAGAGAGAAGGAGAGAAGGAGAGAAGGAGAGAAGGAGAGAAGGAGAGAAGGAGAGAAGGAGAGAAGGAGAGAAGGAGAGAAGGAGAGAAAGGAGAGAAGGAGAGAAGAGAGAAGAGAGGGAAAGAGAAAGAGAGAGAAAGAGAGAAAGAGAGAAAGAGAGAAAGATTGATAAGTGCGTAAAAGTTCATTGTTTGGATTTTCTCCTTGATGTAAAATTTATATTAGAATGACATTATTGAAAGGCTCCAAAAGGCGTCTTAGTTCGATACTAGCTTCTACTTCGAACTCTTTATTATATCGATGCTTTGAGTGTACAACAATTGATAATCCATTCAATCTTCCTTTTAAGTGGACATTTTCCATTGTGTTTTGGGCTATGGATATTCCATATCCGTTGGCTATTCCCTTATCCATGAATGCCCTTCAAAAGGTCAATTTCTTTCGCTTGAATCACGACCTTTTTACAGCTTAGAATGAGATTGAAGAACTTTTGTATTGGAAGTGAAGTGTAGATACTGTGAAAACTTTCTTTTCAAACAGAATGTTGAGAACAGCTTTGCGCACGAACCATCATTCAATGCTTAAAATAGAGCAAATATGTTATTCGAAGAGAGCTGTGCTTTAGCGTAAATCTATAAATAACGTTAAGATTTTGAAATTTTTGAATTTCATTTATTTCTTTGGAAAAAAAAAACAAACAAACAACTTTCAAAGCTCGGGTAATGGAGAATAATAAACAACATTCCCCAATTTAACTCTCGAATGTTTACAGAAACTTTTCCAATTAGGGATTTTTTTTTTTTTTTGATTTCTTCGCTTTTTTCGACATACATATGTACGCAAATGAATTTGTGCTGGTGTCGTTTCTTCTTCGGGAAAATTTGAAACAGTTGAAACCATCACTGAGATTTTTTATTTATATTTTTATAAAACCATATACAGTGTGCTCTCTCTTTGCGGACACTCCTTTCAAGCGAACAGCTCTGTTAAGCGGACATATTTTTCAGTCCGGCAGGTGTCCGCTTAAGAGAGAGTATACTGTATATATGTATAAATTAACATATCAAATACTTAGAGAAAAAATTTTCCAAAACAATTTTCAATTGAGTCACGATCAAGTTTGCGTCGACACTTAAGACTTTGTGTAAATATTTTAATAAATCGAAATTACAAAACAAAAAACTCAAAAGTAATTTCAACGCACTTGCATCACGTTGAGTTAAACTTTTTGCAATAACTTCTCTACGGGAAACTCAAAACTTTAAGTCAAAATCAACAGAATTTGTGTATTTGTGCTTGCTGACTGACAGTGGCAGCAGCGTCGACGGAAGTAAAGGGAGAATCCTAGTTGCACGTGAAAGTTTTATATTTTTATTTTATTTTATTTATTTGTTTTTTTTTTTTAACTTTCTGACGGCTTACAGGATGAATTGAGGATGGGCAGGGAAAGATATATATATCGTATACGAACATTTCATTAAACGTATATACTTAGGTAGCTATAAGTAGCAAATAAGATTTCTTTACGGAAGTTTACACCGCTTTGAGTTGGTATTTGAAAACAGATTCGCTTTAAGTCCATAAGAGGTTTACTCCAGCGTATTGCTTGCGCCAATAGATGCTTTCATCTTTGAACATTGAGGATTTCGAAAGATTTTACTTGGAATTGTCTTGTTCTTGTTCTTTTTTATTTTTGATTATTTTGTGTTTGTTTTAAAGCAGTGTAGATTTAATTGAAAGTCGTCGTTTGGGGTGAGACTTTCGAAAGTTTCGCTAAACACCCAAGATCATATTGAATATGCTCTTGGGAATTACTTAGCCGTTATGCTATTGTCTCTTCTTGTACCTACTACTACTACTTCCACGAAGTGTCTTCTAATCTAGTTGAGTTCGTTTAACAGTTTCGACAGTTTTATTAAGAACTTTTAATGAAGCTTAAATGAAGTATTTCACTTAGTTAATGTTAAGGCTTGGAGGAACTTCAAAGGATTTAGTTGAATAACTTTGGAAGCTACCCAAGAGCAATACTTAACATTTTCTAAGAAGATTTTCAACATAAAACAAGATTACTTTTGCAACTCCATTGCAGTGAAAATGACAAAAAGATCGAAAATTTTGGAATTTCCGAAAAGCGCGCACAAAATCGAGACTTTGCTTTATTAAACGAAAAACAACATGAACTTTGAGCATTTAGTTTCTTTTAAGTGAAATTACTGAATTCCAATAGATTAAGGGAGTAACTCAGTATGGCGTTTCGTATTGAAAATTCGCGAATTCTGGCACTCAGTAATGCGATTTTCACTTTTAATTTTTGCCCCTTTTGCGTTTTCGCATATTCGGGGGTACTCTAAAACTCGAAAGCAAATGTCAAATTGATACGAAAGTAGCAAATTGAGTTTAAT
This sequence comes from Chlorops oryzae, assembly GCA_020466095.1. Lineage (NCBI taxonomy): Eukaryota > Metazoa > Arthropoda > Insecta > Diptera > Chloropidae > Chlorops > Chlorops oryzae. Next base: position 105,861,376 of record CM035807.1, read on the forward strand.
AGCTCTCGAGCGTACGCAAATAAAATAAATTTTAATTACAAAATTGAATTTTTTTTTGAAAATTTCTAAGCAAAGGTCATCACATTTTGACGTGATAACGTCTATTAAATCGATGATAGGACACTCAAAAATCGAAAAACTGACGCCGGTGATTTCAATGTGCGTTCAACATGGTCATCGTTCAATTTACGCGACACACAAACACACTGAAATACATAAAACTTCTAACCGGTTTAGAGCAGAGAGTTCGTTCTCATGAGAAAGCAAATCGTTTCAATTGTCTCTTCACAAGCAGACAAGGCGAAAATATGCAAACGTCCAAATGCAAATTTACGTATGGCTATGGGCGCACACACAAATTAACAAATGTCAGGCAATCGGCAGACAAGCGCGGGACTGCCGAAAAACAATCAAAATGAAAAACACTTCTCAATGTGTTGAGGGGAGATGTCCGATTGTTTTGTTATTTCCGTGATCGTTTCTACGTATTCCTAGCGTGTTCGTTGTCTTCATATAGAACGTTGTCTTTCTTTCCTCGTTTTCATGCTTTCAGTTTTTTTGATATTTTAAAGCAACAAAAGAGTACATTATATCCTGTTTTAGCATTCCATACTCTTTGGATATGTGAACAAACAAATTTTGAAAAACAAAGACAAATTCATGAATCCTGTATCTTTAAGGGGGGAGTACACTTTGAACGTCCAAAAAGTAAGGCATTTTCGTTAATTTTTTTAAGCAATAAAACACTCAGGGAGGGCAAATATGTTATAACCCATTTATTACTCATCCTTCGAACTACAATTTGTATTTTTTTGAACTCGATTGGCGTCCCCCCGTGGCCGGTGCACCAGGTCGCGCGGGCGTCCTCGCGCGGAAGACGGAAAACGGCGTGAGAAAATACTCCTTCCCATGTGATCCTGGAACATAAATCGAACAAAATCCTGATAAGTAATGAAATTCGGGTTAGAAATACGTATTCCGATTTTTTTTAAATTAATTGTTTTCAAAAGTTGTAGCCTTAGGAAAAAAAGTCAATTTTTTAACCCTAAAAATGCTTACAAAATCGTGGATTAAAAATCCATTTTTGACAAAATCGAAAATGTGGATACGTATTTCTAAGCAGAATTTAATTCTAAACAAGAAAACCTAGGCGATATCCAAATTTAATAATAACTGGTTAGAGTTATTTCCCACGCCAGTTTGAAAAGCCCCGTTTCGAGATAAACGCGTTTAAAGATAAAATTTCATACATGTTTTACATGTACATGTTTTAGGAAATCGCTTCGTAAAGCGGTAAGGAATATTCTGGCGGACTTGGAGTCTTTTCTAAATTAAAGTATACATCCCAAGGAACATTTTAAGCCAAAAAAAAAAATACATTTTTTTGAAAAATCAAAGTGTACTCCCCCCTTAAGGAAAAATAACAGAGCAACAAAATATTTTCACTCTCCCTGCATACTCTATCGAAATTTTTAAAATTTGCGTGTCACTGTTTGTATGAGCGTAAGGCTGCAATTACTGTGAAGCTGTCATGTGTTTGTTGTATTTCCGCAACAAAAATTTACAACAAACACATGACAGCCTACGCTTCAGCATTAGCTTCATAATAATTGCCGCACCTTCGACATCTTAGTAGTTATACACTCTTTGGTTACATTACTTCAACCTACAATTCTCATAAGCATTATGCGGATTAACATATAAGACGGAACAAAATTGTCCGAAAATATTCTTGCAATTTTTCACTTTGCACGTTAAATATATGTATGTTACATATGTACGAAATTGATTTTGAAAACTTTAATATGCAAAATGTGAAGCATAACTATTACTTTCTATTTTATACTTATATTAAAAATCGCCAAAAAAAAATTTCAAAATGAGACTTATTTGCTAACTTTTAAATTAAAAAGTCTAAGAGAGTTTCAAAAATCGTCAAAAATAGCGTACGTGAGCTTTAATGCTCCATTTTATGTAGGTACATAATGAGTGTTTTCTTATGACGTTATCACGTAAAACTATTCGTAAATTGACTTTACAGAAATCAATTTTTTTTCTATTATTGACGCTTACAATAATTGCTTTTTCCGCAAAGAAAAATTTCTAGAAAAAAAAAAACTCCCGGGGAATATTTCATTTAGAATAGGGCTGTAAGAAAAATAAAAGTCCAATAAAATAATACTTATTCAAATAAAATATATGAAATCAAACAAATAAATATCACTACACATCACTAAACAGCATAAAAATATCAATTTTCACCCGACGTATACGCAATGTTTATTCGCACGAACCGCATACAAAACACGTTGCTCATACGCACATGTTCCCATACTAAAATGCAGTAAAAATATCTCGTTTTGAATAGCGCAGAAAATCCAAACAATTGTTCATTTGAGGTAGCTCAAGGCTCCCAATATTTGGTCATATTAAATATTTGCACGAATATTTTCAGATGAACCTAAAACGTTGTCCAGCTTTTCCCATCCTCAACACTTTTGCTTCTATAATATTTCTGAAAAAAACTAAAAAAAAAAAACGGGAAAAAAATTCAGAAAAATTGTATCACGAAGGCTTTCGCCTAATTGTGCTCGTTAGCTAAAAGCTCTGCTCATTAGGTATCAAATCCTGAAACACATTAAAGACCGAGAATCCAACATAGGAAGATGATTATCAAACAATGACACTGCACAAAAAATATAACGAGGAAGAAAGTCAGCAAAAAAGAAAAGTTTTTGATTTTCTTTTTGTGTTTTTTTTTTTTTTTTGCTTTCAATGTCCACATGCCGTAGGCGGTAGGTACTGTGCTCATCAAAAGGAACATCACAGACCACATGTCCTGTCGCGTACGCTGTAATGTGTGGTTATTCAAACTTTTCCAGTCAGCCTTTTAGCTTTCGGTTTTTAAGCCAAGTTAACTATTCAAACTAAGTGCTGGTATCTATCGCGAATTGACGATGCAAAGAGTCGTAGCCGTAGCAGCACTAGCAGTAGCGGTAGTTATCGGGGCGGAGGAGGAACAACGAACGCGAGTCCGAAATGAGCGCCATTAAACAGTAAGCCTTTTGCGACATTTACCAACTTTTAGCGAGCGTGATGGGTGGATGAATGGGCGGCTGCACATAGTTGGGTAAGCCGTAACTACTGTGCGAAAGCACATTTGAGCAGAGGGAAGCGTCGAAGCCATTTACGATGAATGGCATTGCACAAATTGTTACAAAAACTTTTGCTCATTTTGCTCGCTGGACAGTCTTACGAGAAGGGCAAAAAAAAAATGCACTAATTTCGGGATTTTTTTTTGCTGTTTATCTTTTTTTTTTTTGTGCAAATTCGGCATTTTTAATTTTTCTCATTTTCTTGTTTTTCTTTCTCGCACGTCATCTGTGGAAATTTCGTCACGCTGCAATCGGGTGTTGTGTGGCCTTATGTGCCTGAGTCAATGTACCCCACACCAGCTTCGTTGAAATGGCGTCGAAAATTTTTCATAATGGGATTTTCACTTCAGGCTTGCCAACTTGCTACGAAATACACTTTTCGGTGTGCCTGTGGTGTGTGTGTGTGTGTGTGCGAGGCGCGTTAATTAAAAGAACATGTCGCCTCTGGTTGTCGCAGTCGAGCTTCAAGTCGATACGATGTTTTGCCATCGTTTCGTTGCATCTCGTTTCGTTTTATTTTGTAGCTTAGTGGCCTGGAAAGAACACAATTTGAAACGGCCTTCCAAAAGCTGTTACACTCTTACACTGTTCAAATTAGTTTGAAGTGCAATGGGGACGAAAAGTTTTTCGGTTGTTTTTTTTTTCACATTTTGTTTTTGCTTTTGAAAATTCGAACTAAAAAGGTTTAACGGTAATTTCATGTACAAGGCCCTTCTGTGAGGGGTCTTTTAATATTATGTACTGGCTATGTTTGAATGGAGAAAGTAAAAAAAAAAAAAAATATGAAGTTAATAAAAACAAGTAAGGGTGTTAAAGCCATTCAAGCGTGTCAATGGCGTCACCTTATGTGGTTGTTTTGTAACCGGAAAGAACGCCCAAAATCGCACCAAAAAATATCAGCTTGTTTATTTTTTTTTTGTTTGACTCTCCGATTGTTCGGATTTGGGGATACTTTAGGGTCCCTAATCTGTTTAAGAAAATCTTCAAGCAAAATAGGAACATTAAATAATGTCACTTACACCCTAAATAAAATAAATAAGAACATTTTAAAATAGTCGGTGCATCTTCTGTAATAATGCCCTAGTCAATTTAATCAAAATGGTATCACATTTTCTTTTGTCAGCTTTAATGGAAAATGATACCCTTAATTTTATTAATGAACCTCAAAGTCAAATATGTCTTTTCAACTGAATATGCATGACTTCCTTTTCGATCAAAAATATCTTAACTTCATAATGCATACAAAGGAATTGAATTTTTGCACTTGAATCATTTTGAATAAGCTCGAAAGCACATCCCTAAACTGTGCCTCAAGCCGATAATGAAAATGTGCGTGCTATGTGTACGCTGCAACAAAGCGTTCTATTGCGTATTCATTCGGGCAACTTAGTGCAGCATTTGATGATAACTCAATTTTCGCCTATTGCTGTGAGCAAAACGAGTTGACAAGATATGTCCTCATCGTTCCTCGTTCATCGTTCCGTTGGGTTTAAGCACATCAGATGCAACAGTGGCAACAGTGGCACAACAATGACAATATCCTCGTATGCGTTGTCGGTCGTTGCCAGTTGGTTACATTTAATAGCATGGAATAGCATGGATGCTGATAGCTCAAAGGAGCTCACCCACACACACACGCACACATAAACACCCCAACCCGTATGGGTCGTTATTTGCGCTAGTCGTGTACTTTATACATAATTCAACTGAAACGCAGCAAGCTTTATCTTTCAATTGCATTTGTAGGCTAAAGCCTTATTATTGTATCGAACTTTTGATTGAATTAAAAAAAAAAAAAAATTTATTTCCTATGAACCAATCAAAGAAGAATGAAGAAATCTATTGAAAACTTGTTTATTCGTTTCATGATGGAAAATAGAGAATTCGAATCGAATCTAACGGCTTATCAATGAATATAAATGAATCGCTTTTCACAATAGAATCGAATTACTTCATTTGCGATTTTGTCAAGCTCTTTCATTCATATTAATTGGAATTTATTCATTTATAAAAAACATATTTTTTTTTTGTATGAAAGAGCTTCTTCTGATGAAGCGGTAAGAGATCGGAAGATATTATAGTTTTTTGAAAATAAAAGCATCATCAAAATATCAATTTTCACTCGACGTATACGCAACGCGTAGAAAACACGTTGCTCATACGCACATGTTCCCATACTAAAATGCAGCACAGTGGGATCGCTCCATACATCTTGCGGCGAAAATAGAAGGAGTGTTCCTAGTTCTTTAACTGAGGTAATTAAGAGATTTACCAAAATTCATCCAAATTGGTCCACCCCTACTTGTAGTTTTGTATGGCAGCTACATCTAAAAATTAACCGATTTAATTTCAAACTTTGTAAGAATGTCATCTATGCTTAAAAATGAACGTGTGCAAAAAATGACAGTTCAAATCTGACAGTCCTTAGGGGCACTCTTCCTGGATCTGTTCAAATTTTTTTCACGACTCAGGCGTTTTCATTTCAAATTGCAGCATATATTTTTAAGTTATGATATCCATAACAATATTCACTAAGTTTTGAATATTATTAATGTTTTGTTGGCGACTTGTTAACGTTAAATATGGATCGGAACTTACAACACCCTAAACTTATGCAATACTTTTTTTTCTTCCAAATATTCAAACATTCTTACGACGATTTTTGACAGAAAAATGGACTTTATCGAGACAACCGCAAGTATGCACAAAATTTTGTTCACGAATCACAAACAAGTGACTCCACCCTTTAATTTTTTAATTAAGTAGAAGACGGAGCACGACAGTACATATAAAGTTTTTGTCCATTGAAAGTAAGGAAGCTGTAATTTTTGATGTAAAATTTAAAAAAAAAAATCACATTTAAAGCATCAATGATGGATTTAATAGGGAAAAAGTTAAAAAAAATTTGTAAATTTTTTTTGCCAGTTTTCGAAGAAAAAGTTTTCTAAAATCAGATCAATTTTTTAGATAAAAAAATAATGGTTTTGGGAAAAACAGTAAAAGCGGTTATGGATTTTCTAATCTACAGGGTGTCCCAAGTTGAGTGTGTCAAATTGAAGGAGGTAATAGGGGGGGGGGGGTCCAAACGGATCAAAAATTGTATGGTAGGCGGGTAGCAAATGCACCCCTGAGGAGTTACACACAAAAAACCAAATTTTGTTTTTTTCGCTGGCGCTCCTAACTTTCAAGCCGTAATTTCAAAATCACGTATGAAATCAAAAACTCGGCAGTTTTCCTTTAAAACTGCATACCACGGTTTTAAATTATTAAATTTTGCTTTGTATTTTATGGCCATCAAATTCAAAAATAGTGTCATTTTGGCTTTTAAAATCGGTTTATTTTCTAAATTAATACAGTCGAGTCTCTTTTTTTTGACTCTTTTCGAAAACTTTGAGTTTTTCTCTTCAATTTGATACCATGGTTGCTAAAAAATGTGGTTTCACAATCAATGCAAAACTAAGGTTTGAAAATAATTATTTTGTAATTTTGACTCCCAGAAAAGTTATTTTAATACAATTTATTGAGCACACTTTTAGGCAGCATGAGAAAAAGAAAAATCTAGGAAATTTAAAATTTTCTGATAGTGGTGAAGTATGCTCACCAATTTAGTCCAATTCCTTCCACGCCTCTAGCTCCTTACGAGTGCAAAATGGACCCCCCTTCCCATACAATTTTTTGTCTGTCTGGACCTCCCCTATCACCTCCTTCAGTTTGACACACTCAGCTTGGGACACCCTTTATATATTAGATGAAATGACTTAGTCATAAAAATGTGATGACCAAAAAATCCAATATTTGGCGTTCAAATCCCACTGTGTGCTGTATGGTTTAATATTATATACAGGGCGGGAATATAGGATGGACCAGGTAGGCCATGTCCTATCAGCCGCAAATATTTATGGCTTCTGCAAACTGTAACCTGAATAATTTAATAATTGAAAATTTTGTTTATTTGTTTAATATCCTCTTTCCAGACGTATAACGAAATCTCGGGATTTCAGAAGAAAATGGAATTCGCCTGGATTTCAAATGTCAAAGTTATTCTAAAATTTTCTGAAATCTGGAGATTTCGTTGTACGTCTGGAAAGCATATAAAACATAATTTTTAATCTTAATTCGGCAATAAGTGTCACTAGTATCGATAGTGGTTTTCCGTGGGTTAATAATTTATGGTTTTACAATATTTTGTAGAAAAAATTGCCCTCACTCAAAAACCGACCTAGAGGCCCCATAACCTTAATCCGGCCCTAATAACATATATAATTTCGTTCCTAAGAATAAGGTTGGGAATTCAAAAATTTTAATTGATGTCTCAAATTACTAAGTTTTTTTTTTTTTTTTTGTAAACTAGCGTTAGTCGATATTTGTGTAGAGCATAAACTTCAATCTTTTGTGCTGCTATGTACGTTAGAGTTTCATGTTCATTGAAGCCAGTAATGGAACAATTCGCCTTTGGCTACTAGCTCCACCGATACAAGGAAAATGAATTGTTGAACGACACAAAAACGAAAACGAATACGAATATATGTATGTATGTATTTACACTCTGTATAGTATGGTCGTATGACTTCCTGAGAAACACTTTTCAGTGTCGAAGTAAATTAATTTTTTTTATTCGTCGCTGACATACGCAAATGAAATTGTCGTTATTGTTTGACGTGCATGTCGGCTGAATGTATGTGTGTATGTATGTATATCAGCTATGTATACTTTTGTCAAGTCCCTGTTGCACTTAATATATGGCTGTATGTATGTGTTCTGGGAAATTTTCTCTACAACTTTGTGCAAATGTTTGAACTTAGAGTTGGACCCACTTGCACCATAACTAAGTACTTCTGAGGTTTCCCATACTCACATTACTTTGCATCCTTTGCTTCCTTTGCTTCCATCTTCTGTGGACATTAATCAGAAATGCATGAAATTGCCAAAGTTTTATGGGAATTGCATTTGAGTTGTGGCAATTGCCAAGTCCACTTGCATGCAAATGGCACAGCCAAAAGGTGGTGACAAAAAGGTACGGCGGAAGTGTAGGCATTTATTCCACCATTGAACGAAAACTTTTGACAGCGCTTGCGAAAGAAATTTGTGAGCTAAGATTAAATGAGATGTAGGGAAATACTTGTGTGAAATCCCTATTGGGAAACTTTTTACACACACACACACAACACACAAAATCACACAAGGAAACCTGACCACCTTCAGTCTTTGTCATTTGTATTTATTTTGAAATTTAATACAATTCATTTAAAATGGGAAAATCAATAGAGAGTTGAAAACAACTACATTTTGACTATCAATTTTATTTGGAAATTTTAATATATCTATAATCAAAATAAACATCGTTACGAATAATGGTCTCCAAAAGCAATTCTAAGAATTTGTGCCTTGTAATTTCAGTATTTGCAAGACAAAGTATTGAACATTTTGATAGAAAATGTAAAAAAATACTCGATACCGACGGACACATCCAGGAGCGGAGAAGTGAGGTGGGACAAAGGGGCAGCCAAATAATATTTTTATTTTTATGAAGGCCTTTTTATTTAGGCCGGGGCTGGGGCGGCATTTCCTTCATTGTTCCCCGGGCGCCGAAATGTCTCGCTACGCCACTGTACACATCTATACTTCGTTGAATTTGTGATGATATTGTTGCTTCTCTTTGCTTAAATTGAAAAATATATGCTTGGACACATAATAGGCTTGGTTTATTCCGTAAAATTGGAATAAAAACAATAGTAAACTCCTTTAGAGTTTCAGTAAAGATATTTGAGATATTTTTATACCCGACACACTCTGTGTCGAGGGTATATTGCGTTTGTGTGGTTGTGTGTAACGCCCAGAACCAGTCGAGATAGACCATACAAAATATATATAGAAATGTCACGTCACAGGAGATTCGATTTGGCATGTCCGTCTGTCTGTCTGTCTGTTACTAGTTGTCTGTCTTCGAGGAGTCTGCTGTCTTGATCAAATTCTGGTATGTCGTGCTCCGTGGTCATGAGTAGACAGTTCGATGGACCTGATCGTCATGTCTGTTGGGGTCTCCGTACTGTCTGTTACTGAATCAACTGTCTAAAAGTCTGAAGTTTTTCAACATATTTTGATCGATCTTCGATTGTCGATCATGTTGTATAAGGCAGTATATTTTCATGGAAGAGTGGCTGCAGAAGGGCTTTTTCGACAAAATTTGTCTCTACACGAAGTTCAAATGGACTTGAGAATTTGACTAGTTCTGCCTTAAAATCTCCAAAAAATTGATCGGTCCATTTTAGGGGTACCTCCAGTACAGGGTTGTCATGAAAATCCAAAACTGCTCTAAAATCGACTTTTTCAAATATTTTAATGAAACTTAGAATTTGAGCGTATAGTTAAGCATCCGATTATAATTAAACGAAAATTGGAAAAGTGGGCGTGGCAAAGGTGCATTTTTCATAAAGAAATCTATCAAAAGTCGGTATATGGGGCCCCTTATGACCTTAAATAACTCTTGATATTTAAAAATTATTTGAACATGTGTGTCTGTGTCGGGTATTCTATTGTCAGGCTCGCCTGACTATAACACCCTTACTTGTTTATATAAGGGGCCGTTTTCTCATCTTTTTTTTATTGTAAGCTAAATTATCCTGATGATAATTTCATTCAAATTTGATTAATAAGTCAAAGAAAATGAATATTAAACGGCAGATAGAGCTTCTCTTTCCATGGTCAGCCTTGTCGGAGGTAGGAAATAAAAAATTTGATAAAATTTTTTTATTTTTTTCTTATATCAGTCTTCTTGCAAAACCTGAGCGTTGAGCTATAAATATCCAGATTTTCTAATTTATTGATTGTTTATTTTCCCTACTTTATAAAATGCTTTATTACACCTCGACTTTAAAGACAAAAAAAAAAAAAAAAAAAAAAATATGAGCCGAGCTGATTGAGATTGTTTGAATGATTTTCGCCCGAATGTTGAAAGGTCCTTGTACGCATAATGATTTAACCTTCGTACCTTCTGATAAGTGACCGTAATCCTTGGAAAACCACCGTCTAGACATCATTATAAACGATGACGTGCGATGGAAAATGAAACGCAAACATTGCTTTGGGGCTAAATCGAGTTCGTGCTCCAGAATCATACAAGATTCTTTTGAATCTCGCTCAAGCAGGATATACTTAAATAAATATATATGTATGTATTTATATAGATTTATGCTGGATACTTGTGTATAACAACCATTGTATATAAATTTGAATTTGTGAAGCAAAGCTCAATGACTTGATAAACAAAACCAAAATGAAAACAAATCTTTTTAACACAAGCAAAATCAATCACCATTACCAGTTTCCGTCACGATGGCTTTGGTATGTGTTAGTGTGGATATCTCAAAATCTTTTCCTTTTCCTTCGTTCTGTTTTCCTTCCGTTTATCCTTTGCAAAAAATTCGAATTAAACTTTTTAGGTATTGCAAAAAAAAGTTTTAATACATATGGCGTGCTAAGTTTTACCGCTCTCAATGGAACCAAAATAAATGCCATACGTATATCGATAAACATATTTACATGAAGGCAGTCCTTATGGCATAATTTTTCAAAAAATTCAATTTGTCTCTGTCATGTTACGATGGAAATGTACATATTTGCATTGTCCGCTTCGATGACACACCCAAAAAGGACCAAAAGATAAAGATAAAGAGAGAGAGAGAGAGAGAGAGAGAGAGGAGAGAGAAAAAAAACTATATATCTAAATAAAACGATAAGACAAGCGTACCTATAAAGAAAGTCATGATCTTCCTATGTTATTCTTTAAGGAATAAAGTATGTTTGAAGGCTCTTGAAAGAAGCACGAACAACAACAGCCAAAAAAAAAAAGAGGAAATAATTCATGGAATCCTACAGATAGAAGAATGAAGAAACAAAAAAAAAAAGTATTTCCCACTTATTCCACATGTGTGATCTTTCTCGACATTTTCAACTCATTCAATTCGGTATTCACTTTCGTTCTTGTGGGCTCTGTGGTTCCTAACACACGAATACGCTTGATGCTTTCCAGAAAGCCATTTCGAAAAAAAAAGAATAACACAAAGAATGAAAGGAGATAAAAAAAAAATAGATTAAAAAGGCACACAAAATGTGCTGAAGAGAAAATAGTAAAGGAGTATATCCCTACCCTTTCGCTTCCTTGTTTAGAATCGCCTTTGGCATATGGCACAAAAAAAAAAATAAGAAGAAGAATTCAATGGTTTGTTCGGTTCTTTGTTCGTTTGGCAGGACTGTACGGTGAGGTCCTTTTACGTGTTGACGGAATTGAATTCCTCGTCCTCGTTATCGTTCGCTTTGCCAAGAAGCGTCTCTTTCACTTCGCAGAGAGTGCCAAAGATACAAAAAAAAAAAAAAAAGGAATACCGAAAAAAGAAGACGATAGTACGATGAGTAGAAGAAAAATGAGCGCTCCGAGAAGAACAAAGTAAATTCAAATCCTCCTTTATGACAATAAAAACAGAGAGAGTTAGAGAGAGAGAGAGAGAGAGAGAGAGAGAGAGAGAGATAGAACGAGAGGAGCGCGACAGAAGAAATTGAAAAATTCCACAAAATACGCCCACAAAAAAACAACAACAAAAAACTAGCCAACAAACGCTTCAAAGTCGCGCTGATCATTGTTTTGTGTCCTGTGTTCGGTCATTGTGGCTAGGCGAGTGTTGTTCCCTCTGGTTTGGGAAATTTGTTCAGCAAATTACAAAACCAACAATCGCATCAAGTGTGCTATAAAGCAAAAGGAAAGGACAGACACACACAACTATAGAAACATATACATACATACATACGTACGTATATCGGCATTCCCCAGCAGCAAATATCCCGCTGACATCATCGATGAAGTCAAGGTGACTTTGGATCCGGTATGCGTGACAATTCAAATGACACTTTGTATGACATGTGTATAGAAGTTGGACAGTGAATTCACCGGTGATAATGTCATGCTAGAGGGTGCGATGGCGAGAGCAGCACATTGTTCTTTTTCTCTCTAAATGTCGATTTATAGAAACCAGTTTGATTAACTCTCTTCTTTGCTCCTCTCTTTGTCCTCTCTTTGTCCTCTCTTTGTCCTCTCTTTGCCTCTCTTTGTCCTCTCTTTGTCCTCTCTTTGTCCTCTCTTTGTCCTCTCTTTGTCCTCTCTTTGTCCTCTCTTTGTCCTCTCTTTGTCCTCTCTTTGTCCTCTCTTTGTCCTCTCTTTGTCCTCTCTTTGTCCTCTCTTTGTCCTCTCTTTGTCCTCTCTTTGTCTTCTCTTTCTTTGTCCTTCTTTGCCTCAATCATTTGTTCGATTAACTAATTTCCATTCTTGTCCTCAATTTTGCTACTCGTCCCTCATTGTCCAATCGATTTGTCCGGATTCTGAGTGTAACCTGCTCTTTTCCTCTCTACGATTGACATGTCCTCAAAACTTTTCTCTGAAATGTCCTCTATATGTCATCCTGATGCTCACTTGCTTGTCCATCAAATAATTTGTCCGTCTGGTCATTTTCCTGCTTTCTACAAATTTAGAAAATGCTCTCTTAACGTTGTTTCTCTTGATAATGCTCTAGACTGCATCAATCCTGATGTGTCACGGTTTAAGTCTTAGCCTTACAACAAATTCAGTTGTCCGTTTTACGTCCTTCTTCCATTGCTTCGAAAATCTAATAAATCAGTGGGTATAGGCACAATTGGAAAATTGGAATGAAGCAATTAGCAGGAATGGTTATTGAAAGATTGGACCAAATGCGTTTGATTTAGTGCCTCTCCTTGCCATAATTCTCAGGAATAATTTATGCTATGAATTTATTGTATGTGATCCTGATAATTCGAGAATAATTTCGCTTTGTTTTCCTGCATTTCTAATCGACATTATAAATGATAATGATAGTATGAGTAGAACTGATTTGGACCACCAAAGTCAGAGGAGATACCTAAAGCCATTTTCTAAGGCGAATATTTCCTCAAAATATATTAAAGAACGTTGAAGAATACTGCATTTTTGTTTCTGTCCTCTTCTCAATGCCATAAAATTTTTTCTAATAATTTAAATTGCTATAATTTGTTTGCTTTAATTTGGAGGATATTATCCTCCGAAAAATAAATTAAACAGAAAATAAAAATAATGAAATTCTACGTCTTTCTCAAGCTTTTGTTTTCTCTGACATTTTGGTTATCCTTTTGGTTTTTTTTTTTGTTTTGTTGGAAACTCCTCTCTAATAAATTGGGATGATGATGAATTCATTTGAATGACACGAAAAATGATAGATTTCACATAGATTTATCACAAATTCTGACGCGCTTTTTATTTTGCTTCTCTCTTGACATGAGCAAGGCAAGAATCAGAAGAGAGAGAGAAAAAAAAGGTTAACGCTTCTCCAGACCAATAACAAAAGAACATCACTTGCCTTTGACGTGTTGGGTTTTGTCAAAATAGATAAATTATGTGACGCCATGACAGAATGGCAATTACAACAAAGGCAATAGCAGCATCAACACCAACAACAATAGCAACAAAATCCCAAATAGTAGCAGTCAAACAATTACGATGTTTCAGCTTCTGTCTAAGCCCTGTTGACCTTTTTGGATACGCAACATTTCATAGCCAAGTAATTTACGTGCCAGATTTGAATGGATTTGCGTGAATCTCTCTTCCTTTTCCTATTTTATTTGATCCAGTTTGCTTTCTTTCGCTTTCGCTTTCGCATTAGTGTGGGTAATTTTGTTTGTCGCAGTTATTTTCTACACTCGTTTTCCTTTAAACGGATTTCCTATTTAACATTTAGATTGATTTCTCTTGCGTGTGCACGAATCATTTCATCCCATCTCATTCCATTCCATTCCATTCAATCCCATTCCATTTTGTTTCATTCCATTCCATTCTGTTCCGTTCCGTGCCGTTACATTCCGCCGCGCCGCCCCGCTCCATTTTATATTGCAAAATATTTCTTTTTTATGACTTTAATATCCTGCTAACACCATCTTCAAAATTTACGACTTAAAAAAGGAGAAAAATGCGCAAAATTGTTGGAAAATTGTAGAAAATGTGAAAAAAATCCTAGCATCTCGCGTATCAAAAATAAATATCACACGTTCACGCTCACCTAAACGTCACAAACTCACACTAGAAATTTTCTTTCATATCCGTTTTAATGTCGTCATTTGAGTGTAACTGCCATCGTCATCGCTTTTCTCTTGTTCTCCCCTTAAAGCCTTGTTGTTTTTTTTTTTGCGTTCGTTTCTTTGATCTCATACTTCAAACATGTCCTTTTTTTTTTTGTTTTTTTTGGGTATTCATCCTTACGCTGCAAAAAAGGTGTTCGATGTTCGGTGATTGTTACTTACTCATCTTGTCTTTCTGACTGGCAGAAAACGTCATTTGAATGGTTTATTCCTTTTATTTTTGTTGCTGTGCTCGACGAACAATGTCCGTCCGTCCGTCCGTCCGTCCGTTCATGCTGCGTACTACGTTCGGCGAATGGCGTTGGTGAACATGTAAAATCCATTTATTTTTGACATAAAACACATAAATCTAAATTTGATATGATTTTTTTTTTTTTTTTTGCCTCAATTCGAAATCGTTTCGCATATAAAATATTCCTTTTATTTTTTACGTAAGCCTTGACTGTAGTGGAAAGTGTGAAAAAAAAAAAATAAAATAAATACTTTCAGCCTCTGTGAGCGGAAAGGGGTAATATTTTTCTTCTTCTTATTTCCTTTCATTATTTATTGAAAACCTAAGCCTATAATAACGGTCTTTATGCTTTTCCGCACGTTCACAAAAGTTGATTGCTCTTTTCGTGCAGCTCATTAAGTAAGACACGTCGTATGCGGAATGTCATTGTGTGTGTATTTGAGAACGAATTAAGTTCCACATACGACGCGTGTTATGTTAATCTGAGCGATTTAGTTTTCGGAACTATTACGCTGGGATGGGATAACATTTATCTCTCATGTATGCATGAACAATATTCATTGAATATAGAGCGAAAGGTTTTGTAAGAAAGTCTCCTTACCAAAAATAATATACATATATATATGTACCTATATAATAGGAGCGTTTCATAGAGGAGTAGGTAATTCAAAACTAATTAGCTTGGAAAATATGATATCAAACGGAGTTTCGAAATACTCTTATCTATTCTGCTATATTCATTTCGCACATAAGGAGAAGGATTCTGGATGAATTTCACTGTTAAAAGCTATCGAAACAACATGAATTTTAATATACAGAAATAACCCGCTTAATGTGGGAGATATGTTCCATCAATGTACAGCATAATGCGCATAATGAAGCTATAATGTTTCAAATTATAAAAATGCGTCTGTACAGAATCGCACCAAACATGGAAAACACCAACACTTTTTTGGATATCTTACATACATACATATTTACTTGTTGTAGTAAGAATATTACCTTTTAGGTGAAAAGATAATTGTGACGAATACGGGTATGTGGAAAGGGTTCTTCCCTTAAACGTGAAAATATGTAAAGAGCGGAAAAATTTAAATTCTTTCATACAAAGCTTCGTTCATTAATTTTTTAGCCTTCTTGATTTACGAATTTTCGAAGTTTTCGAGGAAAATAAACGTTTAAGGGAAGGCTACTTTTGTTTTCCCTTTCTCAGGGAAAGGTAATTCAATTTAAAATTGATGTAAGTTATTTCCCTATACCAAGATTGAGGAGAAATTTTAATAACTTAATTCAGAAAAATCATTTCCTAAGCGTCAATATAATTATTATGTATAAACAAGTAAAGAAGTTTACATCGGCTAAGCCGATTGCACACATACCTTTTCCTCAGCCTAAAATATGTTAAAACACTACCTTAACAAAAATTCCAGCCGTTTTCGTTGTTCTAGCTTGGATATCTATACTTTAACTGTACTTCGATTTAGCTTCTCAAGCTCGAGATTATTATTAAGCACAAAATTTTCGCGGATGGTGGGCATGGTCAAATTTTAACCATAAGTGACGATTTTATTTGGCGGCAAAATACACAATCCGAAGAAGCAAAAAAAAAAAATCATTTTTGTATACAGATATGAGAATAAGAGAAAGAGTGTTTTTTTCTAATGTGTAGGATGATGACCATAGCTTAAGCGATGTCGCAAGCGAAAGCTTAACTCTACATAGTAGCTATACACACACCAAATTTCAATAAGCTGGGATGTAAAGTAAAAAAGTTATCCACGAAAAACTTTAAAAATCGTGATTTTTGAAACTTCTGAACCACTTCCCACGACCCAAGAAGGGACTACGAAAAAAATTTGTATGCAGTTTTTCGGACATTTACCTGGTTCAAGTCCATGCCAAATTTCAATATGATATCTTTCATGGCTTAGGAGTAAATTACGAAAAACTAAAGTGTGACCGACAGACAGACAGACAGACAGACAGACATGGCTAGATCGACTCCTCTTGTCACCCTGATCAAGAATATATATATATGTCTATATCTATCGCGACTCCTTTGGTATGTTACATACTCCGTGCCAAACTTAATATACCCTTTCCTTCGGAAAAGGTATAAAAATATATGAATATTATAAAATTATCCCTCAATCTTGGCATGACCTGAACGAACATGTTCGTGTGCATGATCATGCCGAGCCTTTCATGCATTCATTTCTTTTCATGCATGACGAAAAATCAAAATTTTTGTGGACTTTGCGTCATGCATCGTAAGTGTGACATATACATGCATATATTCACTAATCTACACATACATGCCGGTGATGCCGCATGATCGTATCTATGCCTCTTAACTCACATCGATTTGGGAATTAAATTACCTTTCCCTGGGAAAGGGAAAACAATCACATACCCGATAGATTTGATTTTTTATACCTTTTCCGAAGGAAAGGGTATATTAAGTTTGGCACGGTGTATGTAACATACCAAAGGAGTCGCGGTAGATATAGACATATATATATATTCTTGATCAGGGTGACAAGAGGAATCGATCTAGCCATGTCTGTCTGTCTGTCTGTCTGTCTGTCTGTCTGTCTGTCTGTCTGTCTGTCTGTCTGTCTGTCTGTCTGTCTGTCGGTCACACTTTAGTTTTTCGTAATTTACTCCTAAGCCATGAAAGATATCATATTGAAATTTGGCATGGACTTCAACCAGGTAAATGTCCGAAAAACTGCATACAAATTTTTTTCGTAGTCCCTTCTTGGGTCGTGGGAAGTGGTTCAGAAGTTTCAAAAATCACGATTTTTAACGTTTTTCCTGGATAACTTTTTTACTATACATCCCAGCTTATTGAAATTTGGTGAGTGTATAGCTACTATGTAGACTTAAGCTTTCGCTGAAAAAAAATTGCGACATCGCTATAACTATGGTCATCATCCTACACAATAGAAAAAAACACTCTTTCTCTTATTCTCATATCTGAATACAAAAATTATTTTTTTGCTTCTTCTGATTGTGTATTTTGCCGCCAAATAAAGTCGTCCATTATGGTTAAATTTTGACCATGACCACATTTCGCGAAATTCGCAAAAATTGATTTTCACTATTTTGAATTGAGTATTTCGCAGCTAAACAAAATGTCCTCTAAGGGTTAAAATTTGATCAAGACCACCATCCGCGAAATTCGCGAAAATTTGATTTTCACTATTTTGAATTGAGTATTTCGCAGCTAAACGAAATGACCGCTAAGGGTTAAAATTTGACCATGACCACCATTCTTGAAATTCGCAAAAATTGATTTTCACTATTTTGAATTGAGTATTTCGCAGCTAAACAAAATGTCCTCTAAGGGTTAAAATTTGATCAAGACCACCATCCGCGAAATTCGCGAAATTTGATTTTCACTATTTTGAAGTGAGTATTTCGCAGCTAAACTAAATTTCCTCTAAGGGTTAAAATTTGATCAAGACCACCATCCGAGAAATTCGCGAAAATTTGATTTTCACTAGTTTGAATTGAGTATTTCGCAGTTAAACAAAATGTCCTCTAAGGGTTAAAATTTGATCAAGACCACCATCCGCGAAATTCGCGAAAACCTGATTTTCACTATTTTGAATTGAGTATTTCGCAGCTAAACAAAATGTCCTCTAAGGGTTAAAATTTGATCAAGACCACCATCCGCGAAATTCGCAAAAATTTTATTTTCACTATTTTGAATTGAGGTTTTCGCAGCTAGACAAAATGTCCTCTAACGGTTAAATTTTGACCATGACCACCATTCGCGAAAATTTTGTGCTTAATAATAATCTCGAGTCTTAGAAGGTTTAAATAGATATCCAAGCTAGGAACTGCAGGAATTTTTGTTAAGGTAATGTTTTAACATATTTCAGGCTGAGGAAAAGGTATGTGTGCAATCGGCTTAGCCGATGTAAACTTCTTTACTTGTTTTTTATTGAAATTGTATTTCTTCATGTCTATGGTTTTTAACAGTTTCTGTTTCAGTGTAGAGGCAACACTGAACTTTATGCTTAGTGATACGATTCTAATACGCGCTTTCGCAGCGCGTGTGTAAAATTTTTCATTTCAAAATTGATTGGTCATTTGTCGAGGTTTGTGAACTTTCGAGTTTTCGAGGCAAATAGACGTTTCAAGGAAGACCCCAAATAGTATCGTAAGCTTTTCTGCTTTGTAATTCAGTCCATGGGGGAAAACTTGATAGATGAATGAATGATGACGAAGTCTTAAGGTCTTTTAAAGCACCATAAAAAAAAAAAAAATGAAATATTGAAATCCGCTGTGAGTTGATTATAGGGGTATTCACAAAGGCGTCGGAAAATAGGAGAGTCGGAAAATCGGAAAACTTTAACTGCTTAAAAAGTTGTGCAAGATACAAAAAAAGTTAAAATTTTTAAGAAGTCGCATTTTTCCGATTTTTCGACTTTCCAACGTTTTTAACACGCCTTTGTGAATACCCCTTATAATTCACAAATTTATTTTCACAATGAAAGAAATAAGAATGAGAGCAGTAAATATTTTCAAAAAGCGTTTTTTGTTTAGCGTCCATTAGCGGTTTTCTTCATTAATTTTGACATTTTATAATTTCTATTCACTTATTTTTACGTTACTAAACGCAAATGTCTCGCTTCATTAAGCGATATTTCTATTTAAAAAATGCATCGACATAAAGCTCAATGAAAATATCGTTGTTCAAAAAAATAAAAATAAATGTAAAAAGTGGGCAAGGTTTCTTGTTATTGTGTAATAAGAAGAGTCTGGTGGAACTTTGTTTTTTATATCGCTCACTTTGCACAATTTTTGAAATCTTTGCCATTTTTAGCTACTGGATGGAGTTTCCTTTTGGGCTGTTTACTACCAAGATTTGTTTCTCCAAGACGGAGGCTAAAACTTTGTCATGGAAAGGAAAAGAATTATTCAACTGCTTACGAGATATAGCCATAAGTAAAAAAGAAACTTAATTCTCAGCCACAATTTTCGAGATCAATTTAAAATTAAACTGCAATAACAAACACAGGGAATCGCTGCATTTATCAAGCACGTTCATTCAGGAAATGCAGTTTTTTCAATACTGGATGACATCAAATTGAATGCGCTTAATTTGCCAAAAGCCGCGAAAAAGGGCGCTGTAGGCGGATCAAGCTGTACTGCGAAAGGCAGGGACAAGCGGGCAATAAATTTAGGAAGCCCGAAAATGACATGAGCTCTTCTCTTAAAGTCCAAAAACCACCAGTCACCGTGGACACAACCAGTATTAAAGAGCATTTTCCCAGAATAGAATTGTTTGTGTATTCAAACTGAAAGCTTAACTAAAGTATCCCAATAAAATTTCAGTTAGCAGGAATCTTATATTAGTCTGAGGACTTATTTGACCGACATTTATTGCTTTTATTAGATTTTCGTCGTAAATTGTTTTTTTATTAAAATTTTGATTGTCCTTGTGACTTTTGAAGTAAATTGTTAAAATTCATCTCTCAAGTTTGTTCGTACATTTTTGTTTTCATTTATTGAAACATTAAAGAGGATTTAAATAAAACAAGTAAAGAAGTTTACATCGGCTAAGCCGATTGCACACATACCTTTTCCTCAGCCTGAAATATGTTAAAACATTACCTTAACAAAAATTCCTGCCGTTCCTAGCTTGGATATCTATTTATACCTTCTAAGACTCGAGATTATTATTAAGCACAAAATTTTCGCGGATGGTGAGCATGGTCAAATTTAACCGTTAGAGGACATTTTGTCTAGCTGCGAAAACCTCAATTCAAAATAGTGAAAATAAAATTTTTGCGAATTTCGCGAATGGTGATCATGGTCAAGTTTTAACCGTTAGAGGACATTTTGTATAGCTGCGAAATCCTCAATTCAAAATAGTGAAAATAAAATTTTTGCGAATTTCGCGAATGGTGGTCATGGTCAAATTTTAAACCGTAAGAGGACATTTTTTCTAGCTGCGAAAACCTCAATTCAAAATAGTGAAAATAAAATGTTTGCGAATTTCGCGGAAGGTGGTCTTGATCAAATTTTAACCCGTAGAGGACATTTTGTTTAGCTGCGAAATACTCAATTAAAAATAGTGAAAATCAGGTTTTCGCGAATTTCGCGGATGGTGGTCTTGATCAAATTTTAACCCTTAGAGGACATTTTGTTTAACTGCGAAATACTCAATTCAAACTAGTGAAAATCAATTGTTGCGAATTTCGCGAAATGTGGTCATGGTCAAAATTTATCCATAATGGACGACTTTATTTGGTGGCAAAATACACAATCAGAAGAAGCAAAAAAATAATTTTTGTATTCAGATATGAGAATAAGAGAAAGAGTGTTTTTTTCTATTGTGTAGGATGATGACCATAGTTATAGCGATGTCGCAATTTTTTTTTCAGCGAAAGCTTAAGTCTACATAGTAGCTATACACTCACCAAATTTCAATAAGCTGGGATGTATAGTCAAAAAGTTATCCAGGAAAAACGTTAAAAATCGTGATTTTTGAAACTTCTGAACCACTTCCCACGACCCAAGAAGGGACTACGAAAAAAATTTGTATGCAGTTTTTCGGACATTTACCTGGTTGAAGTCCATGCCAAATTTCAATATGATATCTTTCATGGCTTAGGAGTAAATTACGAAAAACTAAAGTGTGACCGACAGACAGACAGACAGACAGACAGACAGACAGACAGACAGACAGACAGACAGACAGACAGACAGACAGACAGACATGGCTAGATCGATTCCTTTTGTCACCCTGATCAAGAATATATATATATGTCTATATCTACCGCGACTCCTTTGGTATGTTACATACACCGTGCCAAACTTAATATACCCTTTCCTTCGGAAAAGGTATAAAAATTGTTAAAATTCTCATACCTCAGTTTGATTTTTCAAAAATTTCTTTGAAATTTCTTTTCATTTTATTTTTGCTACTGTCTAAATTGGTTATTCAAGCAATTGAAATTCTCTTGAATAGCACATCTTGCAATTACTCTGGAGTTAAAAACAAAACATCCTTGCAGTATTCAAATGGTTTCGGTGTAGAAAAAGGACCGGACGTGGGTGAGTCCATACAGGACCGAATTGATATGAATTTAAAATCTATCGCAATCATCCTCATCTAGTCCTAAAAATATGTCAAAATATACAGTATTTTATGTATGAGAATTGACTAGACCTCGAGTAGCAACAAGTGGCCAAGAAGAAGTGTAGTTACAAAAATTTAGATCAACTGGTACATATGGGACAATTGACCTTTAATTTGTTCATAGACGATTAGACGAATAATAATAATAATAATTGACCATAGAAGAGCTACATCGTTGCAAGTTACTCTGGAGTTAAAATGGACAAAACGTCCTTGCATTTTTCAAATGACAGTTATACGTGTAGAAAAAGGACCGGACGTGGGTGAGTCCATACAGGACCGAATTGGTATCGCAAATTTAAAATCGGATAGTCCTGCAATCATTCTCATCTAGTCCTAGGAGCAATATGTCGAAGATGTACAGTATATTATGTACTGCAGAATTGACTAGATCACTCGAGTAGCACACACAGGCACACACACGCACAGTGTAGTTACACACACACATTTAGATCACACTGGTACATATGGGACAATTGACTTTACATTTGTTCATACGACGATTAACGAAAAAATAATAATCGACTGAGTTTTACTATCGGAGAATTAAGGACATGT
The DNA here is from genome assembly GCA_020466095.1 of Chlorops oryzae. Taxonomy (NCBI): domain Eukaryota; kingdom Metazoa; phylum Arthropoda; class Insecta; order Diptera; family Chloropidae; genus Chlorops; species Chlorops oryzae. The sequence goes on from CM035807.1 coordinate 105,883,652, forward strand.
TATTTTTCAATTTAGAAGATAAAAGCATTAAAGTTGGTTAAATTAAAAGGATACCTGTATTTTGTGACAGTCGAAGAGCATCGTGAGTAGTTGAATTCCGTGACAGTGTTGTATACTGTAAATGAACATTGTGTCAACAACAAAGGCTTTTACAGTTTTTCCGAAAAAGAAATCCTGTTCCTTAATCGAAATTTTTTCAAATTATTATTTCTTTATTTGTAGTTTTTAATACCGACACACTCTGTTGAGCCGTATATTGCGTTTGTGTGGTTTGTGTAACACCAAACCAGTCGAAAAGATTCCTACAAAATTATTCAAATATCAGCGTCACCGCACATTCGATTTCAGAATTCGTCTGTCTGTCTGTCTGTACGAACGTCAGATTGCATTACAATTTTTAGAATTGTCGCGTCGTTGTTAGCTGTCGTCTGTCTGTCTGTCTGTCTGTCTGTCTGTCTGTCTGTCTGTCTGTCTGTCTGTCTGTTCTGTCTGTCTGTCTGTCTGTCTGTCTGTCTGTCTGTCTGTCTGTCTGTCTGTCTGTCTGCCTGTCTGTCTGTCTGTCTGTCTGTCTGTCTGTCTGTCTGTCTGTCTGTCTGTCTGTCTGTCTGTCTGTCTGTCTGTCTGTCTGTCTGTCTGTCTGTCTGTCTGTCTGTCTGTCTGTCTGTCTGTCTGTCTGTCTGTCTGTCTGTCTGTCTGTCTGTCTGTCTGTCTGTCTGTCTGTCTGTCTGTCCTGTCTGTCTGTCTGTCTGTCTGTCTGTCTGTCTGTCTGTCTGTCTGTCTGTCTGTCTGTCTGTCTGTCTGTCTGTCTGTCTGTCTGTCTGTCTGTCTGTCTGTCTGTCTGTCTGTCTGTCTGTCTGTCTGTCTGTCTGTCTGTCTGTCTGTCTGTCTGTCTGTCTGTCTGTCTGTCTGTCTGTCTGTCTGTCCGTCTGTCCGTCTGTCCGTCTGTCCGTCTGTCCGTATACAGTCATCTTATCGAAGGAGTTGAGCTATCTTGACGAAATTCGGTATGCGTGCTCACGGGGACATGAGTAAGAACAAGTTCGAGAATAGACCCGATCGGACCATTTTTAGGGGTACCTCCAGTACTAGGGTCTGTCACAAAAATTCGAAAACTTCCCCAAAATCTGACTTTTTCCAAATATTTCAATAAAACTTAGAATTTGAGCGTATATTAAGGCCTCCGATTAGAAAATAAAAAAATTGGAAAAGTGGGCGTGGCAAAAGGGTGGTTTTCATAAAGAAATTCAACAAAAGTCGGTATATGGGGCCCCTAACGGCCTTAAACACCTCTTAATATTAAAAATTATTTGAACATGTGTGTTTGTGTCGGGTATCCTATTGTCAGGCTCGCCTGACTATAACACCCTTACTTGTTTTTTTTTTTTGTATTTGGCCTTTTAAATCCTTTTTATGCTCAACATCAATAGAGATCAATCGGCTCAATCATTTAAGCGAGAGGGTCTTGCCGACTTAGGAAGGCAATCCGGCTCTTAAAAGAAATTTTGACGTTATTTTGATTTTTGAATTGGTAGGTATCTACTTAAAAAAAAAGTAGTTTAGGAGAATCCGATTTTTAGGTTCCCATCGCCCAGTGGCAGACCCGTAGGGAGAAGTTTGGGGCCCGGGGGAGTTTTTCCGGGGTCCTCACAGAAATGTGCGAAAAAAAAAACCCCTGCCTTCAGAAAGCCCGGGCCCGTGGGAAAATCCCCACTTTCTACAGGCCTGCCCAGTGGCGACTGATAGTTGATAAAACAAGGAATATAAAAAATTATTCACCGAGAAAAATTTGTGCTGCTATACCCAAAAGGTATTTGTCTATTGTGAAAAAGGACGAGCGTGGTCCTTACTGATGAATTTCAATACAAGAGATCATCAAAATATTCGACCAAGAAATGTTAGAAGTTTCTAGATTCAGATTAATGTGTATAGAATATTTTTCTATTTCTTTAAATAAGCACCTAAAGGCCGAAGTCCAACCTAGCGAGAGCTCGTTGCGAGAGAGCGAGACGTCACGCAGAGAAATGTCAAAACTGTTTCAATGAATGCAATCATATGAAGCCAGCTCCAATGTGACTCGAGAAATTCGAAATTTTGATAATTTCTCGCAGCGAGAAAGTTTGACAGCCGAACAACAGAGAAGCATTTAGTGATGAAGAAACTTTTTTGAGTACCCACTGTTTGGTACTCGATCATTGTTGATATTCTGATGTTTTAGGAAGTTCCTAAACCAACAAAAAAAAAAAACAGTTATCTCATTTCCGTTTATGGCCTTACATATTTTTTCCACTAAATAAGATAAATTAAAGTATCCATTCGTGTTAGTATTTTTTTTAAAAGAAAAATATTGATAGGTACTCGGTTAAAAATGTTAAATCACTAGGCTAGACTGGACAAAAAAATTTTGCTATCATCTGTTCTCGCAGAACGAGACGTTTGAGATTGGAATGCGTCGCAAAGAGTTCTCGCTAGGTTGGACTTGGGCTGCTTGTGAAATATTTTGCAAAAGTCTCCCTTGAATTTAAAACTATGAAAACATTTCTTTTTTTTTTTGAAAACATGGCAGCAATAAAAAAAATCTTAAAAACACTGAAACTTCGACCACGATTTTCTTCATTTGTTTTTCTTTTGTAAAAAAGAAGCTCATTTAATGCTTTGCTACTCCTCTGCTTTAAAAGCTCTTATGCAAAATGCAAAGGGAAAAAAACAATTTTTTTTTTTTTTTATCGAAAATCAGTAGTAAACGTGACAGGGACTACGTCTATTGCCTGGTTTTATGCTCAAACATTAACCTATTTCAGATAGTTGTATTATGCCACGTAGACCAGCTCACAGGAGCACAAAAAAAAAAAAAAAATAAATAAATAAAAATAAACGGAAAAACAACTTTAACGCACTTTACTTGCCAGCTTCTGCCATTTGCGATAGAACCGCAACCATACACACACACACACACACACATACAGAGAGATCCGTACACGTAAGTTATTCCTTCGTTTAATGCCCGGCAGTGTTGCTTACCATATCGACACCACAAATCAATTCGCATTCAACATAAACCTCGCACTGCCACTGAAATCGACTGACAGCCCTTTGGGCAAAAGAAAACCAGGCGAAAAAAAACCGTAAAAATAGAGTGCTTGTGTGTACAAGTGTGCGTGTTGTTGTGTGGGAGAGCGAGAGAGAGGGAGAATGAGAAAAAAAAATGTATATGTATATAAATCGACAATATAAATAAAACAAGTCGAACGCTGAGTGCTCGGAAAGTGTAAAAAAGTGCAACACGTTTTAGCCGTTGCAATGTAAATCGTCGAAGATATCAGGCGCCCGAGATCAGCGTGTGCATTTGTTCGGCATCTGCCGACGTTAAAGCTGCGTGCGTGTGTGTGTGCGCGCGCGCGCTTAAGTAATCCGTTTTTTATAGTGGCAGGCTCAATGGCTGTACTGTCAACAGCTCAGTTTGAACTTAGTGCGCTAGAAAATATATTGGAAGTTTCGAAATGTGCTTAGTGTGTAGGTGCAAACGATACTGATGTTTTCCCCCATCCCGACGAACTGCTGCAGGGCTGTATGGATTTTTTAGGATTTTTGATGAAATCTATGGATTTTCATTGTACCTGTAACACGAAGCTTAATGCCGCGGGGCCAGTTTTTCAACTTCTCAACTGAAGAAAAAGATAACGTAGAGAGAAAGCATAAAAGAGGCAAAAAAATAAAAATCAACTAGGATTTTCTTAAACTTTTACGATGCGGAAAAATAACTTTTATCAGTGTGAAAATATCTTAGATATTGTTGAAAAAGTTAATGTTAATATAAATATCCTTAAAATTCTTTTGTTTCACATTGAGGGTCGTAGTTTTCAACTCGACTTTAGAGCTTCGAAAGTTTAAATTTTTGAATAAACAGTATTCTTTTTGTCTTCATGCCAGTTTTACCCAGTAAAAAATAGGATTACTCAAAGATTAATCTTGGATTACTCCTTTTGGAGCAATGGATTACTCCTCAAATCTCCGAGCCTCATGTATTTTGTACTCCTTTGTAGCATTGCATGTCCTAACGGGCGAGCAATCCTTTTGAGCTCCCAATGGAGATCAAAAAGACTTACTCTTTATGACCTCCGAATGGAGGACAAGTAGAGTAATAGCAAATGGTGAGTAATCCTTTAAATCTCCTGAATGAGCAAAAATTGAGTAATATTTTGTAGCTCCTGAAGGAGCACAAAATAGAGTAATATTTTGTTATTAATTAATTTTTCGATTTTTGAGTATTTTTATATTACCTAAATAATACCAATTTTTTAAAATAATTATTTCCCGCTTTTGATTCTCCTGTTGTGGGGTTTGAACCACGGATCTCTCCATTCCTAGTCAAGTGTTCACCCTCGCCACCGTGTTTGCCAAATCGAAAGTATGGGAATTTTTTTCATTTAAAAATTTGAAATCAAATTTAATTTAATTTTATATTGATTTCTGATTGCTCGCTTATGCTCCGAATGGATGAAAAAGTCATTACTCCTTCAATTCTCCATTCAGGATTGCTCCGAATGGATGAAAAAGTCATTACTCCTTCACTGCTCGATTTAGGCATTTCTCCTAAATTTTTTACTGGGTACTCAATCAAATACCTTTGCTGTAGTTGAATTTTTTTTTAAATTTTCATATAAAATTAATAAGCCTAGTTTAAAATCTCCTAAAGACTATCATTTGAAAGTTGAAACCTCTAAACTATGTTGAAGACTATGAGCCCGAAATAAATATTTTGCCAGCATTTTCTAAAATCCCTTTTAAATATATCCTCTGCTAAAATGTGTGCTCAGCTGGAAGCTTTGACGTTCGCAGTGAAGTTGGCTGTGACATTTTAACTGTCACAATACAGTAAACATTCAAGTGGTCCATTCTAAGTGACAGTCCACTTAAGGTGACCTTGCCTTACGTATTTTTAGCTAGAGATAAATTTAAAAACAGATTTTCGAAGACTTTGGGAATTGCCCAATTGAATTTCAGTCTCATATTTATTTATCCTAATTAGAATTATCCTAAATAAAATAATATAATAAAATAAAATAATCGGAAACCATTTTGTGAATTGAAAATCATTTTAACTTACCCGAAAATATGTACCTGTTTACCCGCTATTCAAAGAACGATTTAAAATCCACTCATATTGCATTTCTATTTATTTGAACTTTAAATTAATAATTCGTTTAACTCGTTCATAAGGAAATATTTTCGCCTCGCATAAAATCCTCTTTGAATGCCATTGAGAGTCCTTTCGATGTAAATGTTCTGTACATAAATGGCATAAAAACGCATTTAAATGCAAATAGAGAGCCGTTTGAAGCCGCTGTGTTGATATAAAGCTTGTTATTCTGATCGTTGAATTCTGTATCCCGAATGCTGTACATGCAACAATTACCGTGAATCAGCGGCTTACGCTAAAAGGATAAGGCAATCAAATTGTTGTATTTACCATGTTTCAGTCATGCGAAATGGATATGCGTTTGAAATGGTATAAGCCTTAGAACGACACGAATTCACACGAATAGACAAACAAGAAGATTAGAGAGTCCAAATGTGGCCCGCGTGCCCGTCCGCCCGATTGCTTGCTGCTTGCTTGCCTGAGGACATTAGATGGGCGTGAAAGTGTGTATAAAATAAAAGCAAGAGCAACAAATTGTTTTGCGAAATATCCGCCCCATGGGATCACATCTTACTGTACCACGTCCTTATACCCTTGCTCATCATAATCATAATAATATTAATAAACATAAAAATTCATGTTTTCAAGCGAATTGATGCGTTTGAATGTGAAGCAGCACGCGCGACCCATTGTTTTTCTTACTTAATTGAAGTTTCACACTCGCATTTTTTTTGTAGCATGCTTCTAGGGATGATTGTTGCTTCAATCGTCGTCTTTTGTGCGAGCTTCTTCTTCGTTGTGGTTACCTGAATTTTCTTGTTTTACTTCTCTCTTTTAGTTTTCTGTTCTTGTTATAAGCAATACTGTGGCCTCATCAGAAATGCTTGAATAAACGAATACTTTAATCCCAGCTCACGTCCAGGCAACTGTAGGTAAGAGAGTAGTTTGGTGTGCGTGGGAAATTCTTTTAGTGAACTTTAACTTTTGGCTTATGCACACGTTTGAAATGTTTTGTTTTTCTTCTTCTTCGTCGTTGTAGGATTTTACGCTAAAAGCTTTGGGAGAATTCGTAAGTTTGCTAAGGGATTCGGACGAATCGTCAAATATTCATTTTAAGACAGCTGCGATTAGAAATTCTTTTGCAAATTTTTTTGATGTTCTGCTGTTCCGGTTTTTTTTTTTTTTTGCTCAAAGGAATGCTTTTCTTTTCTCAAATTAATAATGCGAAAATATTTTCCTCATGTTGAAGGTTCGTTCGTTTTCTATGAATTGATTAAGAAGTGGCGAGAAGTGAGAAAGCTAAAGTCAGCTTCAATTTGAATACGTCCACTATCCCGAAGAGGTTTGAGTGGCAGCTATCTATCAAATAAATAGTCATGATCGACCTACGTCTTAAATTTGAAGGCTCTGCTATAATTTTTGGGCGTGTCCATGGGTGTAACTGTGGGATATGTCTCCCCTAGACTTTCACCAGAGTACCAGATAAAAAATTTCTCTTATTATGGATCACTTAACCAATCCTTACCTCTTTTCGAATTCGCTCATGCTCCTTCTAAAGTGTGGCTATGTGATCTCAGAGCCTTTCTGCAGGCATTTCAGTCTATTGCTGAGACCCATACTTTGCTGATATGTTTTCATCTGACAGGTGAGCGAATTTTTCGGTCTGCCTGTACTCAGTGAAGTGCACTCTCTGCTGAAACAGTGTTGGATATTCAATTTGTGGCGGGGTTCTCCGCATTGCCATCGCATCTGCCTAACAAAACCTCTGGGCCAAAAACACCGATGCATCCAATGTCTATATAGCTTCAGCTTTCCATTCTGATTAGGAGTTACGGGGATTAATTTTAGATGTTACAAGATCTGCACAGAGCTGATGTACCTACTCTGCTGAAGCCGGGCATAAAAAGCTTTATTTGTAGTTTAACTGTTCCATGTCTTCCTTTTTAAAGTAAAATCTCAAACTATCTATTACAATGTGTTACTGAAAATTCTTTTGAAAATCCTTGACCTGACTTGCATGCATTAACTATTTTCATTGATTCCTTTTTTGCTTCTGAAACTGAAAAGGGTCTCTAAAAAATGGCAAAAGCAAAGCTTAAGCATTAGAAAGAAAATACATTTCGACCAAATTAGAGCTCTAATGAATACAGAAACATAAAAGAAGTACAAGAACAAAAGGCTTGTTCCCTTCATTGTTTTACTCGACTCTCCAAGTGTTTTTTTTTGTGTGTTTGTTTTGTTTCTTGGAAAATGGCAGTGTTTCAATTGCCTTTAGAGTTCTCTGTACATCTGATATACGTGAACATTTGAAAAGCTAACAAAGGCTTCTATCAAACACATATCCTTTTAGCCGAATCAATAGCAAATTGAAAACGAGCATGAGTTGAGTATGAGTCTGTCAAAGATGAGCAAATAAGATTTACGCACTCGAGTAAGTAGACACAAAATAGAAAGGTGAAATTCTATTGAAATCCCAAGCTAAGCTCGGCTAAAAGAAACGTTTCCTTGCCTTTTGGGAAATAATACAAAAGACTTAAAACGGCTTAACGAGCACCTGTCTATTTTAATTTCCTTTTTTGAGAACACTTTAGGTAAGTCAGAAACAAAGAGCAAACCTTTTGGGTTTTCTTACATAATTAAACGTTTCTTTGTACGAATTACCGAACGTTTTCGAAGAAACGTTCTTTGTGACGATAATGAAGAAAGAGAATAATGAATAGGACTCTCTTCCAAAAGAAAAAAGTTTCCATTCTCCCGAAAGAATAAACTTTTGGTTAAGTAATGGGTAGGGCAACAGAAAATATTTGTAAAGGTAATTAAAAAATATTTTTTACATATGGGCATTTCCACCGAAAGGTCCACCTGCACAAAAAAACTAAAAGTTATTGAAACCATTTTGTTTTACCATATTTTTATAAGGAAGCAATCATATTTAACTAATTTAAAAACACTTTACCTTTATTCATATCCCATTTCGAGATATTCGAATGCAAAGTCGAGCAAATGAAAATTTTCTTAATTAGAGATTTTACTGCATGTTTAGTTTTGATAAAATTTCATAAATGGAGACATTATGCATTGATTTTTGGCCTCATAATTCTTTCTAGGGGTACAAAGAGTCAAAAAAGAATGCATAGGAAACTATGCAATCGAAAATAACGGTACATTTTTCATTTTCATTATTGCATTTTTCGATGTCCCGTGCGACATGAAAAAACAACACTTGTTATCATAGCATCGAAAGTAGTTGAAGTAGGCTCACCAAATTTTGATTCCAAACAGCGACTTAGTATACAATTAAAACATTTAAAAAAATCGCAGCAAAATCAGAAGATTCGAGATCGTAGTCAACACTTAAAGTTTGTCCCGTGCGACATCGTAAGTATGAAATTAAAAAAAAATTATTAATAAATGATTTTATTAAACAATCAGAATGTCCCTCAGTAGAATTGAATTTTTTTGCAAGCTCACATGGAAAGGGAGCCGTCGATGGAGTCGGAGCAGTAATTAAAAGGAAAGTCTGGCAGATAACAAAATCTAAAAATGTTGTTACACCCGATGCATTTTCTTTTTATCAATGTGCACAACATAGCATAAATGGGATTCAAATATATAATTATATGCCATCCGATGAAATCAAAAAGCAAGAAATGTCCTACAATTTTGACGAAAAATGGCGCGAAGTAAGAAGCATTCCAGGGATATCCCAGTTGCACTTCTTTTGTTGCGATGGTGTATTTATAAAAGCAGCAAGAACTGCTTATTCGGAAAAACAAACTGTTTCTGTTATTCCTGATAACACTTCCACTTAATTTTTTTTTATTATTGTATTAAATGGTACAAAACACCTCAATAAATACATTGAATTTTTCTTTTTTAATTTAAAAAAATTTTTGCTCATGTTATTTATGTATAATTTCGTAAAAAGAGCAACAAAAAAGCAAAAATATCACTCTGGAAAAAAATGTCCCATGCGACCGAGATTAAAACTAAATTTAAAAGGAAGTATAAATCGGATTTGAGTAAAATCAAAGCCAGTTTTAAGGGATATCTATGCCCCACATTCTAAAATTTATCCTATCAAAATATTGCGTCAGGTTTCGCTGTAATCGGCATTTGAATTGTTGCCCCCGAAAAAAACTTCTGTTTTTGTCCCGTGCGAATGCCTTGCTTTTCTACAATTATTTTTAAAAATGAAATCTGGCCAAAATCAACCTTGGCACCAATTATACGGCTAATAAAGATCTATAAGTTAAGCCACTCGTCAAAATTAAAAACCGTTATATTTTGACTTTTTTGTAGTTTAAATGCGTACGATTGTCCCGTTCGACATGAATGGAAATGCCCATATTTAAAAAAAAAAAATAATTTTTTACTTTTCTCAAAAATATTCAAAAAAAATTCAAAGGCAATAAAATTGACTAAAAATTCTTCTAAAATGGTTAACTTTTTAATATTAACTAATCCGTAGAGCACTCACGACCGCAAGGGCGGACGGATTAAGACCATTTCCCACCTTAGGCAGCTGTCTATGTTGCCTATTCGGTGATTCCGCCACTGAAAGACCGTTATCAAAACCTTCATTAAAATTAGAGAATTCAATACAAACGACTCAGTTCGACTGCGCTGCATTTTTAATTTTTTACATTTATTTTTTTTTTCTGTACAGATATGATATATCGCACACTCTCTTTTAAGGTGACACAACTCAAAAATCGTCAATTTTCAGTTAACATGCGGAACTTGATCATAGTTCACCTCTCTACCTGCACGAAAAATTCTATTCCGTTTTTCTTATTATAAAACGCCGAGAAACCAAACCAAAACGGTGTATACTTGTGTTATTGAAAATTTAAAACTGAATACATACATAGTACACATAGTATTGTATGCTGAATAACTGCATGTAAAAACATTTATAAATTCAACCTCTCTCAGCTATAAGCACAAACGAAGAGCTCTTTCAAATTGAGTCGAACTCAAACTCCCGCTATGATCGCAAATATGTTCGAAGCATTTCATAGAGTCTTGCCTAAGTTGAGTCAAGCTCAAGCCTCAAGCCTTCAGTCTCGTTTTGTGCGCGCGGTTTTTCGGTCGGTTCGCGGAAGTGCCTTATGAAAGAAGTCGTTTGTTTTTTTTTTTTTTTTGCGTAGCGAGAGACATTGTATTTAGCAACACGTTGATTTGGTGAGTGTGTTATTTTTTATTTTTCTTTCTTTCAATTGATTGCGTTTGAATGTGTTTTTTTTTTTTTTGCTTGGTTTTGTAATCTTTCGCTTTGTAGGTATGGAAGTGTTGGAACAACTTCCTTTGCCTATAACTTCTTTCTGTTTGAATGTGTTTTAATCCAGGTTTATTTTAATTACTCTTTTTCCATAAAAGGCACACGTATACGTTGTGTGAACAGAATTCACTAATACACGCTCACATGCCTGACAAGCATTTGATGTGTCTATACAGCGCATAAAGGTAACATTCAGGTATAGTTAACTTCAAGGAAAAAAAAGGACCGTAAAAAACGAGTCGCAGTAGTGGTCAAAATAAAAAAAAAAATGAGTTTCTGGAAAGCTGTCTTTACGTTTGCAAAAAGTATAAGCATTCGGCATTGTAAAAAATATTTTGATACAAAAAATAAATATTAAAAAAAAAAAAATTCAAAGTAATTTTTTAAAATGTTTTTCGTAAATATTTTCTGTTGCCCTAGTAATGGATATCTTATCGTTGGGCCAAATACATAACTAAAAAATTTCTATATACGAAATTTATTATGAAAAGCCTTGTAATGATGAAAGAAGATTTTTTTCAGAAAGTTTTTCCTTTATGAGGAGTTCACAAAAAAAAAAAAAAAAAAAAATTCTCACGAAAAAAATTAATAAGGTTTTGATCAAAACGAACGCACAAACACATATATGTATATATATAGAAAACACAAAGATGCTCTATCCGTATGCAGTGGATGCTTTTAAAAGAAGAACGTAAGTAGATAAATAGCCAGACGAGATTTAGCTCCACAGACATCCGCAGACAAACAACTTTTGGGCAGTTATCCCGGTTACTTTGCTTCTTTTTATGCTTCTCATTCATTCATTCATTCTATTTTCTATTTTCATTTCTCGGTAGTATTAAAGAATTCTTCTTTTCGCTCTAGCTTTGTTTCGCTTGCTTTTTTGGCAAAGATTGATGACTTTGTTGGCACCCACAATGTCGCCTCGAAACGGATCAGTCCGTTGCGTATGTATTTCCCAATTTTTGGAGCATCTAAAGTGGCAAGCTACCAATCAGAGAGCGGAAGTAAGACGTTTGCAAGAATAAAGATGTAAAAAACGATAGTCGTATACAGAGACAGACCGACAAACGCATACACACACACACACACACACACCGAGACTCACACACTCAAAATCGAGAAAATAAAAAGTTTTAAGCTTTTATTTTGACATGACGCCAAGACATTCCACCATCCAGAGGCTACGAATGGCTAGAACGACAATGTCCTTTTTTTTAAAGCGTCACGGTTTGCTTATTTGCTTTTTATTATGTATGTGTAAGCGTAATTCAAATAACCGCATAAGTACGTACACAAGTGAGACTTGAATGGTTTCTCTCTCTATCTACGCTTGTGTAATACGGTTATGTAATACCTACAGTTTTATTTTTATCAAATTTCTTTTATTTTCTCTATTTTTTCCTTCCTTTTGTGCATCGAACTTACCCGTGACCGATGAATAATAACGCTAACAACGACAGTCGCCGTGATTGTTGTTGATTCGGATTCATTTGTTGCCAAAAAATTGGGTAATTTTAGAGATTTAAGCTCTCCGATCTATTTTGATTTGTGTGCATGTGCTATAGCACAAGCATAAATTCTCTTATTGTTATCTCTTCAGTTCATTATTTGCTATCCGATGAAATAAAAAAATGTTTTTCCCTTCAAAAGTCATTGTCTGATAACTGATCTCAAATGGAGCTACTTCATGAGCAAACCTCTTCTGGTCAATTGGAGGAGTACTGCTCCAATTTTTTGTGGTGCGCAGAGCGGGAAAACAAAAGCCGCATCTTTCATGAACATCCTTTGGATAAAATTTTTCCTGTACCTTTTGTTGATACTCTGAATGTAGTGGATTCCATCGATGAAATTTATAAACATCCGAGGAATACAATGAATTCACTGTATACCTCTCACTATTTCTCTCACCACCTTTGTCATCATTTTCTCTCAGTATTACTCTTAATATTTCTCTTACTATTTCTCTCTCACTCTTTCTCGCACTCTCTGCCTCACTCTCTCTCACGCACTCTCTTTCGTGCTTTCTCTCCGCCTCTCTCCATCTCACGCCCTCGCTCTATCTCTCTTTTCCTCTCTGTTCCTCTAACTTCTTCTTTCTTGCTCTCTCTGGCTTTCTATTTCTTTCTTTTCCTCTCTTTTCCTCTCTCTTCCTCTCTCTTCCTCTCTCTTCCTCTCTCTTCCTCTCTCTTCTCTCTCTTTCTCTCTCTTCCTCTCTCTTGCTCTCTCTTCTCTCTCTTGCTCTCTCTTGCTCTCTCTTGCTCTCTCTTGCTCTCTCTTGCTCTCTCTTGCTCTCTCTTGCTCTCTCTTGCTCTCTCTTGCTCTCTTTGCTCTCTCTTGCTCTCTCTTGCTCTCTCTTGCTCTCTCTTGCTCTCTCTTGCTCTCTCTTGCTCTCTTTGCTCTCTCTGCTCTCTCTGCTCTCTTCTCTCTGCTCTCTCTTGTCTCTCTCTTGCTCTCTCTTGCTCTCTCTTCGCTCTCTCTTGCTCTCTCTTCGCTCTCTCTTGCTCTCTCTTGCTCTCTCTTGCTCTCTCTTGCTCTCTCTTGCTCTCTTCTCTCTGCTCTCTTCTTCCTGCTCTCTTCTCTCTCTTGCTCTCTCTTGCTCTCTCTTGCCTCTCTCTTGCCTCTCTCTTCCTCTCTCTTCCTCTCTCTTCTTCTCTTCCTCTCTCTTCCTCTCTCTTCCACTCTCTTCCACTCTCTTCGACTCTCTTCCATTCTCTTACTCCCTCTTCCACTCTCTCCGCTCTCCACTCTCCACTCTCTGAATAGTATTATTACTCGATTCAAATCAGCTCATATAAAGTAGATAATTCGAACTGAAAAGTTTGAATAGTATTTGAACAAGATTTTCCTCCTCACTTTCCTTATATTTTTATATTGACTTTACCAGTCCTTAAATTTGTTTCAAATATGTCTCTTAAATTTCAAAACATCCAATCGCCTTAAACACTTCGTGTACTTAGCTAATGTACATTTACTAAAGTCTCCTTATTTCCCCCAAAAAACGGATTGCGCTCTCGATAAATTTTACTCCCAAGGAAGAATGGCTATGCGAGAGGAAATTGCCAAAATGAAAATCCCTTCAATCCTTCGGATAACTTCTTCTTCTCCATTCTTTCGCTTGAAAGTTTTACAAGCAATTTGTTGATTGAAAATAGCTAAACCAATAGCATTAATAGTTGTATTCATCGAAGGAAAAAATTCAGTTTTCCAAATCACAAATTTTCTACGTCGATATCTTTGTGTCTTCTAACGACATTTTTCGTTTTCGTTTGATTTTCTACGACTTTCCTTTACAGCTTTTTATTTATTTTTCGCCTTCATAGCTCTGCTCGTGGCTATTTGTTGCATTCAGGACTTCCTGTGTCCTTAGAGCGCCACCACAAGACTGTGGAATGTGATAAACAAGCAGCCTTACTTTTATGCATTCTATGCGACAATACACATATTTATATATGTACATATTTATACATACATTTGTCAGTGAACTGCTGGAAAAAGTAGAAGTATAAGGGCTTCAGTAAGGCAATCCAGTCGGCAGCCTCTCTAGGTGCATCACAACAAACGACCAACAAACAGCAACAGAAACAAAGACGTTATCACTCGAACGGTGCGCGCCTCGATGCTGCTGCAAATAGAAATCCATTCGACAACGTCGATGACAGCGAGAAGATGTTTTTCCACAACAAGTATTTGAAAATGTTTTCCACTTTTCCTCGAGTTGTCTTCGTCGTTTCACGTTTCTATGACGGTTTGTGTTTTTCTTTTCTATTTTTTTTTTTTTAAAAGGTTTTCTTTTTGTTTGTTTATTTATACGTTGCTTGTGTCTTTGTTCCATGTGTTTTCTTTGGCAATTTTAAAGTTCGTTTATTTTTGAAAACCTTAAAAGCTACTTCTTATGGCTTTTGGGCTTTTCACAATTTTCTTCATGTCTAACGCCATTCTCGGAAGGTGATATCGAATGCTGTCAGTTTTTGTTTTGCAAAAATGCTAACAGAAACAGCAGCAGCAACAAAACCAACCAAAACAACAAAAACAAAAACAACAAGAACAACAATAGCGACAACAGGAGTCCGAGAAAAAAATGAATGAGAATGTTTTCATTGATACCTCGTCGAGGGGAAGAACCTGATGATAGCAATTCCCAATTTCCCAACAGAATGCACTCAACCTATTTTTCAGGTCGTGTTGATTGCGATTTTGTGGCTGCTCGTACCTTCGACTGGGTTTTTGTATTCCTCTATTTTATATATATTTTTTATGCCCAGCTTAAGCAGGAGGGTAGGTATATTAGTTTTGTAACGAATCTTGTATCAGCTGGAACTAAGCTCCGTATATAAAGACAAAATGTATATATTCTTGATCAGGATCGAAAACTGAATCTATTAAGATATGATTGTCCGTCCGTCCGTCTGTGAGCGAATCTCCTTCCAAAACGTTGAACCAATCACGTCAAAATGTGGCACACGGGTATATTGGGGTCATAGAATGATTCCAAGTGAAAATGGCTAGTCCGCCCAATAACCCGAAGTAAAAGGCGAAAACGATTTTAGTTCGAAACAAAGGTTGACTAAGACGAATAAAAGGTGTGGGAGAAAAGTTGATGTGTTCCGCCCACTGCTACACAGAGCCAAAACTGCCTAATAGATTCAAGAAGACTTTCTCTATGAAACGTTTTTAGGCTAAGGGGTACCCCAGCAGAAAGAAGAGAAGATTTTTCCAAAGAGATTCCTTTTTTTTTAATGTGGTAAATCTTTTTAATTTTATCAAGAAGGGAAACACATGAAATCAAGAAGAAAACTAGTTATTCACATTTTTTTGCACTCAATTTCCGTTATTTTTGGAACCAAAAAACAATCCATAAAGAAACACTTCTTGATTCCATTAAGTTTTATACTGAATTGTATTAAAAATGGATTTCTTATTGATTTCATTGGGATATCTTCTTGATTTTTTTTAAAAAGGTTTTCCTTTTTTATTGTATTGATTTCTTTAGGTTCCTGTAAGATTATGGGTAAACAATCTTCTTAATTTATATTAATAAGGAAAACCTTTTTGAAAAAATCAATAAGAATTCATAATAAAAGCAACAAGTTTTCTTCTTGACTTATTCAAAAAGGTTTTCCTTATTACAATAATGAGACTTTCTTCTTAAAAAAAAAACCATAGAGATATCATATTAATTTTGTTTTATTTTATTGGGTATTTATTATGTACTGTTTTCTCTGTGTAAGCCGACAAACATTAAATTTGTGTAATTTCCGTACGGAAAGGCAAAACATGGTGCGCTAATATTGGGTATGGACATATACTTTTCAAAGTCGGGCTTGACCGATTATAGCTTTCTTCCTTGTTTTTTTTTTTTATTGTTCGACTGTAGGTAGTTGGTACATAGAAATGCGACAAAGGACTCAATGGAGCATGAATGGAAAAAGGAAAAATATTGTTTCAATTCAATACGCTATTAAATTGGCTGCTATTGAGAGTTCAATACAATATCGGAAAATGCCCAAAGAAATGCAAGCAAGGAAACTGATTTTTCTTCATTGGTGAAAGAGATTTTAAAAAAAGGAATGTTCAAGTTTTCCAGAAAATATTGGATATTTCACTTGGGATTGTAGGGATAATTTTCTAAATAAATAAGTTAACAGACAAGAATTAAAGGAAGTTGTAATATTTTGTTGGGAAAGATACTATCTTCTTCTTTATTTTTCTAGCGCGTTCTTTCCCGGCTTATATCGGGGTCCACATGTTTTGAATTTTTTCTCCATTTTCTTCTATCCACTGCATCCTCGATTCTTAGATCAGTTGCTTGGAGGTCCCTTTTCAAAATGTCAAAATGTCTAGCCATATTTGTTTTGGTCGTACTCTTGGCCGAACATCGGTTACCTCAAGCCTCAAACCTCTCTTTGCCAAAGTGTTCTCACCAGCACTATATCTACCTTATATATTTGATAATTTATTGAATTCGATTTCATAAGAGCACTCTCTGTGTGGGTGTAGAAGTTGACCTGTCGCTTGGGTTGTCACTGGAAATTATGGGTGATTACCGGCATTAGAACAGTCTTCATGGGTTAAGGCATTGCATTTGAGTCACTCAAGTGTTTTATTTTTTATTTTTATAAATGTACTCTTAACTACGACTCCAAAGGATAGTTAATTTCGATTAGCGGACCTGAGAGGTACAATTTGAGATAAGGCCATGTGGACGTATAGAATTGGAAAAATCCCATTAGCTTTGAAAGGATAACAGAATATTTTCCTTCCCCTTGATAATGTGATAACCAGGGCTCGGATTTTGTTGACTTTTATAAATGTAAAGCATACTTAAAGGGGCAAAATTTTTTTTCTAACTAACATTTAACGAATAAGTTTAGAGAAGTTGAAGTTTAAACCGCTTTTGTAATTTCTAAAAAATTCATATTGAAGTTAAAAATCGACTTGAATATTAACTTTGTGTGAGTTGAACAAAATTCTTACTCCTTAAAGTATGCTTTAAATTTATAAAAGTCAACAAAATCCGAGCCCTGGTGATAACTATCAAAAACTATTCAAAATTTTTCCTATCAATTTTATTCTTTTTCGTAAAAACCTCTTTATTTATTGAATCTCGTTAGCTTTCGAAAGCCTCGACTACCCTAAAAGAGAGAGAGAGATAGGTACCAAATGACTACTGCAACTAAAAAGTTCTTCGCTCATTTACAAAGATAAAGACCAAAAAGCTGTTATTGGCACTTTATCTTTTGATGTCTTCTTTGTCTGGCCGTATTCCGTTTAGCCAAGCGTGAAGTTGCTGCTTTTATGGCTGCGTTTCCGTTTCATTTGAAATTAAGATTTACAGCCATTGATGCTAAAGCATTGCAAATTCTACACATGGCTTCACACAGAGATCACTGTATTCACATGTTAGGTTCATAGAGTGCAAACATTTCGGAATGAATCATTTGAGCGACTCCGATTGAATAAGAAAAAAACTATATATGTATATTTTTACTTTGTGAATTCAATAATCGCTTTCCATTGCAATGAATTGTTCGTTCCAATGGACTCGTTCCATCGAAAATCAAAATCGATTAGCATTCTTTTAACCGCATATAAAACGGTCACTGGCTATACCGCAATTTAAATCCATTACAACATCCATATACACTCTCGACCTGAGTTGATGGAAAACCAACCACAAAAGTAAGAGTATTTGCAATAGCCCCGGAACGAATTATTGGCATCCGATGGTTAATGCAGGCAACTCAACAGAGCCGTTCCGTTCCGATTCGAGTCAAGTCGAGTCGAGTCGAGCAGTTCAGAGGCGCGTTTTTGTTGCAATTGCAATTAAAGCCAAAGGCCAATGTATCTATCGTCAACGTGTGTGTATTGGGTGCAAATACTTACAAACCCAATATACATACTTCGAAACAAAGGAACACATAAGTAAATAGCTTAAGTCCTTCGCTCCACCCCTCTCCTCCTCCTCTCCATCCACCACTCTCCTCCTCTCCTTCCTCCTCCTCGGTGCGAACACACAAAGTGCTTTGACGCAATTCCTCTCTGCAGAAGATTAGATCAAAGTACCAAGTTGAACCGCGAACGCCTCCAAAACGCCATTTGGCACAATGTCTACCGGATGGTATGAGGGCTTGTGTTTGTGTGTGTTTGCTGGTGAGAGTGTGTACATGGTGAATGGAGAGGGAAGGTTACTATTAAGCCATCAGTTGCAGACATTGCCTAGCATGGCGGACTTAATGTAGGGAATACAACTGTTCCGTGAAATGAGTCGAAAATCGACATTCGATTTGCGGGACCATTGCGCGCATTGTGAAGCAGCGACCAAACGGACGTGGAGAAATCACTGAAGTAAATATAACCTGGAAAACAGATGAACGGGTCGATCAGAATGTTTTTTTTTTTCGAGTGCATTGAGAGTCTTCATTTTATTGAAAGCAACTAAAATTGACTTTGAGGAAAATTGTGGGGTAATTTGTTGATTTTTTCTACTTATTTTGGATCACAAATTTTCACCTCTGCACAGCTGTGCAATACCCGACCGGTATTGGGAAGCGCTCGGGTGCACTGGGTGCGTTCGATGGAGTGTCCCTAGTGTTTTGTTTTTGCTTCATTTCAATCTGAATTTTCATAAAACTCGTTCCGGCTTGTCGAGTATGGGACAGAAATGTCGAAAAAAATTTTACAATTTTTGAGATTTTTGCTATTTTCAGCTGCCAGATGGAGTTTTTTTGATCATTTAGTACAACAGTTATTTTCTGCAACCTTAAACCTATAGCTTTGTTAAACAATGGAAGGGGAAAACTAAACGGCCAACGAGATATAGGCATAAGTAGGTGCGCAACTTAATTCTCGGCCACAGTCTTTGTTATCGATTTAAAATTTACTTGCATAAAATTTAGCAATACCAATTATAGGAATTGGATACATTTATCAAGCACTTTCAGAAATAGCAGTAAAAATTTGTTTAAACTTTAAAAGTAACGAAACTAGGTCTAGAATTTATTGAATCACCCACGAATTGAAATTATCATTGTGTGATTGGCATGAGTGGAGCTTGAAACAGTACATTGAAATTAACAAAACCGGAAAGCTTATGTACTTATATACCCCCCACAGAAAGTACAGTTCCGTAAAAGGCATTTACTGTTCATATTGCCAATCGAAAGCGTAAGAAAATACTAAAGGGGCCGAAAATAATAGATTCCAATTTCTTTTTTTTTTTTTTTTTAAAGCATTTTATTTAATTTTTTCTTCTTCTTCGTCTTAGCTTTCTCTTCCGTAGTTGCACAACTTTTACACAGACAATTGCTTTCTTTAATTGCGGAAGCTCCCATTTCGTTCATACTTGTGTAGTTTGGGGACGAATTGAAGCTTAGTTTTCAGTTTCCCTTTTACTTTTCACATCAACGCCGGATGTCGACAATAATCCTTCAACTTTTTGCTTTCAGTTTGCACACATAAATATAAACGTATTCGTATTTATGTATGTATATTTTGTGGAAGAGCAATCTAAAGTTTGGAGAAATTTAAGTTTGTTTGGTGTAATTTTCCATGCGCCGAGATATCTATCCCTCCCTTCATATCAATATACATTTATGCGTATAGATTAGATCATTTATAGCCACTTTTCCAGATATTTAGCCTCCGAAGACAAAATGAGTATGCATGCCTCCCAGTCGGAAATATGACCTAAATAAATTCACTTGTTCTTGAACAAGACAACAAAAATATTTCCGCTTCAGAATCTTCCGCTTTATACAATTGGATGTATAAAGATAAGAAAAGAACAGCGCGTACAAAAGAAATATGAAGGAGAAGACGGAGTCATAAAAACTAAAGGCCAAAGGTCCAAACGGCCCGACCGACCGACCGAGCATGCCATCCAATATTCATTCGAAGTTAAAGAGAAAAGAATATCTTAAACGAAAATCACATCGAAAAATTATTAAAAGAAATTTCCGTTAACTTAATTTAATAGAATGGCATGTCGTATTCTTCCGGCAGGCAATTTTCATGTCGCGAATAGTTTCTCAATGGCGATGGCGATGGCGATGATGATGGCGACGGCAGTGGCGTGCATAGTACGTTGCGTTGCCTTGCCTTCGGTTGCCTATATCCTTTCGCTTCATCTCGATCTCGATTCAATTCGTTTAGTGTCCACATCGTGGATACTATGTTCACATTTCGCTGAATGTTAGTTAGAGCACTTGTGCGTTGCTGCGTTGAAGAGTTTCGCCTATTAAATGGCCTCTTGTGGCTGTGGTGCACACTGAGCATGGCATAATTTATTTATTGCAGAGAGCAGGCTTAGTTAGGAAGCGAAGTAGTTTGAATTTCGATTGCAGCTTTGTGTTATCGTTGCACAGCTCAATGGGTCCGGTACGTACATATTTCGCTTGTCTTCATAAATAAGTTCGAATTAGATTCCATTGGCAATTTCATAGAGTTACCCTCATGCAATGGCAGCCGCAGCAGCGGCACCAACAGCGGCAGGTACTCAAATAGCATATCAACCAATATTGCGTTAATTAGAAATGTGGTAATTCTCTAGCTATTCTCTGGCCCTTTTCTAATTAGCTTTCGTTTCAATTGCATTTGAACTTAAATTGCTAACATTTTTTCTTATTTAAAATTCAAAGAAAAGTATGTAAAAAGAAATAATTATATAAAAAGGAGGGAAAAAAGTATTGCCTACTTCTATGAGTTCAAAGTAGGTATACTTGAGGCCTGGCGATTTCAGAGTAATCTTCTTTCAAAGTCCCCCTAAAGAATTTTACAAACAACTCGGTAGTTTTATGGGGAAATGATGAATTTTCTTGGAAAACAAACATTTTTCTAAATTTGCTAAGGAAAAAATAAAAAGTAAAAAATGGAAAAAATGAAAATTTTCTTCCCCTACAAAAATACATTTATAGCCACTCATTTATGGCTTTATTGCTCGCTTTCCTAGAATTTTACGCACACCCCAGGGTGTTTTCTTGGTAGTTTATGAAAAAAGCTTTCACAAATGACAGTTTTTATATATTTGACGAACAGGGACTGGAGTCGTTTCTAAATGTATTTCTAAAAAATCTGGAAATTTTTGCAAAAAATACATTGAAGCAAATTGAAAGGCAAAATGTGCGACGCTTGCAGATAGCCCCCTAGGTACTTGGTAGTCAGTGAAAAAAGCTGATTGAAAATCCCAGTAATGAGAACAGAAAAATACGATAATAAAAAGAATATTCTAGAAGAAATCATGATTTTAAAAAATACGTTCTTCCACGGTCGAATTGGTAAGAGAGAAAATGAGAGAGCTTGAATGACAGATGAGGACAGATGAGAGCTTATGAGAGCCAAAGAGAGACAGAGAGAAGCTTAGAGAGAAAGAGAACAGAAGAGAGCTTAGAGAGAAAAGTTAGTCAGACGAGACGTAGAAAAATAGAGAGAGAGAAAGAGAGAGCTTAGAGAGAAAGAGAGACAGAGAGAGCTTAGAGAGAAAGAGAGACAGAGAGAAAGAGAGAAAGAGAGAAAGAGAGAGAAAGAGAGAAGAGAAAGAAAGAGAAAGAGAGAAAGAGAGAAAGAGAGAAAGAGAGAGAAGAGAGAAGAAGAGGAGAAGAAGAGAGAAAGAGAGAGAAGAGAGAGAAGAGAGAAAGAGAGAAAGAGAGAGGAAAGAGAGGAGAAAGAGAGAAAGAAAGAGAGAAAGAGAGAAAGAGAGAAGAGAGAAGAGAGAAAGAGAAGAGAGAAAGAGAGAGGAGAAAGAGAAAAGAGAGAAAAGAAGAGGAAGAGAAGAAAGAAAGAAAGAAGAAAGAGAGAAAAAGAGAGAAAGAAGAGAAGAGAGAGAAAAGAGAGAAAGAGAGAAAAGAGAGAAAGAGGAGAAAGAGAGAAAAGAGAAAAAGAGAAAGAGAAAAGAGAGAAAGAGAAAAGAGGAAAGAAAAAGAGAGAAGAGAAAAGAGGAAAAGAAAAGAGAGAAAAGAGAAAGAGAAAAGAGAGAAAGAGGAAGAAAGGAAGAGAAAGAGAGAAAAAGAGAAAAAGAGAAGAAAAAAGAGAAAGAGAAGGAAAAGGAAAGAGAAAAGAGAAGAGAAGAGAGAAGAAAAGAGAGAAGAGAGATAAAGAGAGAGAGATGAGAGAGAGAGAGGTAGCAGTGATTGAAAAACCAAACCCTATGCAATCTATCATTGACAGAAATACAAGCTCGAGAGATCCGTTTTTTTTTCCTTTTTAAATCAATTTCTTGAAAATCGCTTAATCCTCAAAGAAACAAGGATAATTTCTTTACGGAATTGAATTTTTAAGTGTCCTCTCGAGCACAACTACTTACCGACAGCAACACATTCATGCACTCTTTTCGATTGGCGAGTTCAATGCATTTTGGATTTGCACTTGACAATTTTTGATTGAGCAGAAAAGTGCACAATATCCGTTCGACCCTCTTGCAACTGAAATGCACATACAGACAAATTACGTACGGACGGGGAGGTCCCGACTCTCTAGTACACACAAAACACACAGTAACTGCAGTAAAATGTTCGGAAACTGTTTTTGTTCGAAAGAAAAAGGAGAAAAAAAAAGAAAAAAATTTTTCGGAAAGAAGGAAACTTATATTGCATATCCTTGCCCCGCAGCACCGCATCGCCCTGCCCCATCACCCTACATCCTGCATTACAATATGCAATGTGTCTCTGTTGTTCGAATGGCCGCTGCGAGCGCATACCCAATACCATCGCACTGAAATAGACCAGAAATACGGACTGCGATCGCTGCTGCTGCTGCTGCTGCTGCTCCGACTTGTTGTGCCTTTCCATCTAAAACGTTTCGGCACTGAGTGGCACTCACAAAAATTGCAGTTCAATCGTCATTGTTCGCTGCAATTTTCCATTTTTACTTTTTTATTTCCTTATTTATTTTTTTCTCGTCATTTTTACGATTCATTTTTTTTCTATTTTTGTATTCCGATATACTTAGGAGTGCATGTGTGTGCGCACGAGTTCAATTGTTTATATGTTTTTATTGCAAATTTCTCTTGCTTGACATTAAGTCTTTTTTTACCCAGAGACGCGAAGTGTGTTCGCAGTGAGTGCATTTGGTGGCGATTGCACCGTCGCAATGGTGGTCTCCCAGGCATTGTTTTGTGCACTTTACACTTCATTGAGTTTTTTCGACTGTCATTTCCCAAGTGACACAACCCTTGGACGTATGTAGTACGTACGTATGACAGAAACGGAAAGATAATAAAGTGCTGCTGGAAGCACATACACATATGTACACATATCTATATATAAACAAACAAACACGAAAATACATACAAAAGTAATTTAGTCTTTTTTTGCGGTCACTTAACCGCAGGACACTTCAATGAATAATGAAGAAGCGTTAAAAAAAATAATTTTTTTTTTAATAAGTATAAAAGTTTTTGATTTTTTAAATATATTTTCTGAATATAAAGAGAATTTTTAAAAGCTTCATTTTTCAGTCTCTGGGGCAATAAAAAAAGAAAAAAAATTAAATAAAAGAAAAATTAAAAGCTTTGCTATTCGGAACACAAAAATAAAGGATCTTTGGTTCATAACTTCATCAGCTCTCATTTTATTCAGACTATGTTCTTCACCATAGGAAATTCGAGCGAGATGTTGTATGTATGTATGATGTCCTTCTGTTTCCCAAAAACCTAACGACAGATTGTTGATGGTATCTCAAGTAAGAGTCCTAAGCCAAAAATTCGAGAATTGTATAAAACGCTTGGCATGATTTGAATGCGGTATTATTATCTAAATATATAAGCTCATCTGAGCTGTTGTGTAATATCCTTAATCGTTTCAATAAAAAAGGAACTCTTGTCGCTCTGTAATGAAGACTAGACAATTAGAGTGATGCCAATAAAAAAGCAAAAGTTAGTTAACAACAATAGAAAAGAACCCCAAGCGTAAACAGCACCAACAATAGCAACAGCATGAAAAAACTTGAAGCAACAAAAGCAAATTATTGTTTAGCCAAAAAGCGCTTCAACTACTTTTCGCATAAATTAAAAGTATAGAATATATATAGCACGAAAGGACGACTGCCGTGACGACGACAACGATGACGATGATGGTGGCGACTGCGACGAGGACAACGAAAAGCCACTCGATTCAGCGAAATGCAAAATTTGCATATTTAGGTTAATTGCCTGCAATTCCTTTCATTCGAGGTGCTTAGCTTCAATAGCCAAGCTGGCGTTACATGCATCTAATGGGCATTGAATCGGTTGTCTAAGGACTCACGGTAGTGTTCTCTACATGCATAAATATTGAACAGTTTATGGTCAGTAGCTTTTACATCTTCTGGCGTTGGTTGAACGTAAAAAATAACTACTATGACCAGCTGTTTCTTGTAGTTGTGCCTCCTATGGCTTTAAGGTAGTATTTTAAAGGTTGGTTTTTTTTCTCCATCGTCCTCTTCCTCTTAATTTTTCTGTTTTGTTTTTTGAATTGAATTTTTAGCTTGAAAAAAGTTGCCAAACTTATGACTGAATTAAGCCAATGACTTGAGGAAATGTAGAGCAATGTTATTGAGGTGACTACTGAAGTGACACTTTTTCACTTGAATGGCTTGCACATTATGACATTGTCTTGATTTATCGTGAATTATGTGTGTTTGTGCTTGCATAATAGATAGGAGATAATATGGCTCTAAGCCAGAATGAAGTTTGAATAATTACCCATAAATTGGCAGAAAATTAGAGATGCTCTCGAAATGATAGGAAATATTTTGAAATATATATTATAATTCTTTTCTTGTACACAATTTCGGGTGTGGCAGTGATGTGATCGACCATTTGGGTCCGTCTCCGAGGGTAAAACTCTTCAATAAAAAAATTTTCCAAATATAAGAAACTTTTTTATTAATTAATTAATTATAATTTTATCTTGATTGCTGTTTGTTAAAAAAATGCCAAAATCATATAGATGCATATCTAACAAGTGTACCTGAGAAGTATGCAACATTTTTTTTAATTTGCTGATTTTTTTTATGATTTTTGCACCTGGTTGAGCCTAATGATTATGATGATGATTATGATGATGATTATGATGATGATTATGATGATGATTATGATGATGATTATGATGATGATTATGATGATGATGATGATGATGATGATGATGATGATGATTATGATTATGATGATGATGATGATGATGATGATAGATATGATATGATGATGATATGATGATGATGATATGATGAATGATATGATGATGATGATGATGATGATGATGATATATGGTCGTGGATGGGACAGCAGTCCCCTGGCAATCAGGCAATTTTAGCCAATTAGCCGTCCCGGCAGAAGAGTAAGAAGGAAAAAGGAAGAGGAAAAGTGATGGGAAAGGGGGCGAGAGGGGGGTTTATCTCTCAGAGAATTTTCTGGTTTGTATGAGGTAACCCAGATATTCCGTGAGGGTTAGAGAATGCACATTTTCTATGTTCAAAACGTCACGACTCCACACTCTCATCCTGGTCCTTGAGAAAGCAGGGCAGTAGCAGAGGAAATGCTAGGCACTCTCCTCATACTCAAGACAGGAACTGCGTGTCGGGGTTGCGCAGCGATTCCAATGTTCGCCATATGACGAACACACCTTATGTGTCCCGTTATCAAGGCTTTGTCTTTAAAAAAGCACTTGATTGTTCTGCAGGTCGAAACGCCAAACCATCTTTCCTTGTGGGCAGTCGCCGCTTGGGAAACGATACAGCGCTTCAATCCTACAGAACTGGAAGCTATGATTGATTCAGGTCCCATTCGTTCAACCTCTGATCCTTGATTTCCCAGTTCATATGCTCTCTCATTTCCTGGGACTCTACTATGTCCCGGTACCTATAGAAATTTAACTTTATTAAATCCTGTGATATAAATAAGTCTGTTCCTGCATAGCGTAATGTTACTTCACATAGTTTTTTTTGAGATAAAAATCTTTTTTCATGCATTTCTGTAGTGTAGTCTCACTGTCGGAACAATAAGAAAACTCGTCATGAAAGAATCTGAATCCATGGAAGGATGTTTTTGGTTTTGATTAAATTGTCTGAAATATAAATTAATTTTTTCCTCAAAATTTTTCATATTTCGCATCTTTCAATCATCATTCTAAGCAGGGCTCGGATTTTAACGACTTTTATAAATTTAAAGCATACTTTATGGGGCAAAAATATTTTCGTACCAGCACTTTGCGAATAAGTTAAGCAAAGTTGAAATTCAAATCGCTTTTTTAATTTCAAAAAAATTAATATTGAAGTTAAAAATCGATTTGAATCCTGACTTTAGGTGAGTTGAACAAAATTTGTGCTCCACAAAGTATGCTTTAAAATTATAAAAGTCAACAAAATCCGAGCCTTAATTCTAAGTTTATTGATATCTGAGAATTGCTCTAAAAACATTTTCTTTCAAGGACAATGACAAGGTGTAAAGTAAAATTAATGCATTAACCCTATGTATAAATACATTTGACTCTATATGCACAAGCGAAAAGTGCCATTTAATTGAGTATATTTAATGTTGGGACTTCATTTAATTTTGAAATTTCCTTGAAAGGATGAAAATCGCTTCTCAATTTTCATTGAATATTTATTAACTTAAGAAACGTGCGAACAACGTTAAGGCTTTTAATGTTGCTCGCAAAATTTCATGACCGCAAATTTCATTTTGCTGCCACCAACTTTCATTCAATGCTTTTAGAGTTTTTAATGCTCAATTACTGAAGCAAGTGAGTATGTTGTTGCACAGAAGAGACGGGGAAGAGGAAAAAAATATTATTTTCAAAGTTGCAGTCGGTACGTACTCTGCAGTTGAGTTCTTGCTATGCGAAAAGAAGTGACACATTTAAAAGGATTTTGACACTAGAAATACAATGATAGGAAACGGGAGCGGGCGAACGGACGAACATTTAATGTTGTGCTACATCAGCACCAGAATCACCATCATCGTCATCATCATCATTATTATTATTATTATTTGCATACACATCGTCGAAGTCAGCGTCAGAATGGCAGCGAGAAATCAGAGTTGCAGTCAGCGCACATTTCACATCAACCAAGCAACGAACCTATATGACAGCAATTTGGGGAAGTTTCCGCAACAGCAGACAAGCGTGCAGCGACATGCACATTTTCGTCTTACACTGTGAGCGTCACAGTGTCAGTTCTTCAATAAGGAGTGCGCTGATTACGACGCTTTGCGATAAGGAAACACATTAAATACAGGTGAAATAGCATGCCCTTTTTCGTGAACGTTCGTGAACGTACATTCTCACATTCATACATTCATACACACATAAGACGACTTTAGACACCAAAGGATTCACTTACTGGCAAATAAGTATGCCCATAAAGGATTCTTGTTATTGCACATATACATACGGATGTACTACCTTTATATGTATGAATGAATGGGTGAGCAAAAAGCGACAGCTTTCCTGACGAAAGTGTGACAGAAATGATTGCCGCAGGCGTTTCCAATCTGCCGTCCTAGCTGCGCAGACGGCATGACGCTAGATGAGGTCTTCAACGAACTGAACCGAAATGCATTTAAATCTCCATCGTTAATTGCAGTCGAGCATTTATCTTAATTAAGAGTTTCCGTCCCGCCGACGCGTACGTCCTCCGTCCGTCCGTCCGTGTGCCAGTCGGTGTTTCCGTCTGTTAATTTGAGGTGCATTTCAAGTGGAGATACCATCGAGAATTCTCCGATTCGCAATCTGTGCACGTGTCTGACGCATTGCAGAGCTTTATGTCATTCATTTTTGAAAAGCTCAAAGTATTTATTTGTTTGTCCTGGGAATGCAAAATCAGCGCCACTGCGTCAGTCTTGCATAGTTTAGTAGGCACGATTCATTTAATCACAGCGAGACCGAAGAACTCGGTGATGCTTTGCAAAGGAGCACGGCTTTGTTGGCTCCTCTTTTTTTTTCACACCCCCGTGGGTGGTTGAACGATGGTGTCGCCGTGGGCTCTTTAAGCTCGATTTAGATTTTTTATTATTATTTTTCCAGTGATGCATGATGAATGGAAATCGAACTGCTAAAGCAAGGGTTGTATGAATAGGTACACCTGTTCAAATCTCCGCTCACATTGTCAATAAGCTGCAAATCATCACATTTTTCTCTAAGTAAAAAAAAAAAAATAATATGATCAGCCACATCCAAACCTCCCCACATTCCTTAGTTATTAGAAAATAAAACATACATATATAAGAAAAAAAAAACGAAGAATATTCCGATTGAATTTTTTCGAGGAGAAAAATTTTTGTGGCGTCTTCGTTGGCAGCTGCCTTTTATTTGTTTCTTCCAATTACGCAGGAAATTTCTTTAATACACGATTGCTTCATACCGTCGAGCTTTAAATTATTGAGAGAAAATTGTATTTCCTGCTACGATTTTTTCGATACCCCTGCTGAGATGGTGTCATGAACACATATACATACCTACCTACATACCTACCTGCCAGCCTACTTGCTCATTGAGCCGTAAGGTATCTAGACTTGGTGCTTTCGCCTCATCGCCATAACTGCCATATCTTGCCGTAATAGCTCACATCCGTTGCAGATTCCTTGCAGGATTATGTGCGTCTTCTCAGTACCTCTTCGTTGAATGTATGTGTATGTGTGCGTGTGTGTGTGTGTGTGGGTTTTGAGCGGTTTTGCGTCTAGAATTTTCGTTGGTATTGCTTTATGGAGCTGATTTTTTCCTATCCTCTCTTTCTCAATTCTCATATCGCTATCGCACACATCCAGCCCAATAGAGACAACCAGCCAGTCGGCCAGCCAGCCAGCGGCCAGCCAGCCAGTCATCAGCCAGCCAACCAGTCATTCAGCCAGTGGAAGAACAGTCTCCCAACTAGCTTGCCGTTTATAGCCTTTTAGCCAACTTACTAACCAACAGTCCCGTAAGCCTCGACAGCCTCGGCAGCCTGCGTCGTCAAGTCAAGCACGCTCAAAGGCAGACATTCAGTCAGCCGTACTTGCGGTTGTACCTAAATGAGATGTTAACTTGACTTGCTTAAGCTCGTAAAATATTTTCTAATGAGATTATGTGGGGATATTTTTCTATGTTTTGTTCTTTTTCGTCCTCTCTGATATTTTTGCTCGGCTTTCACATGTTATTGGAAAAATCATTGAAGTTTGTTTGCTGTTTGTGCTGCCCGATTTGAGTCTGTATGTTCATATGTGTATGTATGCGCGTCGCTCTCATCTGAAGGTGATGCACAATTGTTTTTATATTGACTTTTTTCTTTTCCTCTTCTTTTATTTTTCTTTATTTTTCTAATTTTTTTTTATTTTTTTTTTTTTTTTGTATTTTTGTGCTGTTCTTTTTTCATTACGTTTTTATTGCTATTATTAGGGAAATTGGAAAACGAACGTGTGTAATCGAATTCCTTTAGCGGATTTTTCATTAATTTCATTCAAATATCAAATGAACTGAAATTGTTTTTTAGTCGAAAATTGCAAAATCAATATTTTTACATCGTTCGTGGGTGAAAATTTTCCCATTCGGAATTGGAATTGGAATTGAAATCGAAATTTGCATTTATTTCAGTTTGCTGTGCAAAAGCGAAAATTAATTTTGTGTAAAATTGCAGATTTTCGATTCGAATTAGAAGCATTAAATTAGGTTGAAAGAAATTTCGAATCTATGTAATTTTTGATCGCGCCAAAAAAAAAAAAAAAAAAAAAATCGAAAATAATAGGCAGATAAGCTGTGAATTATTTGATTGCTTTTCTACCTTTCATTATTTACATTGTATCTAGGAATAGAGGTATTCACAAGCTGTGGGGATGATTTGCCAATAAGCAGTCCTCCAGCCTTCAGTGGAAACATGCCATATTGTTAGTTTTGGCAGGCACGTTAAAGATCTTTAAATATGTCAGAAAATTGATATGTGTCAGATTGGTGGCTGTTATCAGTTCACGTGAATATTGCTGCAGGGTTAAGGGCAGCAAACCCGTAAAATCAAGATAATTTTTTTTTAGTGGTACCTACAAACTAGGGCCCATGAAAAAGTGCTTAAATAATGATCAAAAATGCTTTAAAACAGTCAAAAAGTCCGGTGAAGTATCCAAGCTGACTCCTCGGAAATATATGCTTAGAGTCTTCGATTAACCCTTCACAGCTAACGTGGTCTTTTTTGAACAATATGACTGACAGACATGATTTCGTTCTTGACATTCCTGACTGGAATTTTGTGGCCTTATTTCTTATAAGAAAAAGCAAAAAATTCCCAAACCAAAAAAAAAAAAATAAAATAAAAATAAAAAATTCCCTAACCAAAAAAAAAAAAAAAAAAAAATAAAAAAAAAAAAAAAAAAAAAATTAAAAAAAATAATAAAATTAAAAAAAAAATAAATAAAAATAAAAAAAGGATAAACATTTGAAACAAAATAAATTTTTTTAAGAGCACAAAAGGATAGTAACTTCGGATCTTACAAACACACTCAAGATTTTCTGATTTTCGATGTCTGTCGGACTACGCCATGACGTCCTCTGTGCCGTGCTGATATGCCAGCTTACAAAGCCAGAGGCTCTGAGTTCAACACCCAGCTGAGGTCGTGGTTGTTTGTATGGTTTTTTCTGTGTCTGTGTTTTCTCATTACCCGTGGTATCACAACGGGCCCATGTGAAGCCTAAGTGTGTCCCCCTTCATAGCAGACACACGAACCTAATCTAACCTAACCAGACTA
The DNA here is from genome assembly GCA_020466095.1 of Chlorops oryzae. Lineage (NCBI taxonomy): Eukaryota > Metazoa > Arthropoda > Insecta > Diptera > Chloropidae > Chlorops > Chlorops oryzae. The sequence continues at coordinate 105,914,255 of CM035807.1, forward strand.
CACCATCAAGTGCAGAGGGTTACTGCTTTGAGACTCATTAAAATAATTGTTTTTCGAGAAGAAGTCTTTTGTTGATTAAAATTCAAAATTCAATGCAAGAAAATGCATTTAAATATGCCTACATATATAGGTTCTGTCAAGGATCTTGTTTTTGCATATGTGTTTTTGAAGCTTCCTATAGAAAAAAAGCTTTGCAAAGGTCAAACCTCAAAGGACTTACTTAATACACAATCGTTAAAGGTTTTCACACCTTCAATGGGAAGTTAAAGTTTTCGCACCAAGTGCCGGCGTGAATTAAATGCACTTTAATCAATTAAACTCCTTTGCCACAGCGGGCGGGAGTAAATTTATGAAACCATAATCCTTGCCCCGTAGAATGACACAAAAATTTGTAAGGAAAAACTCATTAAATTCAATGGCATGCCGCAAAGCCGAAACTTTTTGACAGAATGTGGTTCTAATCGAAGAAAGGATAAATCATGATTTTGATTGATGCGGGTCGCACTCTCGCAACGTACAATGTAGGCCATTTATTAATAATAATTTAATAATAATTTCCGCAATATTTTAGGAAAACTCCAACGACTTTTAAAATTGATTCTCACATCGATTGCACTCGACGCCGTAAACCGATCAAAAGGTATTTACATTAATAGGTATTCCGAAAATCTTTTCCTTAAACCGTTGTTAATAGGCACGGGAAGGGCGCGAATGTCTGCTCCTTTGGCATTGCCTTCGTTTCACCTTTTCGACCTTAAACTTTTCTGAGAAAAAAAATTTTTTTTTTATTTTTTTTTTTAAGGTAGCTTTTATACATGCATAAATATTCTTATTCATTTGACTTGAGAGTTCGCGGGAAGAATGAATGCCGGGAGTGTGTTTATACAAATGGAATTTGTCCCGAAAAGAGCAAAGAGCGCCAAACTTCCTATGGAACTCGCCATGAATTTCAATTGTGACAAATTAGCCGAGCTATTGTAACGTTAAAGGACGGCATTTTGCGTGTGCACAAGTTGAAAATTATAGCGATTTATTTTTTCCCCTTAGGTTTTTCATTCAACGTGTCAATGTGTGTGTGTGTGTGTGCGAGCGTGTGTTTGTGTGTGTGTCGCTGGGAGGGTTACAATGAGGCAATGTTAACTAATTCGGAGACCACAGTAATAAACTGGAGGGGGAGAAAACAACAAAACAAAAAATAAAGGGGACAAATCACGATAAAATGTTGGGCGCACACACACGCGCAATCATGTAGTTACACACAAACATGTAAAGAAAAATGGCGCCCTCCTATTTAAGACACCCGTTTTGCTGAAATCGAGGTTTTACACTGTGCTTTGATTCCATGCAAAGGGACATTATTTTGCCTTCCTTTCTCATCCCATTGCTCGCTGTTGTATGCGCGTGTTGCGTATTCCCTCGTCTTTGGGTGTCCCTTGTTTGGCATTCGAAAACTTTTTCAACTACAAAGAGAGAATTTTTACTTTAATTTTTGGATAATTTTCCTTTGTGTGCTTTGCTTCACGTTGACTGCGGACAATGAAAACGGGTATTGCGTTGATGCGTCGGCTACATTGGAGGCCACGCCAGAAAGGGTTCCCAAATAAGGAAATCCTGATCTTTGCCATATAAATGTACCAACATATATTCTTCGATAACTGGTATAAGGAAAAGCGAAAAACAAAAAGAAAGCAGTGCCGAGCATTGAGGCTGCCCAGGGAACTCTTTCTTCTTCTTTTGTCATGATGTATCGTTGCCGCTGTTGCTGTCATGTTGCTGTTATTCATTCGGTTGCGTGGTTTTGTTGTAATTTGTGTTATATATTCGCGCTTTGGGATTTAACGCTGAAACAGCACATCATGTGAATGACAACGCGCCTACACGTCACAAATTTCCATCATCAAACTCAAACGAAAAGAAGAAAAAGTACCAAAAAAAAAGTACAAAAAAAAAAACTCAAAATCAAAATAAATAAATGCAAAAAGAAAGAACGAAAACGAATTGAATTCGAATTATGTAAATGTTTGTAAATTACAGAAAACGAAGGATAGAACAAAAAGTTTACATGACCGAATAAAAGAAGGGAATGCTGAATGTACCTTCAGCAATCAAACGCAAATATGTATCGCAAGAGAATTTGATTCTTCACTTGAACTTGACTGCGTCATGACATTGCCATACATCGGTTTGAAGTGCGGTTTCATCTGCCATTGGAACGTGAAAACTTTTTCGCGTTTTCGAGAAATGCAAAAAATAAAATAAAATAAAATGAAAAAAAAAAGGAAAAAACTCCCTCCATTCCGTGCATGCACAACGTTGAGTTTAGGAGTCTTCTTCGAATCCGATTTAAACTTTTTAGCTGCTTACGACGATTTAACATTTAAGCGGTAAAATGCGATAAAGGTTTTAAAATTTTAAGGCTTCTCATTTGAGATGAAATTCTCCCATCCGGGTATATTCTGGATTTCGATCCGATTCGAATTGGAGAAAGAGGTGTTCCAGCTTTCGATTTCGATTCAAAATCATCCGATTTGAGTTCGACAGGTAGTCATTCATTGGAAGTCATTATTTAAGAACAGTTTTAGGTTTTTCTTTTAAAAACTGACTAAAATCCAGTGTTGCCAGTTTAGGGGTTTTTGCCACTAGATTTAGTGGTTTTTCCTACTTTTAGGGGGCCGTTTAGGGGAAACAAATTTTTACGGTCATGTTTAGGGGGAACAAATTTTCCTAGGAGAATTTTAGGGGCTTATGATATGTAAATATACGTATGTATAAACAAATGATGTGCGAAGCTTATAGTGTTTGATACAGAAAATCTGTCAAATTTGTTGTTGTTCTTTCCAAATTACTTTTTTTCATTTCGAATATTGTACTTTTTAGGGGGCACATTTCGAATCTGGGGGAGTTAAGGAGTAGTTTTAGGGGGAGCTACCTGGCAAGACTGCTAAAATCGAACTATCAACGTTTTCTCTTTATTAAACGACCAAAAAAGTTAAAGTTTTCAAAAATTTTACAGGAAAAAATTAAAATTTTCATGTACAAACCGAAAAGGATTTGGATTCAACTCGAAATTAAATTCATTTTGAAAAAAGGTACTGCCATTAATTGCCAATTGGCGAATCGTAATTTCGAAAAAGTTTTTCTTACTTTTAATTAAATTTTTTCCAATTAATTGAAGAATATTATATCTATTGATAAAAATTTATTGAGAAATTCCCAGCAAACATTTGACGCCCAAAATGAGTCATTTATGAATCCTTACTCAGAGTGTAAGCCGTCAAAATGAGCTCATTAAGGAGTCTAAAATGGACGTGCTTCTTTTCTTGCGAAGGTCGTCCCATATGAGTCCGAAATTATAGGCACACTGAAGGAGAACATATAAGATTCAATTATATGACTTCTTCCGCACTAAAATCTGACTTTTATTTCCTTCTAAATATGAGCCATATATGACTCGTTCCGCACTCATGTTTATAAGTTTAAAAAGACTCAAAAATATTGGTTGATAGTTATTTCGGATTTTACGTCTTTATAATGGGCAATTCCATGAATACGGTCCCACCCGTGACACTCATTTTAGCTCATAATAATTGAAAAAAAGGCGTGATTCTCAAGGATCTAAAATTTCTAAAACGTTTAACAATCGTTAGGCACTGGAAATATACAATTTGTGCTCAGAATGGCTGTCGCGGGTGTCATATCTAGTGAAATTGCCCTAATATCAAATTGTTTATTACCAAATCTTTATTTCTCGCTCCTGTGTGGGATTTGAACCTCGAAACTCTCGCTTTCTAGTCATGTGCTCACCCATCGACACCGTGTTTGGCAAATCGAAATGGTTGGATTTTTTCTCTTTTATAGGCTTTAAGTCAAATTGAATTTTAATTTAAAATTTCTTATTTGCTATAAGTATATCTCAGACTCATTTCGGACTCATGTTTCTAAGCTCTCCGAAAATATTTGCCGGGAATAGAAATAGTAAAAAAAAACCAAATAGGTGTGGCAGCAAATATGTATTAACATTTCAAAAATACAATCATATGATTTTATATGTTCGAGTACGACTTCAAGTTGTTGATCGAAATGAACTTCGAATCGAAAGTCAGCACATTCCCGATTGTTTTATTTTTTTCAAAATTATCAAGAATTAAGCGCCCCCAATCGTGAAAAATTTTATTCCCAAAAAAAAACGTTTATTAATGTTTGAGGCAATTTTTTTTTCCAATTAAAGCAATTCTGAAGCCAAAATAAATCCATAGTCTTATCGTGTATAAATGAGTTTTTGTTTTTTTCAAGGATAAGGTGAGGTTTTGTCGATAACAGAGTATCCGGAGTTGGTTTTCTTCATGAACGATATTTTTAGTCCGAGAGATTCTAATCATTGAATGTCACTCAACAAAAAAAAAGACTTTGAAATCCTTCATTAAAGGTTATTTCCGTTCGCAGTCAGGGCTTAATTAAAAGTCCTACTACATTAAAAAATTTCCAAAAACACAATTTTTTTTATCTAGAAAAAGCTGCTGCTGGGAATACCTTCCTAATATTTACCAACATTGCGTTCAAAGTGTTTCAATCCGTGTATTGTTTGGTGGGAAAATTTTACTTGCAAGTTTTCAACGTTGGGAAAAATGATTGCTGTCCCATGGTAGATGACATTATAAACCTACCAATTAAATTGCGCTCATTGGCAAGCCTTGAATTAAAACATTTTTTTTTTACATAACAAATAGTAGCCTTCCTTCCTGCTTCATTTTTATTGTTGCTCTTTTTGAGTTCAAAAAAGTTGCTCATGCAGAGGTTGCTTCTGTAATCCTATAATATAATTTCACAGCATAGAATGAGAAGACTTGATATACGCCTAAAGCTTTCTAGGCCTATTTTCGCATTGATGGTCATCAGTGATAGACCAAGTAATGCATCGACTTTACAAAGAAGAAAAGTCGCCACAAAGAGCATTATCGCAATTCCTAGAAGGACGTCCTTCTCTTTCTATTCATATTGTAGGCCATAGAACCCATGCTAAATTAATTTAAACATTATAAGTTTACACCCCCGAATTGTAAATATAATTCTTAATTGTCGTCCATACAAAAGATCAAAGTGAAAAAAGAAAAAAATTAAAAAAAAAAATTGAAATCATATTTCCGTGACATGAGTAATTAAAGCGCGGAAATGCAAACAAAGCTCAATTTAATGCCGTATGCAAACAGCCTAGAAAAAATTGCGAAAAGCTGCAATTATAATAATTTCTTTACAAGCAAAAGTCAATGGGGGCGCTTGACAGGAATAACAACAGCTTAAATATAGAACCATGTTGCCATTGTTGTCCTTGCAATGTCATTATTATTATTTTTCTGCTTTTCTGTTGGATAACACGAGAAGCGTGTGCAAAGCAAAACGCCATTAAAGCTAAAACGTCCATGTCTATGTCGCAAAGAGTTATGAATCCTTTCGGCTTTTTTTTTCTTCTTTTCTTTTGCTTTTTTTTTCGTCTTAGCCATGGGCATTTGGTTTAAGCAGGAACCGCCACATAAGAACAAGTAAGGCCATTAGGCCATTAAAGATGTTCGTTCCTTATATTACAATTTGTTTTTCTTTTGGTTTTTGTGTGTTTTGGTCTGCCTTGTTTAAGGATTTTTTTTTACTCGTTTTACTCGGAAAATTATACTCTTCACCTTCGGTTAGAAGAGGGATTGTTGAATGAGAAATAAGTAAAAAGGCGTGCGGAAGAAAATTGTTTTGGAATTTTCATGAGACTTTCTCTTCGGCAAAGGTCATTTTTAGACTGATCTGAAATGATAGAATATCGTGCTAAAGATGGTACAGTGTAAATGGCTTTGAAATAATATTTTAAATACTGTGATTTCCTCTTGAGGTTGAGACTTTAGTGAAGAAAATTGTTTTTTCTGTTTAAGGCTTCACGACAAAAATAACTAAAAATATTACGGGGGTATGTAAGAAACTTTGAAGAGAAACCCCAAAATTTTTATATATCGGTCCTGATTTGTGGTCTCTAATTGAAGAGAGACTATATTAGACCGCGCAGTCCATCCATCGCTGGGTTATTGACTATTTTATTTGGCTGTTTATTATAATTTTAAAAATATATTCCCGATAACCAAGCTTTTGATTGAGCTCTACATCAGTCCTGTCCAATGTTATACCTATTCGTATACACCGGAGTGCTATGAAAACGAACGAAAGAACAGCTGACGTCTGTTTTCGCGTACACGTTGAAAATGATGACTCTGCAGAATAATATTTTTTTCCTTAAAATATATTTTGCCAAACTTAATGCTCGAGGTGCGACCAAATAACAAAAGACAAAAGAAACACAAAAAAGGCATTATGCTAGATTTCATAGTTTATCGCTGGTTGAGGCTTCGAATGATTTTTTTTCAGTGCATACAGATCGTTCAAGCACACGTACATGTAAAAATTGAGAAAAACTGTAGAAATGGTCGTTTTGGGCAGCACTCAGCGGGAAATGTCCCGCGGACATCCCCGATGATGTCCTAGTGACTTCGGAGCGCGAATGCATGCTATTTCCGGTGACACTTTGTATGAATTTACACAGGAGCTGACAGGGACTTCAGCGGTGACATTATCACCGGAAGATTAGAAAATGTCACTGGTCATGCTAGGGGATGCGATGGCGAAAAAAGCATTTGAGAGCAGCACATTGCTCTTTTCTCTCTAAATGTCAATTTATAGAAACCAGTTGGAAATGATAACCCTCTTCTTTGCCCTCTCTTTGAATGTTTCAAAAATTTTAAAAAATCTATTTTTAACAATTTTTGTTCGCCTTTGCCAGGGATCGAACCCGCGATCTTCGGATTCTGAGTCGAGCACTCATCATCTACACCACTTAATGCTAACGCTGAACTGACGCTAAAACCTTATTTAAATTTCAATAGCCAATGAGAGTCAAGCACATGAACAGCATACCTCCACGATGACATGTCCTCAAAGATGTCATGCATGACAATGTCACCTATATGTCATCGATGACATCATTGGTGACTTTGTCATGCAGGAGATAATTTTACGCTGGGCACCGCTCTGCACACATCGCTTATTGTCGTCACGGAGGAAATTTTGATTAATAATGTAATTGGACTTATTGTTTTCTGAGGAACTATTTTCAAGTGAATGAAATTATTTCAACATCTTCAACCGAAAGAAGGCCTCATTGTCAATTTCTTCAATTAAATTGAATTTATTGAATTTCCTTCAATGAAGATTTTGAACTGAAAGGAATTATTAATATTTGAGCAGCTTTTGCTGCGTTCGCACATCGGAGGCATGAAATTACTTTTGTACATACACACGTCTTTCCAAATAATCCAACTCAACCTTGTCTTTTGTATTCAAATATTTTCGTGCTGCATACTTTCGGGGGATTTCCGGTGAGCGAAGAAAGGGGCAACAAATCGATAGAAATACGCTCAACAAAGCCCAGTCATTGTAGCTTTATATTGATTGAAGGAAAATGCAGCATGAAATTTAAGATTCATACGGAAAATCCTTCTTTGCTTGTGTGGCCGTGTGTGCCCGTGTGTGTGTGTGTGGGTGTTTGTGTTTGTTAGTTTGTTAAGCAAAAAGCCTTTCATGTTTATTGTTGTTTACTTAAGAAAATTAAATCGCAAGATATTTATTGTATGCTTATGCGATTGCAATATAAAGACAAACACACAGCGTCAAAGAGAAGGAGAAAGAGAAAGAGAAAAAGCTTAGAAGCACAAATATAAATTCATAGAAATTCAGCAAGGCTAGGGATGGGGTCAGCTTCGATGGGAGAGCAGAAGCGAATTCAAATGTGGTCGCAATGATTGAATTTTAAAAGAGATTTTACTATTAAATTGTTTACACATCTAACGAGAGTTTATCGAGCTGGAGATCAATATGTCAAGACCTTTCTGAGAAGATTTGTGTAGCAGAAATTTCAAATGATTAAACAAAGGTTTTTGTTTTTTGAATGTAAAAATTTTTCCATTAACCACAAGAGGGTCATAACACTTGAATGAAATGTACAAATTATTGTGGGCAGGTTAAATGGATGCAATTGACATCGTTTATATTGATTGAGCTAATATTTATTCTCTATTAAATGAAATTGTTTTAACCCTGAGTCAAGCACACAATTAACATAGTAGGTACATTCGAATGTCATTTATTTGGTTATTGAGAAGCGGCACAGAGTTCAAAGATGCACTCAGTTCTTTTTTGAATGGTTCTCTTTAAAGGGTTCCGATTCAAAAAGGTTACAGACTTTTAAATTTTGAATAAAAACCAAATTTTCACTTAGGCTGTAATCTGTTGGAATAAATTTAGAAAATTCCCCCATTTTTATTTTTTATTTTTTTTTTTTAGTGTACTTCATTCCCTTTTTTAATTGATTTGAAATTCTTTTTACCCGATATTCTGTGGAATGTATCTATAGTACAAACACAGAATAAGGTGTATTGCAGATTTCACTCGATAGAATATTTTTGACAAAATATCAAGGGCGGATATTGCTTTTATCGAAATATATTCAGTATTATTCCATGGGGAATCACATTGAGATATTTTTCGCTCCCTTTAGGCGGGAAGTAACCTTCAATTTAAGTTTTCAGTGAAGCAGCTTCACTAAAAATTCAATAAATAATTATAAAAAAACATCCAAAAAAGCTCTTTGGACAAATTACTCCTCATAAAGTCATAGCAGAACGGTGTCAAAGAGATCCTGCACGCAATAAGTGTACTCCAAGAAATTGTTCTGTTGTATGTTTTCTTCATTTAAATAAAAAAATTTTCAAAAAACTCACACCGGCTTGGGAGTAAAAAGTCAAAATGTTTCTTAAAACACGTTGAAAAAAGCGAAAAATTTTTGCGATTAATTTTCTATTTTTAGTTGCCAGGTGGAGAATTTTGGATCAGTTATTTTCTCCAAGTCTAAAGGTAAAGCTTTGTTACAGAAAAGAAAATAAAACATAAAACAGTTTACCAAACATAGCCACAAGCACGTGCGCAACTTAATTCTCGGCTACCCTTTTCGAGATCGATTTAAAATTAACCTGTAGACAATTTGACAAAACCAAATATGGGAAGTTGCTAAATTTACCAAGTACTTTGGGAAACTGCAGTTAAAATTTGGTTTGCATATTTAGAGTTGAATCGTATTGTAAAAATATTCATGAAATCATATGTGTGTACACAGTTCGTTATTGTTTTCTCTGTTTATTGATGACCTGGCTTCAGTTTTGTTTTCTGAAACGTTGGTTACAAGCCGAATGGCTACTATAGGTAGTGAAGGAGTATACGTATTTTCACTTCTCTGAAAATTTTTCCACTCAACTACCTGCATTTTTGAATCTCCTTTTGCCCCTAACATTAAAGAATTTGTCGAACTCTTAAGATCCACTTGTAGTACTTAAAAAATCGTTAAATATGTGCACGTATCTCTCTACATTCACAAATATGAACGCATGTTGCCGCAGTAACCACAGAAGACACAGAAAAAAAGGAACAAAAAATGGCGGCAACAAACATTAAGGCGAAGAGAGAAAACGCATAAAAAAATGCACTCAAGTGAATGGCGGAAAAACATTTGTTATGCTTGCTTTTTATGCGTGCTTCAGTAAAGTGCAACAATGTCATTAAAATCTTTTTTCTCGCACTTTATTGAGCCCGCATCGCAACAAAGTTGAAAGTTTTCGATAAGAATTGCATGCATTTTTGTTTGTGCATTCCAAGCATCAGCAGGAGGCGGTCATGTACGGAAATAAATGAAGGTGAACTGTTACTGTTTTTTGTTTTTTTTTTGTTTTTGGTTTGTTTTTTGTTTTGTTTTATTTTATTTTTAAACAGAAGCAAAACAGATTCCGAACGTACAATGAGAGAAAAAAGGACTTCCTTCTATTCTGCGGGCTTCCTTTTTAGATGTTCATATATTGCAGCTTAATTTAACGATGGAAAAACATGTCAAGGGTTTTTGTTTTTGTTTCTGTTGGGAAAAACAAAATAAACAAAATACTATAAACCGGAAATACACGAAACCGTAAGACCGAGAAATATTATTGCATTTCGTAATGGTTTTGACCTGGTTTCGAAATTCTATCTCGATAGAAGGTAGGCACTAGGCAAACGAACAAACAAAAACAAATTGAAATATTCTTTATGCCCATTCCACACAATTCGGAAGCGGTGTTTTGGCTTTAAGGAATAACGGTGAACTAATAAAAAATTTCAGGTTATGGAAAACACAACCGTAAGACCAAGTAAGAATTAATGAGAAAAGTTTTGAAACTGTTATATTTATATAGAGTCCTACCGTAAAAGATGTCTCAAATTGTTCAGATGACTTTCGAAGAGTGTTTGGTTCCGTGAAGAGCTATCAGCTGAACTTAAAACAATTCAGTTATGGAACAAACCGTAAGAGAATAAGTAATGCAAAATTTTCTGTATATTTATAAAGTCCTTGTTCTCTCAAATCTTATCAACCTTTGAAGAGTGGTTCCGTAAAACTCCATTCAGTCTTTCTGTTATTGCTCTTCTGTCTCTCTGTGTTCTTATATCTCGTATCAACGTTTAACAGTGATTTATTCTGTATTTTATTTACTTCTGTTTCTCGATTTATACTTTAAACGTCTGGTTTCTATTTTTTTCTTCCACTCTTTTCTCCTCTTTCTCTTTCCTATTTCCTCTTTTCTCTTTTCCTCTTTCCTCTTTTCCTCTTCTTCCTCTTTCCATCTTTTCTCTCTCTTTCTCTTTTCTCTTTTCTCTCTCCTCTTTCCTTTTCCTCTTTCCTCTTCTCTTCTTCCTCTCTTCCTCTTTCCTCTTTCCTCTCTTCCTCTCTTCTCTTTCCTCTTTTCCTCTCTTCCTCTTTTCCTCTTTTCCTCTTTCTCTCTTCCTCTTTTCTCTCTTCTTCTTCCTCTTTCCTCTTCTTCCTCTCTTCCTCTCTTCTCTTTCCTCTCTTCCTCTCTTTCCTCTCTTTTCTCTTCCTCTTTCCTCTTTTCCTCTTTCTCCTCTTCTCTCTCTTTTCCTCTCTCCTCTTTCCTCTCTTTTCTCTCTTTTTCCTCTTTCTCTTCTCTCTTTTCTCTCTCTTTTTCCTCTCTTTCTCTCTTTTTCTCTCTTTTTTCTCTCTTTTCTCTCTTTTCTCTCTTTTTCTCTCTTTTTCTCTCTTTTCTTCTCTCTTTTCTCTCTTTTTCTCTCTTCTTTCTCTCTTCTTTCTCTCTTTTCTCTCTCTCTTTCCTTTCTCTCTTCTTCTCTCTTCTTCTCTCTTCTTCTCTCTCTTCTCTCTCCTTCTTCTCTCTTCTTCTCTCTCTACTCTCTCTTCCTCTCTCTCTACGTCTCTCTTCCTCTCTCTCTACGTCTCTCTACCTCTCTCTCTTACTCTATTCCTTTCTCCTCCTCTCTATTCTTATCTCTTCCTCTCTCTTCATCTCTTTATCTGTATCTTCCTTCTCGGGAAATATTCAATTGACAATATTCTAATTTTATTTCATCTTTTCAATGCAAAGTTTTTTTAGAGATGGTCACCTTGCGCTCTCAAATTGATTGGAAAGGGTTTTTCTGACGATTTAGAGTCTAGAACGAGCAAACAAAATTAAATTGATCCGTGAATAATAAAAAAAAAGGCCAAAACCCAGAGCAGATTGAATATTATTTAAAATTTATTCGCATCAAAACTTGACAAGCTTAAGTCAAAAATGAAAAATAGATTTTCCCAAAAAATGAGAAGAAAAGAAAACTCCCAAAATATTTCTTCCTAATACGCCAAACATCGATTTATTGTTATATCGTGTGCTTCTTAACAGAAAATTTCATGAGCAAGTGGCTTTCAAGTAAATTCCAAGGACATTACTTTGTATATTATGGACATAGAGAGCGCATATCTTTTTTTTTTTTTTTTTTTTGTTCGCCCCACCAAATGTGCCAGGATAATGCACACAAATTGTGAGCAAACTTTTAGTTCGTTCTCTTCGGTTTCATGGACTTCAAACTATTTGGGAAAGTAATAATATTTGCATAGCTTTTGATTTCGCCTTTGCCCTAGGATCGTGAATCGAGCAGGACGAGCGAGAGCACTCATCGTGGTCACTGCAATGCAAAGTATGAGTTGCCAAGCGGAGCATATCTGAACGGTTCACTTAGTTCAAAATGCAGTGAATCCCATGCCATGGATATCTATCTATGCGCTCTACTCTTTGGCTTTACTGCTGCGCTTCATGATTTGCATTTTCGTCTAGTTTGCTATTTTTTCTCAATTCCTTTTCCTTAGCTTTGCATACTTTCTTGCACACACAAACATACACTCATCCATCTATCGATATATACATACTTGTATATACATATATATTTCTTTATAATACCTATATATATTTTAGATTTTATGTTGTGGCTTTTTTTTTTTTCTTTTTGCTGCTGTTGAATTTAAATATATTTTTGTGCATAGTTTTTTGTGGCTGGCATATCCTCAGCCGGACACTTCGTTGCACTTCACTTCGCTTAGCCTGAGTTTAGCTTCAACATCGGCTCCGGCTTCGGCTTCGGTTTCATTCCCGGAATGGGCTTCATTTTAGCTTCATTTTAGCTGCGCATTTGCCGTTTCCAATTTGGCTCGTTGACGTATCTCCAGCAACATTGCTGGAGAGGAGCAGGAACAGCTTCCAGCAGCGCGGATCGTGAATGTGAATGGCTTCGGGCTTTCAATGAGCAAATTATTAACGCTTTGATTGTGCTTTGTCTGCGTCGTTGAAGCTGACTTGGCTTCGAGAGTTGTTACTTGAATTGTTTCGCTTGGCTTTCCCTTAAACTTTCATCTTTCCTCTTTTTTGTGTTCTTTTTCATTTATTATAATTTTTTTTTTTTTTTTTTGCTGTTCTATTTTGCATCACTTTTTATTGTATGGTTTATTAAATGCTTTTTGAGTTTTACTGTCAGTTTATAAGTAACGGGTAGGATGAAAATGGCGATGGTGATGGCGATGCGTTGGGAATAAATTACTTTTCCACAGACCCGTTGATTGAGTGAGGATGAACGGTCCTTTAAGTCGCTTTAGGCATTATTTAAAGAGTGAAATTTTCTATGTATCTTTTGTTTTATCCTTCTTTATTCTTACAATAGAAAAAACAGAGTCAAGAAGAGCATAAAAATTCAGGCATAATCTTGTCACAATCTGAACCCCAATTTTATCTGAACGCGCTCCCTCCACCTTAATACTTATTTTTTATTCTGTTTTTGTTTGTTTTATTTTTGTTTTGATGTATTTCTTTCTCCCATTACGTGCATTCGTTACTCCTTAGCCTTTCTTTCATAATAGACAAACATAAATTTAAGCCTTTACTTTGTACGAAAAAATCACAAAAAAAAAAAACCCGCAGACATTTGCACGAAAGAAAAATCACAAGCACTTTGTATTTCGTAACATGCTCATTAATATTTAATGCGGGTCTCATTGAACATACTTATGATTTAACGCATGCCAGGAGGACGTTCTTACGCTTTCCACCCCAACATATGTACATAAGAGCCATGTACGAGCTGGCGATGTTCGTTCGTATAAAAATGGAAATTTTGTTAAGTACAGTCAATTTCGCATTTAAATTTCACAATTCTCTGTTAGTTAATGTATCGCACTTCAAAGAATAAAAAAATAAAAAAATTATAGCATGCTTTAAGGTCATTTTTTAAAAAAACACACACACATAAAACCTCTGTATATTTTCTTTTGTCCTTGTGCGTGTGTGTGTGTGACTCTGTTTATGCTCCATTCTCATTATTATTGTTTTTCTGTTGCTGTATTGTCTTCTGTGCGTGTTGCTAATGACTTTGTTATTAATTTATGAGCTTTAATTTGTATGTTTTGAATAAAACACAAAAAAAAAGAGGAGGCACAACAAAAGCTGTCTGTCATCAAGTGACAAAAGTACAAAATATCATGAATAAAAAGCACTTCCTTCAATACAGTCAAGCACTTAAAGAATCCATTTGAACATTATGCGGAACGACGATGAGTGTAAAAAATAAAAATAATTCAAGCACATAATTTAGAAAAAAAGGCCTCTCAAATGAGCCTTCAAAAATTTATGTTCGGTTTTAAAAATTTGCATAAAATATATTTTGAGCCATAAAAATGACTTAGAAACAAGGAATTCACATTTACATTTTTGATGTTATTTTGATTTTTCAAAATATGCAATGGAAATTCTTAAAGCCGTCATTATTTTAACTTAATTATGAGCATCATTGAACAAGTAGTAACAAAGATTTTTGCCTTTATTGGAGTCCTCATGTGACTACAGAATGAATTTTCGCTACTGTTTTAAAGGATAGATTAGTCCTTCTTGTACACTCGAACACTTGAGGGCTTAGTTAATTTTCCATATACAGTAAAAACTGGTTATAACGATACCGCTTATAACGAAAATCGGTTATAGCGATGAACATTTTAGGTAAACTTTGGTTCACTGTTCCCATTCTTCTTAATTTCTGTTACCAGATATAGCGATTATCGGTTATAACGATGGATTTTTGCTGGTCCCTTCGCCATCGTTATAACCGATTTTCACTGTATATATATTTTATTTTGTACAGAATTGCAATGAAAATTGCTTTCGTACAAGGAAATCTTTAAATCTCCAGAGGATTCATTAAATAGAAAAATTTTTTTTTGCAAATCCCATCGCCTTATTAAGAGATCATGCAGGGCAAAGTTCTCTCTCTGTTTAGCATCTTAATTAATTAATCTGTTTTCCCCATGAGTTTAATGGAAGAACTTGCTATCACCGTTGAAGGACGTCAGCAATTTTGTTTCCCCAACAGCTCAACTCGAGGTTTTTTTTGAATTCTAGAAATTCAGTGTGCTAAGCTCCAAATTAAAGGTGCTTCAATGTCATTTTTACAAGGATTATCAGACTACTTAGTGGCCCAACGAGTGCTGTGAAAATACTCAAAAAAAAAAAAAAAAAAAAATTAATAAATTTGTTCAACTGTGCGGAAAACATGAGCAAATAATTCAATTTTTTTTCTGTTTCCCTTTCATATTTTAGCCACAATTCATGCAGCACGAGAACACATAAATGCACACATACATACATATGAACATGTGCGCGCATGCAACAACCTTTTATGAATATTGTTATCCATTTACATTAGAGAGGGCTCACTCGACTTAGCCGTATTTCATGCTCATTACAAATTTGTCTGCCTTACATGTTTATTATGGAGCGAAGCACGCAAAGACAATAGAAATGAATGCGCATCCAGTTAGAGCAGAAAGCCCAAGTCCGATCCCAATCTGAAGCCGCTCCCGCACCTGATTCCGATCCCAATGCATTCGAATGGGCATATATGTCATGTATGTATGTATGTATGTATGTATATATGTATGTATATAGAAATAGCAACAAAAACTAGTAATGGAAATGGATTTCCATCCAACCTAAATAAATCAAAAATATATTTCCGTGTTGATGCCTCTTCTTCTTCCATTTCTTCTTTATTCTCACTGTTTTACATTTTTGCAGTGTATATCCTTTCTATTGTCTTATTTCTCGAAATCCATATGTACATACGATGGGAATGTTGTGGTATTATTATTTTTTTTTTTTTTTTTTGTTTTTCCCTCTTCTGTTTGTTTATTTTGGTTGTTTAGCAGGCATGCTTAAACTGTGTCAAACGTAAAGAGGCAGACCAGTGCATGCATGCATGTATGTGTCTGTTTGAGCCGCCATATTTAATGTGGAATGAGAACGCCTCCACCGAATGATTTTTGTTGTTTTTTTTTCGCTTCTGAGCTTTGACCAGAAATACCAGCATTTATTGCATAAACGTGAAAATTTATATCCATTTCCCGACCATCGATTATGAATGCGCCCCAAATTTCCTTTTGCTTTTGTGTTTTTTTGTTCGTTTTTCGTTTTTAAGGAATTTCAAATATTTACTGCTGCTGGCGATGGTATTTGAAATTTAGGATCACTTCAATATATAGATATGTATTTATATTTGTTTGCAAATATGTAAATTTGTAATGTGCTTCCTCTTCGCTTTAGTTTTGAATTCGTTCAAATATTTTAGATTACATCGGCTGCCATGGGATTTGATGTGATGTTCAAAAAATTTATGCTCAAAATATTTCGATTGAAATTTTTCAATTGATTCGCGGTAAAAATGACAAAAAAAAAAAAACAGATAAGGGTGTTATAGTGAGGGAAAAAACTATGTATATGAACGAACGCTAAGACGACGCCAAAAAAAAAAAAAAAATGAATGAAAATCATACTTTCAAATTCGTTCGATTCCATTTTATAATTATTATTTGGGCTTTTTGGTCCCTAATTTTTCACATTGTAAATTGTGCCCCTACATATTTATGATTCTTATAGCAGACCCTAGTACTGGAGGTGCTACCCCTGAAAATTGCGTTCTAAAATCCATCCTCAAAATCCTTCTGAATTCATGACTCTTTATTTTTTTATATTTGAACTGATTATATGGGGGTGAAGGCGACAGACTGTCCCCTGAAAATTTGGCAATTTTGCCCATTTTGCCTATTAAGTATACCTGAACTACTTCGTTAAAAACAGAATGACAAACAAACAAGGCTAAATTGGATCTCCTGTTGACTGAAATCTTTTCTATACATATATATCCAGTCCATTCGGACGCTACACACGTACGCACAAATGCTCTATACCGGCGGCACAGAACGTGCAGGCACGATAATAAAAAAGCGAGCGCTTAATGCAGCCTTCGGTGCACCGTTGGTCTCGAATTTGCTGTTTAAACTGCCGTTTGGGAAATTTATTAATAACATGAATATTTCCTTTCTGCTGTGCTTTATCGCTGCATTTTAAATAAATATGCAAATTTTTTTCATTATTTTGTTAAAAGAATTTTTTGCATTTTTTGCGTTTGGATTTCATCCGCGAATATTTGCGGCGCTGAGCTGATTAGAGCCTTTGAGCTTATTCCTTCAAGCTGAATGAGAGTGCCAGTGCGTGTTTCTAAAAAATAAATTGAATTAATTTAATTAAATTAAATAGCATTTTAAACTATTAAGTACTCAAAGCCGGCTAAATATGAACATATAAATATTTTTTGATAGGAATTTTTCGTGAATTTTTTGGAGGTAGATTTTTCATTTGAATTTTGAGTTTAATTGAATTAAATACAAAATTTGAAAATTTTCAAATACTGCCTTTACTCAAGCACTGAATTTTGAGGACATATGTATACGCTTTATATTGTTCACAGCTCTTTCAATTAAATAAAATATTCAATGAACTTATGGGCAATTCCATGAATACTGTCCCACCCGTGACGCTTATTTTTTTTTTTTTTAGGTTTTAGCTCATTTTAATGAAGACAAAGGACGTGACTTCGAAAATATTTTAGTTTTTGAAAGCCTTTAAAAATAGTTAGGCACTAAAATTACGCAATTTTTTTGCTCGGAATGACTGTCACGGGTGGGGCCGTTTCTCGTGGAATTGCCCTTATGGAGAAACAGTTTAAAATTCAAAAGAGGAGACTATCAAGCGGTTTTGCATGGAGTCTCAACTATAGAGATCTGAGTGATTCAATAGAATGTTACACATCCCTTCAGAAAAGTCTTCATTCTAAAAATTGACAACAATTATATAGTTTGTCTCAAAAATTTTGTTGATTAAATTGTTTCCCACAATTTAATTGTTCTAAAAAAAATAGAAGTTTTTTTTTAAAAAAAAAAAAGAAAATTCTTCGCATGACCCCAAAAAGTGTTGGTCTGAAAATTAATTCTTGATGCACAATTTTTTCAAAAACATTGTCTCAACAATGTGAAGTTCTTGAGAGACTTTTTTGAGTGTTCTGGAATAATTTTTTGGTCCAAAATGATGTACCTATTATTCTGGATAATATCAAAAACTATATTTGTACGTATATAATGAAGATTTGGATTTAAAAAAGAATAACCAATTCAAATAAATCCAATCGAAGCTCCACAGGCCTACTTCGTCCACATTCAGAGGTGTTTATCCACCGCGAAAAGACATAGAATAACATTCAGTTAATTTCAAAAAAAGACAGTACATATATTCCCAATCTGTAAAACTGACCCAGCGGAAAATTATCTCCTGCATAAAAAAGTCACCAGTGATGTCATCGATGACATATAGGTGACAATGTCATGCATGACATCTTGGAGGACATGTCATCGTGGAAGGATGCTGTTCATATGCTTGACTCTCATTGGCTACTGAAATTTAAATAAGGTTTTAGCGTCAGTTCAGCGTTAGCATGAAGTGGTGTAGATGATGAGTGCTCGACTCAGAATCCGAAGATCGCAGGCTCGATCTCTGGAAAATAGATTTTTTAAAATCTTCGAAATATTCAAAGAGAGGGCAAAGAAGAGAGTTCATCAAACTGGTTTCTATAAATTGACATTTAGAGAGAAAAGAGCAATAATGTGTTGCTCTCAAATGCTTTTTTCGCCATCTCATGACAATGTCACCGGTGAATTCACTGTCTCTGTACAAGTGTCATATGAATTGTTATGCATATCGTCTCCAAAGTCACCGTGACTTCATCGATGATGTCAGCGGGACATTTGCCGCTGGGGCTCTATGGTCTACTCCGTGGTCTTTTTGCTGGTCGTTACACACCGATGAATAAATTTAATATGTGGCCACACCACACAAATTGCATTAAAATTTCGTATGTATAAAACATTGAAAATTAAAACCGCATAACAAAACCACCGGGCCGCTTAAGTAGTGCATGATAAGATAAGATATGCTTTTGTTTAATTTAACAGCATTCGAGTTATAAAAGGATATCACGAAAGCGCGGCACATTTCAAGCCCTTTACAAATAGACGATTTGACTGTCACGTTTACATATTCATTTTCTCATGTTGGAATGAAGTCACATTCACCTTAATGCCAACTTGCATGCATACAGAAGGGACACACATACTTTGTGTGTGCCCATGAGAGCGAAAGAGAGACAAGAACACGAACAGGGACATTGAGGGAGAGCACCTATATTTGGAGTAAAAGTGCTGCAAGTATGCAATTAATTTTGAAATTGCATGTGGAATGCATATAAATGATGCCACTTGAACTCAGTACAAAAACATTCAAAAAGTGCCACTCGATGTATGGATGTGAGTTGTGTGCTCGTATGGGCTTCGGTCCTTGTTGTGTGTGTGAGAGCGTGCGTGTGTTTCCGGTACGTGTGCGTGAAATTGTGAAAAAGACATGCAGCAGGCGGTGCTGCAACAGAAAATGCTATGCTACAAGCTGTATTTAAGTGGCCACGTCATTAGGGATTGCAGTTAAAACAGGGAAGATCGTTTTACTCCCAACTTTTGTATGTCCAACTGGGTTTTTGGCCAAGCTTTTTGTTCGACTGTCAAGTGCCGACAACGACGATGTCGACGACGACGATGTCGACGACTGCCTCCTTCTAATTCAGTGGAATTGCATAATCAAAATAATGAACATATTTCGCTTTATTGTTACGATTGTTCCGCATTATTTCGAGCAGCTATCGTCGTAGTCCGTCGCATTCATCCTTTGCGTGCTTGCCATCTCCATTTCGTTGGATTTGTCGCCCAATGTCTTTGTTGTTCAAATTTCTTGAACAGCATTTCGTTGTTCTTTTTCTTGTATTTTCGTGTTTCGGTTGTTGGTTTTCGTGTTTGCGCTTTTCCTTACTTCCAATTTTTGCTTTTCTTTTATTTTTTATTTAATTTTTATTTTATTTTATATTTTTTTAATATTTACTGCTCTTTCATTTCCATTGGAAAGTTGCAAAGACAGCACCCACCCTCGCCACTTGATGGAAGTGCACTTAGTCAGCAATGCAACAATGTTATTAGATATTTTCATGCTTGTTGAAAGCTAAGTTAACATTCTTACGCTTTTAAGAGCTTGAAAAGTGGCACTTGATATGCGGAGGGATGTGTTCATTTGTACAATAAAACTGTTACAAGTTGGCATGCCATTGAAGATTCACGTTTGTGAAGGTACTCTTCGTGCTCGCACTCGAATGGAATCTCGTGTAGTAAATTAGCTCAAAGTCAAAAGAGCAAAATCGTGCAGTTAATCAAGCTACAGAAAATAATAAAATTAAGAAGAATTCAGGAAAGTTTCCATGTTATTGTACATTTGTGCATTTGAATAAACTTTTTCGGTATACACTTTCTCATGCATGCCAAATTCAGTTGGTTTGGGCAAACATAAAAAAAAAACAACCAAAAACGAAAAAAAAGAAAAGTTTGTCTTTGTTTTGTCTTCTTGATTAGTTCTTAGAGTAACTAAAATTGACTTCATTTCGGTTGCTTCGAGTCTTAATTGTCTTAACTATTATTTATCTTATATAAAATATTCTTAAGGACTCTCGATGGGTCGATGAGTGACCTAAGCGTGGCACTCCATCCACCGAAGAGCATTGGTGACCACTCTATTATTATTATTATTATTATTATTATTATTATTATAGAGTTTCGCACAGTCCGGAGACTGGTATTTACGCGTTCCGGGTCTTAAAGACCAAGGAACTGCGCTCTGTTGGGGTGCAATCCAGGTTTTGCACCCATAGTTGAGTATGCTTTTATCTTATGTGTCAAGAGATTCTCTAATGATGGCTGCTGCTTTTAGAAGTACGGCTTTTTGCATTTCGTCTATTACTTTTTTGTGCGTATTTAATTCTTTAATTGCTGATGTTGTTTCGTAGGGTATAGAGCCCAGTGAGCTTATTACAATTGGCAAGATTTTAACTGTTTTCAGATTTTGGGTGGATTTTAAATATTGAGCTAATGGAAGATACTTTGTTTTTTTCGTGGTTATTGTTATTATTATTATTATTATTAATATAATTATTATAATTATTATTATTTTTACTCAGGAAATGAAGCAGGTTGACTCAACTTATAAATCTCAGTATTTCTAAGGGATTAAAGTGACTTGAAACTTAGTGGCCCATTACACTAGCTTACACCATTTTTTGCAGCTGATCTAAATGTACTTTTTTATGGATTTTGGCATTCTTAACACGAAAAAAATACCCAGCATAATTAGAGTATATTAGTTCTGTGTGGATCTTGTAACAGCAAGAACTAAGCTCCGTAGATATAAACAAATGTATATATTTTTGATCTGGATCGAAAACTAAATCGATTATGGCATGTCCGTCGGTCTGTGGTCGAATCTCCTTCCAAACGGTTGAACCAATCACGCTAAAATTTGGAGCACAGGAATATTAGAGAACGATCCTAAGAGAAAATGGGCGATAACCGTCCACTGCCACGACCAAAATTGAGGTTTTTTTTAAACACTTCGACGTAAAAATCGTAGAAGCTTCAAAATCGAAAAATTGGTTAACCAAGGCGAATGAAAGATGTAAGAGAAAGGTTGATAGGTTTCGCCCATTGTCAAAACATGGTCTGTCAATATTGTCAGAACCCTGGGTATCTCAAAGTCATGCTTAACCGACCTTACAAGTTACAAGCATTTTACTGAAAACACATTAAATTCATTTGTGGGCGTGGCAGTTGGCGGATGTCTCCCATTTTTACTTAGGATCATACTCGAATCCCGATATACATGTGTGCCAAATTTCGACTTGGTTGGTCCAGCCGTTTCGGAAGAGATCCGGACACAGACGGACGGAAAGACGGACAGACAGACGGACAGACAGACAGATAGACGGACATATCTAAATCGATTCAGTTTTTGATCCTGATCATTTCTATATATATTTGTCTATATCTCCGGAGCTTAGTTCTCCCTGTTACAAGATTTGCACAAAACTAATATACCCCGCTTACGCTGGGTATAATAAAGCTATCACATTTTTCATTCATCGTCATCCAACAAACCGATCAGGTGCGAAATAATTTTGTTTTTCATTTTATATTTAAAGTCGATTCTTTACCCTACAAAATGAGATATTAGTTTTCAAATTCTATAGATAAATGCCAGACTTATAATTTTCTGAGTGAAGCAATAAAAGCAAAATAATCAATGAAACTGATAATTTTAAGCTTTAAAGTATGCAACGTATTTTTTTCATAGAGCTCCAATTTGTCATTTTCATTGCGTTTAAAAAATTCAGTGTTTAATAGCGTTTGTGAAGAGGTTTAGGATATCTTCGGGACTGTTAGTCATGAGACTTCTGTTCCTTTTGGCCTGCTGGATGCCTATATGGGCTCTTTAGTACTTATTTGGGTTATGTTTCTCATATTTCCGTCCAGATATCTATGGCAACTTTATTTAATTACCATTAATTTATGAATGATTTTGATTTGAACTACTCTTTGAGCTCAAAAAGAAAAATCACTAGCTTGTTCCATGATTGCATGCATATAGCCCAAATGAAGTGATACCTACTTTCGACTATGAAGAATAAAAGCTGAAGAAGAGCGATAGGAAACAAAATAGTATTTATCCTCAGGCTTGCCAATTAGAATTTCCTGGAAACAAATTCACTTCATTGCTGTTTAAAGACCGTTAAATGAAGCCCTTCTATTAGATTTGGCAAGCCATCATTTTATTTACTAATTGCAACTGAATTAATGCAAACATTATTTCACCTATCAAGTCGATATATGTATGTATGTATTTGCAAAACAATTTATACACAAATTGATGTTGTACTTACAACTACAATTATATATAGGTATAGTGAAAATATACGTAGTACAATTACATTTAATTGATTGTAATCAAGACGATTTCAACTTAACCCAGCGAAAATTCGAGCATGCGTGACAAAGTCATCGATGATTTCATCAATGATATCAATATACCACCGCCTCATAAATGGTTTAGTCAAATTGGCTGTATTTTTTTTTTTTAACCGGTCTCAAAAAGTGTGGCCGAGAATTCAGCTGCGCACTTACTTATGGCTACACCTTGTAACCCTTTCAATAATTTATTTCGTATCTATGAAAAATTTCAAGCTGTACTAACCGAACCGAAAAAACTTCATATATTAGTAGCTACAAATTGCAAAAATCTCAAAAAATGTTTCACCTCTTTTTAACTTTTCTGGCCTATGGCTTCCAAGCCAATAAGAATATTTTGCAATTTTTTAGATTTGAATATAAAAAAATTATAGCTTAACAGCTTCTTCAAGTACACGGACTGCATCCGAGCGCTCCTTGATACCGTTTTGCCACTGCAAAGCTGAACAATTTTTTTCCAAAAATCAGACGAAAAAACTCAAAATAATCTTTTGGATATACTCGAAATTTTGTTGTCCAACGCAAATGGTTCAGAACTGTGAAAATAATTTCAACTAGTTTCATTCCCATTTTGTACCCATTCCCTAACGAGAACATGGTCATCGTGAAGGCCGGCAATTACACCAAACTTCGATGACCAACTCATCAACGTGTCACTAGTGAACGCCAATGCCATTCATGTAGAAATGGGGGTTTGAATTGGGAGTCTTCGCTGCTACAATGTCATGTTGAAGTCATCGATGCTGTCATGGGAATATTTTCGGCTGGGATATAATGAAACTTAATTACTGCATAACCATATTCATTTTCTCAAACAATTAATACAAAATTCTATTCGTATCGCAATTTATAAGTCCTCTCATAATTAAACTCTCAAGGCATAAATTTGTAGAGCTGAGTTTTTGACAGGCGGTTTTCTTTTAAATGAAACAAGAGCTGTAATCTGAAGAGCTTTTAATTCAATTTTTTTTACGTTTTTTTTTTTTTATCTTGATACCTACTTATGAATGTAAATTAGTTAAGCTATATTGTAGGAATATCCTTGCGAGACACACATTGAAAGTGTAGCAAAATTTTTCGCTGACACTTCATCAAGTTATTAAAATTGTATGCGAACACGCGCGGCTGCACTCCAGCTTCGAGGGAGAGAAAGAGAAATAGAAAGACAATGAACGAAAAGGATAGTGAGAAAAAAGGAAAGGAGTGAAAAGAGCTCAGCTCAGCATTATGAGAACGTAGCAGGATGAGAAATGAAATGAACAAAAAATGTAAAAAAAAAAAAAAAATGTTAATTACAATTGTCTTCAGTGGCAATTCTCGACGGGCGAGCGTCCTTTGTAATTATGCAGCACACTGCAGTGCAGTGCCAACGAGATGACGTAGAAGATGGCAAAGACGATGAGGACGACGACGCCTATGACGACAACAACAACGACAATGCCAGTGGTGTATATGAGAATAGCATGCTATAGGAATATTGTTCTGACACGCTACTGCAAAAGCATAACTCATTAAAAATTGCCAACTCATCTGCTTGTGCACATACTTATACAATATAAAGAATAAATAAGAAAGTCCTTGAAGAGCTAAAAAAGAGCCTAAGTTGGAATAATGCATGTTGGCTTTTGGACTCCATAGTCTGTGGAACACACACACACACAAACGCACACTTTAACAGAAAATGACAATGGACTTATATACGTAAATGTGACAAGCGGCGCCGAAGGGACATCATTGTCCTAGTCTTCACAGGGCTTCGCCCTTCGGTTATACGCTTAAATCAGGAAAATTAAATATCGTAATTTAAAGTTTCGTTCAATGGATAAGATCATCTATTTTCATTGAATTTCTCTTTCTGAAATGAATGAATGGATATAGTTATTGATGATCTTACCCCCTTCGCCGCTTATCTGTAATGAGAAAATGATGTGTATAAAAAACGAATGAAAGGATGAAAACTTCAACAAAATCACTTGTCATACTGATTGTGAATGAAGAGTTTAACCAAAAACATCGTCTGTAAGGATACAAAGAAGACAGACAATTTATTTCATCAAAAAATAACTAATATTCCGGTTGTACTCTCCCATGTCCTTTCTTGTTAATTTTATTTTATTTAAAACTGCAAACGAAGCAGAAAAATTTTTGCTGTTTGCTTCTCGAAATAATTAAAATTTTCTCTGCTGATTTTGCATTTTCTTCTATGCCATTTCTTGCCAAATTTGTATATGCATTACAGAGAAATGCTGATATAAATTTTTGATAATTGTATTGTTGGCACTTTTGTATGAAAACAAGTGAAAACATATGACCCGATTGCAGGAGTTGGCAGAAGTCCTTGTATGCTTAGAAAATTAAAATGCCATTCCTTTGGATGGATGGAAAATCAATTTGCTTCTTGTTTTTTTTTTTTGTTTTCTTATTGAGAAAGCAAATCGGAAAAACGAATGGTAGATTATAAATCCTGACGCTTCGTGAAAAACTATCGCTTCAAGTTGAAACGGAAACGGCAACGGCAACGGCTTCGGAAACGGATATGGCAGCCATGTTGCCAGCCAACAAAATCAACGAAGCCATCTTTACATTTATTGATGAGCAGAGACGGTCAAGTTATTTGAGGTATTCATTATGTTTATATATTGCTGCTCCCATTTAGAGCGGATGAAACGAAAATTAGATGCTTAAATCTTTGTAGACTTTACAGATGTACATAGCTATGTCTGCGCTGCCTACTTCATTTTTCCCCATCGCTATTCTCCGATGCAAGATATTGATTAATTAGTGCATTAATTTTGCTAAATTACATCGATACATCAGGGAAATCAAAGTAATTTGTCAAAATTAACCTGAAGACCCTCTGGGTGTAAATAAATTCATCGTAATGAAGGCTTTATGCATATAACTATACTATATATATATATATTGCTTTGAGGGCTCTTTGCGCTTCTTTACATCCGTATGAGAATATTTGGTCGAACGAAATTTGATTGAAATAGTAGCCAATGTTTTGGCTTTATGATCATTAATTGAAGGCTATGGAAAATTTGTCAATGATGATGATGATGATTCAAACAAAAAATAAAAATAATAATGAAAATATCGAATCCACTTTTGGGATCTGATATTATTACAAAAAAAAAAATGGAAATAAATCGAATAAAAGCGGTATTAATCAGATGAAATGATGGAATTTTTTTTTTATTATTTTCTTTTATCCTTTGAGTGCGTCATTTGCTGGAAGTTTAATTAATAGTTTCAGTATGCCATTGAAATATTTCAATTAAAGCTTCATATATTTATCTGTCGATTTTTATCAAACTTTTGATGAGGAAAACAAAATGTGTCGAAATTTATGGGAATTCAAAGGATTCGTTATTCTCTTTTCGTTTTCGCTTATATTTTTACTCTATGCTGTCAAAAGTTTTTCAAGTTCTTGCAAGAGAGTCTGACTGACGAGTTTTACACTTTGATGAGTTTTTTTTTTTTTTTTCAAACCAGTGTTCCTCTTTTCGTTCCATATGAACTTAAGTGCTTTTAAGTAGGTTTAAGTGGAAGCACAGCATGTTGTTACTCCCAGACATATCGTCAGTCTTCTACAGTTTTTCACTTGAAAAATTTTCAAGTTGGTTGTCTTGACTTCAAAGGGCCGACTTCTGATAAACATTTTGTATATTATATTAAAGCGTTTTGCCTGAAATCCTATCAACTTAAATTTACTACGAAAACGCATCTTTGAAAAGCTTAACAAAACCACATATCAGCTTAAGCTAATTGTCAAGGCGAATCGGCAATGGTTTTCCTTTGACAAGTACAATCACAAGCATAATTACAAGCACATGTATAATCTCGTCGTCAGGAAAGTCAATAACGGATTGAATTGTTAGCATGAATTTAGGCGCTTTACGGTGACTGTATTCCATTTAAGCACTAAAAGCCAATTAATGGCACTTTCCTTTTCAAACAGTACAACATTTGACATGATGATTCAAGGAATAAGGATTAGATCAGGTGTATGAAGGTTTTTAATCTTAACCAAAGCTAACGTGGTCTTATTTTAACAATATAATTGACGTGAACGTCTCATCTCTAAGCTGATTTTCACCTTGAAACTCCTAACTGGCATCTTATATCTTATAAGAGCGAAATATTTTCAAGCCAAAAAGGGGAAAGCATTTGAAATAGAATAGAGCAAAACGATCGTAACTACAGATTCTATAAGAGCACGCAAAATTTTCTGTTTTGTGGAGTCCGTCAGGCTTCCACGTTAGCTGCAGAAGACTCATTTAAATCGAAGAAAACGCTTGAGCTTCTGAATGTTTCAATTTCCATCCGACTACACTGATCCAATGGTTTAAATTAAAAAATTTGTTTATTTTACTTTTAAATCAACTGCGTTCGAGAGCAACATGGCAGAGAGTGTCTCTCAGTAAAACATTCGCAAGCACATCACGATCTCTTTTACAAGGCTCTCCATAAAAAAAAAAAAAAAATAATAAAAAACCTTCAATATCCGTTTCCAGCGCTTATATTGCCTTTTCTATTTTACAGCAATTTTGGCTAAACGAAAATGATACTGAAAACTTTTTTGATACTTTTGCACTTAAACTTTGACTCTTTGGAAGCGAATTCACGAAAACAGTTGTTGAAAAAAATAAGAATATAATAAGAAAAAGGGAAACGAATCAAAAACTTTTCGTTGGTATTGCATTTTCTGCCGCTTTCTCGCGCAGTAACAAGCAGGCAAATATGAGCAAATGCCAAAGTAAAAAGTCAGTTCTCGAGTTTTCAATAAATACACAAAAAAAAAATAAAAAATAAAATAAAATAAAAAAAAGGAAAAACTACTTTCAAAGAATTCCAAGACAAAGGCAAAAGAAAAATACATAAAATAAGAAGAAAGATTGCAAACAAGAAAGGCGCCTGAAATACAAGTGCTGGAATTTCTATCAGCTGCAGCAGCAATGGCGGCCGGAGCGGGTACTATGTAGGTACAAGAAAAAAGAAGGCAGAAAAAGAAAAAAGAATACAGAAGAGACAGAAAGACAAACTTGGCGCAGTAAGGAAATAATCCCTTTTAATGCGAGATTGTAATGCAGCTCAAGAGGCACTGCATGCGGTCGAATTCGCTTCTTTTTTTCCCATTCTCGTTTAGGTACAAAGTGTGCATGTTCACAGACGACGACGAGTTTGGGAAATCGGATATTCTGTGGGGTCAATGTTGCGGTTGCAGCGTATGTAGCACAACGTATGTCTTATATACGGTATGCATGTATGCAGTAAGCGCATTTTTTTAAAATTTTTTTTTTTTTTTTTTTGCTTAACAGACCGGCTTCCAACAGCCTTCTATGTTCCTCAATTCAATTCATTTTCGTTTTCGCTTTTACAATACCCTTCTCTCTCTTTTTTTTTTTTTTTTTTTTTTGTTGCGTTCTGGTGGTAATTTTCAAGCTCGCAACTTGAGTTTTTAGCTCACCACATGAATGCTTCGTTTCGTGTTACAGGGCGTATACGTATTGTTTCGCAAGTACGTGACGTTAAGTATACGACGGCGAGAGCCGAAATTTTAGCAGTTTTAGGCAAAAAAAAAAAACAAAACTTTTTAATAGTGTTTTGCTCGGAATTGTTTTTCGGGTTTATGAGCGTAGTTTTCGTAGTTGAAAAGGTACTTCAAGTACAGATGAAGGACGGGTGGGTTTTTTACGCACCTACATATTTACGTACATACCTCCTATGTATATGCAGATATGTATATGCGTAGGTTTTAATACCATCATATGTGCTTAAATGCCATACGTTACTTAAGAATTGTGTGTATAGACTTCAAAGGTCTTAAAATCTTGGTTATTGTTCAGAGAATTTAGGCATCCGATGTCTATCTCGTCATGCATTGCTTGTTAGAAAACTCATGATGGGTTTTTTCGCTACCCTCTTTCGCTCATACTTTAAGAACATTATTATGCTGCGTGAAGTACTTGGCTCATACTCCTTTGAGAGTTACGTACACCTTTAGAGCGTACATTAGATGTTTGCACCGCACATATTTTTTGAACGTGGATAGTAATGAACTTCTGAATAGGTTGAGATGTATGTAGGTATACATACATCTAGCAGCTAATGTGCCTGTTTATTATTAACACATGCAGCATAAAATTTCCTCATATACATAATTTAGAGTAGTGAAACAGGCACACACACATCCACACACACACACACAAATTCACACTTACTCATGCACACTTAAGCCTCTTTCGTTCTCGAGACGCTATTGACGTTTAGGCTTACGCCACCATATATTCATCGTGACAGACTTAATGTCTCAAGTGTATGCTGAAAAAGTATTAAGGTAAACGCAGAATGGAGCATGTGGAAAAAAGAAGGGGAAAAATTTTAATGAAAACTTTGAATGGAAATAAAAACAAACAAGAAAAAGGATTTTCATTTTAACGCCTTTAAGAGAAAAAATTAATTGCTTCAGAATTTCCAGCTCGTTAGATTTGTTGCCTTTGCAGCTGGTGCTTGCATTCGCTAACTTTAACTTAATTTTCATTGTCTTTATGTGAACTTTAGATTCTTCACTATGATTTTGAAATGTTTCTTTTGCTTTATTTCAACAATCAAACTAAACTAGCTCATATTATTCATTCATTGAATCAGAGTGAGCTTAAATATATTTTTATTTTTTCACTTTTTCGATTTAAGCACTTTTGTCCGTATTACAGTCGAAGTAGATTTTTTAGAAATCCTCGGGCAAGCACAGAAAGACAGCTTTTCAAATCAATCTTGGATAAGCACCTTTTTGTTTTATTTTTCTCTTCTCTTGTTCATGATTTGAAACATAAATATATATCCTCTTTCACAATTCATTGGAGAGGTGACAGTTGTCATTAGAAGAAATCAACGTTCATCATCATAAGTAACGCTTAAAGCCAAACATACACACACACACACACACACACACATATGAATTTACCATGATTTAATGTGCAAACTCTGGTAAGCACCAATGCTTAAGGTAACCTACCTTTTTTTTTTATCTGTCTTCAGAGAATTATACGCTGTGTCGTGATGAAAGTCTAATGTACTCTGAATGCTCGGTGTTTTACTCGAAGTGGCTTCTAGCTTTTTATGGTTTATAAAACGTTGCTCCATAATACTGAATACTGTGTGTACCTACTCTATAGTATAGTACTCTGTGCTGTGTTGGTGTTACGTCTTTATTGCTTAGATGTTTTCATTGAGAACGCTGAAGATTTATGAAAAATGCACAAAGTCCCATCAAAGCCACATCAGACTCCTGGATAAGACACTTGATGGAGCTGGAGCAGCTGCAATGTGATTTCTCATGCCTCATTGCAGTACTTTGGTGTGCTTGATTCGTTCAACTTTATCAACAGAAGCGCGCGTCCGTTGGCTTCGATATTAATTATTAAAGAGCTTACCAACAGGAAGTTAAGAGACTTTTATGAAAAAGCATAGTAGGTA
This sequence comes from Chlorops oryzae, assembly GCA_020466095.1. Lineage (NCBI taxonomy): Eukaryota > Metazoa > Arthropoda > Insecta > Diptera > Chloropidae > Chlorops > Chlorops oryzae. The sequence continues at coordinate 105,944,448 of CM035807.1, forward strand.
GGTATGTCAAGTTTTGTATTGCACGGTCCTCTGAAGATGTTGCAGAATACGATGTGGCTGTCAACGTAGATTTTGCTCTCCATTGAGATAGGAATTTTCACTCTGTTTGCATAAGGGATGAGTTGGCTTAAGTACTAAGAACCATGTTCTTGTTGAATGAATGAAATATTTTTAACGTTGCTTCGGGAGTATTTTAGAAGGTTAAATTTAATCGTAAAAATTCTCAATTTTATGTTGCACAACTAGTTTCTTTTTACGCATTTTTTCTAAAACAATTCTACCTGAGAGGTTAAAAGAGACTACAATGTTCTGTCTTCAAATCCCAATACCATCGTTAACGCTTAGCTCTTGAATTTATATAGCCCATGTCTACCAAGTCTACTGTCAAAGTCACATAAAACAATTCTTTATGTCTTAGTTTTTCATTGGCATTTGGATTTTACTTTTTTGTTTTTAGTCAGCACTGTCTAACTTGTTACTACAAATAATAATACGAATCTCTTGTTTTTATTTTAAATCATTTTAATACCTTTCTATAAAAAATGTTGAAACCTTAACAGTGGAACAGTCGTTTGGGGAATGTTACACGTAAAGGTGTCCCAAAGAGGCATTTCTTATAGACTTTTCGTTGAGACTTTAGAGAATGCTAAGAATTTGAAAACCTTGAATACAGTGTATGCAAAAAGGAACTAAATAAATAAAAAATATGTCTTTAAAGTAAAGAATTGCGCAGGCAATTCACAAAGTCTGCTAAAATCTCTTTTGAATTTATCCCCAGATAAGTAGAGTTTTTTTAAGGCTTTAAAAATACTCTTTTCACCTGGGGATAGATGTAAAAGGGATTTTAGAAAACTTTGCAACTTGCCTAGGTATGTAATTTGATTTGATTTGTGTTTGATTTGAATTCAATTCAATTTAATAACTTTAAATCATTTCAAACTGATACGAAAAAGGGCTCAATAGAATGCGGAAATTTTTTTCTTAAGTGGTATTAATATTATTATTTTACCCATTTTTGTTCATTTCATTGAATTTTGTTAATTTCACTTCGGAATTTGTTAAAAGGCATTTTTTGTTCTATCACCGAGATTTCAATCGATTTTCATTTATTTTTTTCAATACACGCCTGAAATAAAAGGGCTCAAGATTTATTCTGCTCAGAAAAGAATGAATCGCAGAAGAAAAATATTCCGGCCAACCCAGTGAAATATAAATAATTTCGTCATTCGCTTCCGAGTGTAACTTTTTGTTTTTTAAGGTTTTGCTTTTTATTTTCAAGACTTTCGATATTTAAGTACAATTTCACTTCCGTAGAATAAAGTAAAGTAGCATGTTATGACGCTACGAAACACCCGAACAACACTTTTATGGAAGTGACAACACGACTGCAGCCTTATGTTGGCACATCCAACGGTGAAACGATGCGTAATGGTGTCTTGCCATGTTGAATTTCTCTCTCCGTTTTATTAAAATATTTCATCGCAAAATTTATTCCCAAGAATTCGTTAAAAAAAGGACCGTTTATGGCATCGTAAAACAAGCCGAGCGCAAATTTTTTATGTCTCTAAAGAAGAAATAAACGAAAAGTGAACACACTTCCGCAAATGTATGAAAAGGCATAAATACACACACACACACACACACACAAATACACAAACACAGTCACGAATACGAGTGCGCCTCCTCGAACCCATAAAAATTCTTTTCTCACAGTAACTGAGCCTGTTTTTGACCGACGCCGGGGAAATTCGTCGATTGCCAAAATTAAAAAAAAAAAAATATAAAAAAATCAAAAGACCTAAAATTGTAGACCCTAACTGAACTACAGACATTGGGAATATTTCGATTACACTCATGAGACTATAAACAATAACAATGACAACGCAAGCAGCAGCTGCAGCTTCAGCGGCAACAGCAACAACGGGACCCACTGTCGAATACTTGCTACAAAAACGGAATTCAAGTTTGCATGCAAATACATTAAGTATACGCCGTGGGCTCGCAACTCATACGCACTTATGGTTCGCGAAAAAATGTGAATAAGCATCGTTGGAGAGTTCTTATTTTCCTTGTTGGCTTTGCAGTACAGACGTATTATTTACACATATTTATATACATGGCAAAAGAATTTCTTTGGAATTGGCTTTATACCTGCAAAATCCATATAAATTCAGTTCAAAAAATGTGTGTTCATCCTTTATTTTGTATCAAGTTTATTTAAGTCACACGACATGTAAAATAAATATTTGAATCCCATGTTTCGCCTGCTATTTGTTCGGCTTGCTAATGTTTGTTGGTTACTATTTTTACAAATTTTTTTTCATTCTTTTTTGTCCACTGTACTCGAAATGGATATTTCGATGTAAAGGAAATACAACCTGCACATTCTACTAATAAATGTGTTTCGTATTTCTATGCATGCATGTACCTGAAGTACATATTTTGCAGAGCAACATAAATTTTCAGCATTTTTTTCGTGAACATATGCAAAAATAAAAAGAGAGAAGAAAATAAAATTAAAATGGAAATGTCTTTTATACAGGTTTTGAAAAGTTTGCATGTTGGCGCTTGCAGCGATAGCATTTGACCTACTATCACCGCCATGTTTTATTCAATTTTAATCAGAAAACGCTTGTATTGTCTCGCGTGTCAAGTTGAAATTCGTTGTGATTTTTTCTCAATTTTATTAATTTTCTTTTTTTTCTTTCGCTCGAAAAATTTACGGAAAGTATTTTCGGAAATTATTTGAGAAGTACAAAATTTAAAGAAGGAATTTAGTGTCTATAAAATTTGTTGGTCCATCCGAAACTCTAGCTTGCATATAGACAAAATTTTATTCCCAACAATTTCTTATAAAATGGACCGTTTATGGTATCATCATTTATTTTATATATGTTCTTTCAACTAATTTTATTTGTTTAAAATTATACCAAAGTAATATTTTATAAATAAGTGTATTGTGAGATTTTTCAATGCCTTTCGTACTGTCAAACTCCAATGAAAAGGCTTGTGGAAAGAATATAAATATTGGATGATTTTCTATGAGGGATGAGACTTCCCTAAGAGGATCTTCATTTGAATTGTAATTTCTTCCATAGCTTTTGTGTTTTATAAGTTTTGTTTGTTCTTGTTCTTCCATTCAGAGCTCCGAAAATCCCTCAAGAAAATCTGTCGAAAATTACTCTGTGTTGGCAATTTAATGAAAACCCTCTGAAAAATATTATTTTAATCGAAAAAACCGTACTTCATGAATGGAATTTAATTCAATAGACAACAACATTTCCCATGAGTTGCATTGAAATTACCTGATTCTCCGGGGTGGACATTCATATTTGTACAATCGAATACAAACAAATACAAATAAATTGTTTCCTTAACGAAGATAACACGAATCCCAGTTACCTACGCGGCGTAGCTCCGTAGGGTCTTTTGTTTTGTTTTTTTTTTTTTTTTGTTTACAAATGACGTTTTTATTTTCACGTTGCTCAAAAGTTAACGAATCAGAGGGAAATAAAGTTTATATATAAATATTTTCGTCCCCTTTTCGTCCTTTAAGCCATTTTTGTAAACCGAACCACTCAGCTATGCAAACTCTTGCCACATAATGGCCACGTCCTTCGCTTAAACTTAATCATAATTAACGTAATGACTTGAATCAACAGCAGTAAAGCAACGAAAACAACAAAAATAACAAGAATAACAGCGAAAGTAACAAAAAAAAAAAAAAAAAAAACAACAACACTGAAACAGACAGAATGTCAGAAGAGAGCAAGATGTAGCATCGTGCGTTGATAATGTAACAACATGAAAAATATGACAACATTTTCGTGTTGTCCTTTGCTGTGTTTTATTGTATTTGGTGCTTCTCGCTGTTCGCTCGATGTTGCTGTCGCTGTCGTTGTCTTGTTGTTGCCTACTATTCTTCTCTCTCATTGTCATTGTTGCCTTTATTACTCTTGTCTTTGCGTGTAAGGAACAGTGCTATATTTTAACACACTCACACCAAAGCATTATGTCAAAAATATGTTTGTATGTATGTATATATGTATGTATAAATGTGTAAATGTACTTTTGTTAAAGCACACGAACGCAAAGAACGTATACCGAGTACAAGCAACTGACTAATGCGACTTCATTAACACTATTTACCCATCGAAGGAGTCGCAATTTGGAACGTAAGGGTTTAAATGCAGATGTTATTTTGCGAGCGGATGTAATAACACTGCTTTCTTTCTCGCCTGGGCCTGTGTGTGTGTGTGTGTGTGTGTGTGTGTCTGTGTTCCTTTTCCCTTGTATTTCTGTTCATTTGACTTTGCGTTTGTCTTAACTACGTTGGAATGGAGGTGTATGCATGCGTGCCAGAGTAATGAAGCGTAAAAAGAGCTAATAATAGGACGCAGAAAACTTATCATACGGAAAATAAAGTTGAAGAGCCTGAACTTTCAATTTCGAAGCTTATGATACGGAAAATAATATTCTTCTTTCATGTTATACAATATATTTATATATAAAGAAGTGGTACTTACTTACTTAAATAGAAAACAAAATACATTATAATATAATATAAGAAATAGGATCTTTGTTTTTCAAGGAATTCAAGCATTTGTTTTAATAAGCTTTCATTCCAAAAAGATTTGTTTTATGTCAAACAAAATTAGAAAATTTAATTAGAAGTTACGATATAGTTTTATATTTGGTTAAGGACTTGGCACTCAGATATATTCAGATATGCCGCAGATATTTTCAAATAGACCACTATTAGGGTGTCCCAAAAAAATTTAACTTTCGAATTTCATCGTTAAACGTAGGTTTTTTTTTCACGCTTGTGGGCTGAAGTATTTTTGAGAATTTTTTCAGATTTTTTATTATAGCTTAAAAGGTTGCGCCAATCGAATCTTCCAAAAAGTCTTGCTCTTAAGAAATTTCAGTGAAGGAATGTTTCTAAAGATTTTGAATCTGTCGTCGTAGGAGAAGAATCTAATGATTTATTTTCATGTACATAAGATACAAAATTTATTAATTTTTTCGGTCATTTAGGCGTCTTTAAATACACTTTTTTGAAAAATTCTGGGAGTCACAAAAAGGAGGCTCCATCATTTTTAAACTTTACATGGAAAAAGGGAGAAACGTAATGATGCAGTTTTAAAAGTAATTTAGTCCTTTGCAATTTTCTATAAAGAATTCGCATTTTACTCGTTATGCTCTTAAAAATAATAATACAAAAAAAAAAACGTTGCATACCTTAGGGCTTATGTTTGTTATTTTTACTATTCTCATTGTTGGGTGGAAACAATTTCTGGGACACCCTACCATCAATTCGAGTTTAAATCTCCTGCTTGATTTGTGTTCACAAACCACATCAACCACTCCCATAAATGGGTCCGCCGGGAGGAATTTCAGCCGGTTTTAAGCCCCTTTCGAGTATAGAGCAAACTAAAATCAGGAAAAGGCTCTCTGCTACATTGGCAAACATATAAACCCTCTTATTGATGCAGTCTAAGGTAAGTTTAAGTTGAAATTACGACCCTTAAGAAATTCAAGTCGTTAGAAAGTGTTGCATACAGCTGCGAGATATTTAAGGGCCTCTCTTGGATGCGTTGAATAAGTCTTGGTCCATTGTCCAATTGCTCCTTTTACTCTCTCAATAAAGACATCGATTGGTAGCATTTGGGTTTTTTTTTAGAATGACGAAGAAGGGTCAATAGCGGAACATGATTTGAAAGTCCTTCAATTTATATTCAAATTAATCAGTTTTCAAAAATTATTTCGCGAAAACATAAAGCAATACAACATGAATGTTGACTTTTATGATTTCACTTCGGTTTTCATTCTATCGAAGCTAGGGCGCGACTTAAGTGTGCTGTCTGTCGGAATGCAACGATCCTGCTTTTTGCTCACGTCCAAGATTACAATTGCAATTCCTTTTACGTGCATCTGCGAAGATTTTTTCATTTTCTTTCACTTTTGTTCTACTTTTCATTTCACTTGTTTTCCTAGTTCCCCTCAGTTTCAGCCCCTACGAAGTATCTCATGCCAGCTTCCTTGAAATGCTAGGAGTGCCGGTCGTAAATTGTTCAGAAATACGACGGTCCTATAAGCCGGAAATGGAAAAAAGTCTGCAAAAAGCATAAATTCATAAATTTTTCAATTTTTTTTTTCGCATACCTCACACATAAATGAATAAACAATATGTTATAAAAATATTTTTTTTATTTTTTATTGAAAAATTACTGCTTGTGTGAGAAATAATTCTGGTGCATACAATAAATTTGCTTGTTGTTAGCATGAAAAAATAAATCATATCCGTTTTCCATGTGCGCGTGCTTTTCACTTATAAAAAGGTTTTATTGTTTCATTTGTTCTCTTTTAGTTATTTGGTATATGAATATACATATATACTTATGGATTTTTCTCGAGAAGAAGCTGTTAAATAGAGATATAGCTTGTTATTCTTTAAAGGATATCAAATGAATATCCCCATTTAACCTATTTATTTTCGAAAATTCCGACATAGGCTTTGGATATTTTTTGGTCAAGTCTTGAAAGACTTAGTTTGGCTTTCCAACGGAAAAGAAATGTCTAAATGGTTCAGCACATGTTCGAACTTTTTGTGTCGATTGTCTTTTTGGAGATCCTTAGCTTGTTGTATTTGGCTCGAGGCAATCGTAGACGCGATAAAAATTTATGATTGGTATGATTGGTAGTATGTTTTGGGCCCCTTTTAAAAGTTACTCTTGAAGCTGAGGATTAAACTAAGGTCATCATTAATATTGCGTCTTCGTATCTAGTATTAATTTTGTCCTTTAAAAGGATATTTCAGTTAATTTTGATACCACTTGAGATCCAGTTGAAAATAATGAAGAATGAATTGACCAAACTTTACAGTTGATTTGGAAAGGCACATTGATCCTGAAGGCCTCTGTGCCGTAGTTGACTGAGATGCAAATTTACGAAGTGAGAGGTCCTGGGTTCGACTCCCAGCCCAGGTCGTGGATGTTGTTTAGTTTTTCTGTTATTCTCTTAAGTTCACCGATTATCGTGGCATCACAACGGGCGTATATCTGAGGCCTAAGTGTTTGAACCTTCATGGTGGTAGCCACATTTATAGAACTTATTCTATTCTAACCTACATTTAACTTGAAAGCTTTTAGTATTCTTGAAATACTTCGAAAATTCACAGAGCTTCTAAAATTATTTTTTTTTTTTTTAGAGCATGAAATATTCATTTTAGCAGGGGATAAATTTCAAACAGGCTTAAGACTACTTTATGAATTGCATAAATTTGTGAAACAGCAACTCTTTTGTTCCGGAAATCTAATTTCAGAACTTGAAAATATATGAAAAAAAAAATACTTCAAAGGAACTAATCACATTTTAGCTTCACTGCTGATATTTTTTAGTTTTTTTTTTTTTTGCCGCATAAAAATTGTGATTTACCACATAAAACGTAATAATGCCTGCAGTATGCATAGAAAATATTTCCCTATTTTTTGCTAAAAGAGCAACGAAGGTAAAACCGGCGAACGTGACTGCATTTCTCTTGAGTCGTAGTTTTTTGCAGCAGTGAAAAACTACGCAAAACATGCGCATAATGAAGGTGCCCACGCTCAGAGTAGGTGTATGCGCCACTGTGAGGCGTACACAGAATTTGGGTTAATGGATTTAAAATTAGAAAATCTGCTTAAATGCGTCAAAAGGATGTATTCCGCAATTTCACTCAAAAAGTTTTCAAAGTGCAAAAAAGCAAAGAGAAGTGAAATGAGGTAGGTAGCAAATGTTGTACAAAATAACGGAAAAATCTAGCGAGCTGCCAAGCAACTGCACTAATGGACAAAAAATTACCCTTTTTCGCACTTTTTCTTACTATTGTTCTGTTTTTTTTTTTTTGTTAAATAGTTGGTACAGCTATAGAATGATGGTTAACTCCCAAAAGGAGCATAGGCGCTTATCATAAGAGACCACGTTGGAAAGCCCTATTTCAATTGCATTTAAATAACTTCATTCGATATTTTCATAATTCTGCCTTAAGCCCTAAATATTCTTATTTTCTATGCATAAACGGCATAAACTTATGTATGAATTTCGCCCAACAATAGCAGTTATATCAATATCATCAAATTTTAAGCCATTGAAAATGTACATATCGGTTGCTGTCCAGTAGTAGGCACACTCGCTTCTTCATTGTAAGTAAACTGCAAAGCTTTCAATAAATTTGTTATTGTATTTGTGCATCGCAGTGCACTTCCGACCGATGGCTTTAGCTAAAATATCTCAAAACTCTGCTTGATTTGTTGCTTGATGATGAATTGTTTTGTTTTGTATTGAGCTAAACAGCTATGCGTAGCGTATAAGCCGACTCTTGCACACAGTGGCGGACTTTAAGGTACTTAATGAGGGGGAGAATATTTTTAAAAATTATCTTTACTTACCTTTTGGTCTAGATCACAAAAATTGAGGGTATTTTCATGATTTTTTTATATTTTTTTTGGTATTAAGCCAAATAAAAAACGAGTTTCTAATTTTGCAGGATTATTATCTTACTTCCCAGTAAAAAATTTAGGAGAAATGCCTAAATCGAGCAGAGAAGGAGATATGACTTTTTCATCCATTCGGAGCATAAGCGAGCAATCCGAAATCAAAATAAATTATAATTAAATTTGATTTCAAACTTTTAAATGAAAAAAATCCCATACTTTGGAATTGGCAAACACGGTGTCGAGGGTGAACACTTGACTAGGAATCGAGAGATCCGAGGTTCAAACCCCACAACAGGAGAATCAAAAGCGGGAAATAATTATTTAAAAAAAAGGTATTATTTAGATAATATTATACAAGACTCAAAAACCGAAAAATTGATTCAGGTGCTACAAAATATTACTCCATTTTTTCTCATTCAAGATATTTAAAGGATTACTCAGTATTTGCATTACTCTTCTTGTCCTCCATTCGGAGGTCAAAAAGAGTAGACTTTCCGATCTCCATTGGGAGCTCAAAAGGATTGCTCGCCCGTAAGGACATGCAATGCTACAAAGGAGTACAAAATACATGAGGCTCGGAGATTTGAGGAGTAATCCAAGATTAATCTTTGAGTAATCCTATTTTTACTAGTTTATTGACACTCCAAAAATGTTGTTGCATTTTATAATTTTTTTTTTGTATTTAAAAGATGGCGCCGAAATGGACGATTTTTGAAAAAGTACCTCCGTTGCGTACACGATTTCTTAAGTTCGGGTTATTTGAATAAAAAAAAATTATAATAATAATACATATTAATCAGAA